>JARVLF010000007.1:0-494610 GCA_030849465.1 Moesziomyces globuligerus
CCCTAACCCTAACCTAACCCTAACCCTAACCCTAACCCTAACCCTAACCCTAACCCTAACCCTAACCTAACCCTAACCCTAACCCTAACCCTAACCCTAACCCTAACCCTAACCCTAACCCTAACCCTAACCCTAACCCTAACCCTAACCCTAACCCTAACCCTAACCCTAACCCTAACCCTAACCCCAAGGTGCACATCTCTGCTACTTGCCCTTGACGGTCTCCCTTTTGTAGCTGACCGTCTCTCTGACTGTAGCTGACCGTCTCTCTGACTGTAGCGGACTGTCTCTCTGACTGTAGTGGACCGTCTCCATTTTTGAAGCAGACCGTCTTTATTTCTGAAGTGGACCGTCTTGATTTTTGAAGCAGACCGTCTTGATTTTTGAAGCAGACTGTCTTCCTGTGAAATTCAACACGTCAGATTTTTGAATTGGACCGTCTTCCATGAGGGCAGACCAGGGACCGCTGGATGCCAAGCGCGTCCAAAAGTTGGAAACCCACCGTCAAAAGGATCTGGAACCCTCAAAACCCATGACAAACGCCGCTATATGAGATTGTTGCTTTGTGTCAGGGGCCGCGTGCCCGAAACCCCTTATTCGGCGAGTGACGTGAACTCGACAAATGACTTGATTTATTTGGCGAGTGGCGTGGACTCGCCGAATGGCTTGAGTTGTTTGGCGAGTCGACGCGACTCAACGGATAACAGCTGACCGCTGTGAGCACCCCGTTCAGAGGTAGCGCGGCACAACTCGATGGTTGCAGACGCCTTGGGGCGTCGTGGTGAGGACCTCCGTCTTCGCACAAGTGCTCGTAATGCTCAGACGGTTGTCGGGCACTGGTGGAGGTTCCAGGGCCGCAGTGGAGGTACTGCCTACGGTGTAGCTGCCGTAGCGCCAATGGAGGTGTCGACGGCATCTGAAGCGGTGATACAACACACACGCAAGTAGTAGCAACGCTCTGCAATTGCTACTGTGAGACGAATTGACTGAAAGACAGTGATACTGACGAATGATAACAACTGAGTGCTGTAAAGTAAAGTAGAGTGGATGGGGCGCAGCCCCATCACACTAGATGAGTCGAAGCTATAAGTACTTGCCCTCACCAGGAGGGCCAGCGTGTGGCAAGGTGCCGTCTCGGACGGCCCGGCCAGCATCCCATTGATGCAATGAGGTTTTGCCCACCTCCCTGAGCTCGGGCCTCCTCCTGTGCATACCTCCCTTTTGCACGTTATGCTTGCTGCCCCTGGGGCAACAAGCACTCCTCTCCTCCTCCCCTTTGTCTCCGAGCCGGGTCCGTCCATCGTATGACCTGCTCGTGGTTTTCCGGGGTTGCCGCAGGCCGTTCGTCGAGTGGGCCTCACTGGGCGAATTGCTTGCAAAATTTGTCGAGTGGCCTCCACTTGCCAGACCGCGACTTGGCGCGCTCGCAGCCCGGGCGCCAGGTTTTTGCCTGCGCCCTCCACACGTGCCCGCGTTGATCAGGGTCTGATCCAGGCCCGTAACAGAACCCTAACCCTGTGGTCCCCAGACCCTTTGGCCTTAACAATCTGGAGCCCTGCCTTGACAATCTCTGTCATTTTTACTTAATCAAATCAGCTCTCATTTTCACATACGCTTTGCACACTCTGCATGTTCAAGACTTCATTGCCAACACCGCTCAGTATTGTGCTGTCATTGATATTTCCTTCTCCTTGGCCCCTGCTGCTCCTATGTTGCTGCCTCCTCACTGGTAAGGATTGTATTTAAGCTGAAACAACCTCAGACTGAGCTTTATGCACCAATCTACCAATGGGAAGCCAATAGCAAGTTAGCTACTTGCCCTTGATTCTTTCAACAAGACAAAGGGATCTCATATCCTGGCAAGTTGCTGCCCCTGGTAGGCCCTTGGCAATTCAAGTTTCCAATAAACGAGCACAGCGGCGCGCGGCTAAAGTGCGGAGCAATCCGACACGCTGGCAGCGCGTGGCGTGTTTTGCATTTGAGCAGTTCCTGAATCCGAGGCGCGTCCAGGCGCCTCATTTTCATTTTTTTTTTCGGAAGCAGTCCGAGATCCGAGGGAGCACGCGTGCAGCCGCCAGCAAGCGCGCTTGGCGGGCCCCAAACCAAAAGCAAGCCTGTCCGCCCCGTGCCGAGACCAACACACCGCATCGGCTTGGCTTCCACGAGCAAGGCCACCCGCCGCCACGCATCCAGCTTCCATCGTCTTCTCAGGATCATCACCGCTTCTTTGACCATCACATACCGCTCAGCTTGACGCTCCACCACGGCACGCTCTTCGACGGATGCGATAGCACTCGCCGCATACAGCTGCCTGGTCCGCTGCCCTTCTCCGTACAATAAGACATCCGTTCAGCGTCCAGCGGTCTTCGAGGTGTCGCTCGCTCCGGCACCGCCCATCATCATTCCGAATCCACGACACCTCAAGCGCCTTTCCCTCTGCTCCCCATCCTTGCCATCGTCTCCGACTCTACGCGACGGCTCCCCGCAAGACCTGTTCTCGCCCGCGCTCAGATCCGATCTTGATAACGCGTCCATCTCACAGACGGCGCAAGAGTCGCCCTCCTCGCTCGAGAGGCGACCCTCGCACAGTGCCGATGGCCTGGGACCGGCATCCTCGCACGATACCAAACTTCAGAGAGCGAAAAAGGCGGTGCACCACATGCGCACTTACTCTTCCCAGTCCGCCGCCAGCTTTGCTTCTCATGCCTCCCACACCTCAGCATCCCGACAGCCTTCTGCAGAGATCCTAGAGGAAGACGAGCCCACCACATCCAGTCCCTCGCGGAACTGCGCTCCGACCGCCGATATGTCGGTTGCCAGCATCAACGACTCTCCACAGCATTCTCGCTTCGCTTCGCGCTCGGATGCCGGCTCCATCTACAATGCAGATCGCAACATGTCCACCTCCATGCTTTCCGTTGTCGATCCTGCGAACATGGACGAGATCGAAAACGGCGTTCGCCAGTCCAAAACCATCGACGACTTCACCAGCATCATCACCGAGTTTCGCATGAATCGACACACTCTCTATACCGATGCTTTTGCCGGCCAAGCGCCCCCCGAGGCGGGCACCATGCCCATCAGCGCCAGCAGCCACAGCCTCGATCAGCGTAGCGATGCCGGCGAAAACGCTCGCTGCACCTGCTGCTGCAATAGGGAAGACTGTTCGCGCGCCCTCCGCGCTCGTCAGGAGTGGCGCGACCTCGAGGCCGATCTCCGTCTGAGTGCCGAGATCGGCCAGGCACTACTCCGACGCCACGACGCTATGCAGGCAAAGCTGCAGAAGCAAGCCGAGGAATACATGCAACAGCGCGACGGCCTCATGACTCGTCTCACAAAGAGCTACAAAGAGACATCCGCACTCGAGCGAGAGCTCGCTCAGTCCAACCTCAACCTCGAAGCAGGCGACAGCAGCAACCGTGCCCTCCTCCACGAGCTCGACGAAGCTCGCAAGCAGCTCAACAAGCTCAGGACCAATCACGCACGTCTCAGTGGAGCCGAAGAGAGGGCCATCTCCCTGCAGCGAGAGCTCGATGATCTCAAGCAGGAACTAGCCGCCGAACGCAGGCGCTCCCAGGCCGCGGAAGCAAAGTCTAGAAAGCTCGAACTCAAGTCAGCTCAGCTAAAGGACGCGCTCGCCAACGCTCGCAACAGCGGCTCTTCGGAGGCTGCGACTTCGAGTCGAATGCTTGTCAACGAAGCAGCCATCCAGTCTGCCAAGCAAAGACTTTCACACGGCGCGCATCAGCAACGCTCATCAAGCATCGATACTAGCGCTGCACCGCTCAACGACGACGCGGAGCAGTCGTCAGCCGTACAAGTGCTGGTGTGTGACAACGAAGCTCTCCGAAGCGACAACAACAAGCTGAGGGCCCTCGTCGACGCCTGCAACGAGGAGCTCGACCTTCTCCGCAACTCGGTCTCGAATGCCATCACGCTCGTCGCCTCTCCGGTCCCGGACGCTGCCAAATTCGACGACAGTGCTTCGTCCTATCTCGACATCCACAGACCTGTCATGCACACCACAAGCTCGCAGGCATCAACGTCGGCAACAGCGTCTGTCGAGGCAAACAATGCAGTCCTCGAGGGACCATACGCAAGCAAGTCCGGGGCATCCGACGCTGAGACAACCCAAACGCCTGTCCGGACTTCTTCGGCCGCCCCCTTCAGCTTCCCAGCGATGTCATCTACAACACCAGAGAAAGCGCTCAACACGTCTCTCTCACGCAGCGCCTCGCTCGCGCTCACGGTGGACAGCAGTATAACGGGCCAAACAGCGGAATCGACCGCCTTTGTGCCAAGCTCACGGTCCAGCGAAACCAGCCGCGACACGGAAAAGCAGGCCTCGGACTTCCTCAACTCCGATCCTAGTCGCCGCGAAAGTCGGACAGCGCAGCTTAGCAACCTTCTCGAGTACATCAACAGGCTCTTCACGCGTCTGTCCACCGCTGATGTGGACACCTTGACCCGACGATTGCAACGCCAGAATCTCGCGGGCGATGCCGGTCACCTTGCCCGCACCACTGTCAACTCCATACTGCGAGACGTCGATGGGTTGCGCGATCACTTCCGCAAACTCATCGAAGTCGAAGCGAGAAACCATGCCCGCGACGATAGTTCGTCGCACTCTAAAGACTTTGCAGGCGAAAGCTTGGTAGCAAGGAAAGAATTCTTTGCGCTCGTCAAGGCCTTCCGAGACCTACTCTGCGAATTGGCCAAGCTCCGGCTGTGCGTCAACGACATTCACCTCAATCCGGGACAAGCGGCCAAGTTGCTTCACGAACACCTCGGCGCAAGCACTGCCGAGGACAGGTCGCTGATCCCCATTCCTTCGGCCGTCAACTGGCTGGGGAAAATGCTGCTCGGCGGGCCAAGCGGTTCCCCTTCCACGCCATCTCCAGGCGTTGCAACACTCACAGGTTCATCGGCGACGCCAGACGCGACGTCATCAAGTAATCCAAAATCTGGCCGACCGCTCACTGGCAGAACCATTTCCGGTCATCTCGCACCTAGAGCTTCCCCTGCCGTCGTCTCGTCGACGTTAGCCGTCGAAGTCAAGGGCACGCATGCCTCAGCGGCAGAGGCCGCTAAGTCACGTCTCTCCGTCTCGCCGAACACACCCGTCGAAGGAGGTTTACGGGCAGGGCCGCGTGCTCAGCGTGGTCGCTCGACAACTTCACTCACGCGTGTGCAGTCTCGCAACCTTTCTGGCCTGTTCGCTGGAAGCCTTGCGCCAGCGTACGGGTCTTACGACGTAGGGAACACCTTTGCATTCGGTACCTCCACCCGGCCTAGGCAAGATGCTACAAAGTCGACAAAGCCCTGGCAACGGCCCTTGTCAAGAATCGTCGACGATGACGAGATCAGCATCCACCGCGGGAGAGCCATCCGGCAGCAGGTATTCGAGGACAGCGACGACGGATCGGATGACGGGATGAATGCAAGCAGCAATCTGCTCGAACGCACTTTGCGTCCGCGTGGACTGAGTGACAGTTCAATACGTAGCACATTTGTCGACATGGCAGACGGCATCGGAGTCGGACCCATTTCACCGGCCGCAAATAGGATCCGATCGTCTCCCATCTCACGCATCATCACCCCAGCAACTCTCTCACTGCACCCTCCGCCTAGTGCTGCGCCCGCAGCTGCAACCATCTCTCCGGCGAAGATCGAGCATGGCAAAGGCGATGGTGATGTCAGCACTTCGCCGACCGTCTCGTCCGACCGGTCCGGCAGCCTGACCCCGGGCGCGACCGGCATCGCAAGCGGTGTGGCCAGCTCAATTCTAAGCAGGTCGGAAAAAGTCTTGTCGTTCTTCAGCGGCGGCGTCGTAGGCTCCGGCGCACCTATTCAACCTGCCTCTGCTTCTATGAGCGCCAATGGCCCAAGCCTGAGGCAAACACCGTCGATCGCAGCTCTCAGCAAAGCTGCAGCTCGCGGTGCGGCCTCACACGACCTGTCCGTCTCGCCACGCTCCACGACCATGCCGCATGCACCAGGAGCAGACTCTCGTGCGCAGGCCGGGCTTGGTCTCGGCTTACCGTCGCGTCCAGGTCTTGGTGGCGCGGGCAGCGGCCGTGCTGGCTTTTGACGACCGGAAATTGCTTTCATACAGATCTCAATCAGGTATCGACCGCTTGCATGCAAATCCGAGGAACATTTCGTGAACGAATGTGGATCCCGTTTCATGCGTGAGAGCCGCTATGTTCGTTCCGATGGAGGCAGCAACCTGCGCAGAAGGGATAAGTGATGTTTCTCGCCTTTACAGCCAGGTAGCAGAACTCGCCTTTAGATGGAGAGGTGAGGGGGTCAAAGGGGTGAAGAGTCGATTTGTTCGTTATGCTTTCTGTGACCTCTATCCTCCTCGATGGTCGCAGTCCGGGATGTGTAGGCGCTTTTGATATGGTCATCCTCTGACCGGCATATGCCCGTCCTTTGGTCGAGAGTGCCTGTGACTCATCTCCTGTTCAGGACCCCCTGCGTTATTCACCACGAGGTTTGCCATCCGAAATCCGCATGCCTGCGTCTCCGACGCGTTGGGCAAACTCAAATGGCACTGCCACGTTCGAGGCTTCGCGTGGACCGACGGCGGACCGCCGGGCATGTCAAGGCGGTTGTCAAATATTTCATGCATCTCCCCATGTGGTTCTGGAAGGAAGACCGTTTCACAGCGCTGACCGCGTGTTTAACCAACATGGTGGCGACCACTGCCACACATTCGAATGGCGCTCCGATCTCACTGGGACCTCGGCCGGCTAGTGCTAGCAAGAGAGATCAGATTCACCGTCTCACGCATGCGCATGCACATGCTCATGCGATGCCACAGGCGCACGGCTTCTACCGGCAAGCATGATGGCCGGAGTCACGTACAGTTCGTTTTGCCGGAGTCTCGTTGAGAGCACCGAGCAGAATCATCTGCTGTCGCGCCATCGAAGCAGTCACGATAGGAGGCCTGCTGCTATCTCGAGGGCAAACAAACTCTTCAGGCTGGCTCGACCAGAGAGCATAAATACCAGGCGAAGACATCCTGTCAGCAGCGTCAACTTCATATCGCCTTCCTCCTTCGTTCTGCACAGTGTGCCCCAGACCTAGCCCTTCTTCGACATCACAGCGCCTTATATTAGAATGCGGAAGTCTGCAACCCGACCTGGAGGGATGTTGTTGTCCATGGTAGCTCAGATTCTCCTGGTCATCGGACTCGTTCAAGCACGATCGGCTGGGGACTCAAACATCACCCTTTCCGGGCTGTGCACGGCCGACAATCTGCGGACTGCCCTCCCAGCGAACGGAACACTTCTTGGCATCAACTTCCTTCCTGAGAGCCTTACTGCCCGCGTCACCAACACTTCCTCGTCCGGATCTCACACGATGTCGGGTCCCAGCGTGTCGTCTTCTTCCACCGTCTACCATTACTGTAACCTCACTGTCAGCTACGTCCATACGGGCATCGAAGATCGCATTATTCAGCTTCGGTTCGCTCTCCCTGCTCCCTCAGATTACAGAAAGCGCTTCTACGTGGGCGGTGGAGGTGGCTACAGCCTTTCGAGTGACGCGACGGGGGGTCTCGCCTACGGAGCTGCGTCGGGGGCCACGGACGCCGGCTACGATGCATTCAGCAATTCGCTCGATTCAGTGGTACTCTTGGCCAATGGAACGCTGGACTGGGACTCTGTGCGCATGTTCTCATACCAAGCTCTTGGTGAGATGACTCTCATCGCCAAGCACCTGCTTCCTACCGTCTACGGCGAAGACACAGACTCGACCAAAGTGTGGACTTACTTCTCAGGATGTTCGGACGGAGGACGCGAGGCTATGAGCCAGGTCCAACGATGGGGCGATCTGTACGATGGCGTCGTCGCCGGTGCCCCCGCCTTCCGCCAAGGCCAGCAGCAGGTGCTTCACCTTTACCCGGCAGCGATCGAGCAACAGCGCGGCTATTTTCCGCCGCCTTGCGCGGTTCAGAAGATTGTCAATGCGACCATCGAGGCCTGCGATCCACTCGACGGCCGCACCGACGGCGTGATCTCAAGGACCGACCTCTGCATGAACACGTTCAATCTGACTTCGACCGTGGGCATGGCCTACTACTGTGCTGCAGAAACTTCCACATCGTTGGGCTTTGGATTTGGTCGACGCCAGCTGGCCGCAGGCAGTCAGACCAGCAGCCTTCCGGAGCAGAATGGCACTGTGACCGCGGACGACGTCGAAATTGCTCGTGCCGTCTACGAAGGAGTCTTCACCTCGAGTGGCAAGAGGGCGTATCTATCCTGGCAGATCGGATCCGACCTCGGAGACGCGGAGCCTACATATGACAATGCGACGGCATCCTGGTCGTTGAACATCCCGAGCACAGGCGGCGTCTTTGTGCGCAAGTTCCTCGAGCGTCTCGATTTGGACAACCTGGACGAGGACGCCTTTGCAGACATCACCAGCGATCAACTCGTGGCCTGGATGGACAAGGGCACCCGCGAGTACTACGACACGCTCCAGACGACTTGGCCGGACCTCTCTACCTTTGCAAATCACGGCGGAAAGCTGATTCATTATCACGGCGAGTCGGACAACAGCGTTCCTGCTGCCTCATCGGTCCACTACCGCCAGTCGGTTGCAAGCTCGATGCATGCAGACCTCGCCTCGGCTGAACAGGAGGAGCGCCTGGACGAGTGGTATCGCCTCTTCCTCGTCCCTGGTGGAGCACATTGCAGCGCCAACTCGCTGCAGCCCAATGGACCGTTCCCGCAGGCGGCAAGCCTCATGCAGCAGATCATCGACTGGGTCGAGAACGACATTGCGCCGGCCGGACTAAACGCAACCGTGACTCAGGAAGGAAGTGACAAAGGCAAGTCTGTCAATCTGTGCCGCTGGCCGTATCGCCCCGTGTGGTCGAAATTGAATGCGACCGACATCAGTGCGATGGGATGCGAGACGCCGGCTGCCGAGGCTCGCAATTCTTGGACGTACGACTTTGATGCCTTTGGATATGCTGTCTATTAGTGAAGCGCTTTGCATGCTTTGCGAAGAACACGACATTCTCGAGCTACTCGCTTGCTGAATCCAGCTCGTTCTGATGTCGAGATCGGCTTCCTGAGGCTTGCTCGAGATGTGGGCCTTTGGGAAGCCCTTCTCTTCCCGTTCTCTTCAGCTCTCGAGCTGGGTTTCCAGTGTGGACCTTAAATGACGAAGTCTACGAACGTTTTTCGGCCTCCTTCTTGCCCTCGAAGTACTGAAATAGCCGGAAAGTGCGATGAAATAGCCGGAAAGTGCGATCAGCAAGCATGGCAGTCGTGACAACAGGAAGTACAGCGGCATTTCTGGTCAGCAATGGAAGTGGAGGGAGGTAAGAGCAGGCCGAAGGCTGCAAGAAAGACTCACCTTTCCGATCTTGGCAGCGACGTATCGGAAGGTCCTGGTGAAACCGGCAGTGTAGATGCCTTTGAGCGACTGTGACCAGGCTGGGCCCTTTACGGTCTTGGCGATCATTTGCAGGAGCACCTGGTCAAAGTCCTCGCTCTGGACGACGGCGCGCCAGAAGTGGTTGAGGGTTTCTTCCCGTTCGATACGAGATGGTTCGCGGGGAACAGTGTCGAGCGTCTTGGACAAAGACAGTTTCAAGAAAGCGGGATCCAGGCCTGGTCTGGCGGTATAGTGGTCTTGAATCTTTTGGCGCAGGCATCGCGGAAGGCGCACTGCGTACGATGCGCGAGTCTCCACTGAATCATCCTGATGGATCTCGTAGCGGTTCTGGCGGACCTCGTGGACAGAGAGGGTGCCCAAGTTGCGCATGAGGCCGGCGTAGAGGCGGCGAAACTCTTCGCGCTGATTGAGGACGATGTTGCGCACCTTGTTCGAGTTCTCGCCGCCAGGTACCGACATGCGGAAGTCGCCAGTGTAGCTGAGCGAGGCGATGCGCGTGTAGAGCTCTACCTCGGAGAATTTGGCAGGCAAGAGGAGGAGAGCGGTGCGCAAGGCGGAGGCAAGGTTGACCTGTTGCGCGAGGCGCACGCGGGCGTCGGACGTGACGAGCGCCACGGGTTTGTGCATGCGGCCGCTGACGTAAAGGGTCTCCCAGTCAAGGAGATCGTTGCATAGATCGTCGACGCTGATGATGCCGTACTTGACCATTTCGTCTTCGAGCGCGACGTATGGGTTGTACCAGATCTTGGCGCCGATGGGCTGGACCAAGCCGATACCGACACCGCCGAGAAGCCTGCTGAGCATGGAGTAGTGGTGAGGATGCTGCGACATGTTGAGCGAGTGCCAGTGCTGCGGATGTGTGACGGCCATGATGAAGTCAACCATCTTCCTTCCGTCCTTGGTGGCGGGTCTCTTGGAGTGCTCCGGCCCGGCTTCGGTTTGTGAGAAGACGCCGGAGCCGTAGGCAAAGGCGAAGCGAGCGGGAGTGTCGAAGCACGCGAGTATGTTGTGAAGGCGCTTCTCGGTCTCTGGAGCTACCGGCACGATTTGATTTGATCCGAAGGATGGCGGAAATGAGGGGGGCGGGAACGTTTTGCGAGAGACGGGGCTTTGCGGGACCAGGCGTGGATTCGAGTCGGGCACCGGAAGCGCTGTGTGTGCGGCAGAAGATGCGAAGCCACGCTGGGTATTGCATCGTACAGGTGTTTGCTTCGGCAGAAGAGATGTGCAGTGTTGGAAGCGAAGCGAAGAAGGGCTGCCACGAGGTGAGGGTGCGACTCGAGCTGGGTCAGCATGGCTCGATGCGCGCGACCAGCGCATTGGAGCCACGAGTGCTCGGCTGTTGGAAGGTCCGGCCAGATGCATGATGGCAGTGGTGAGGCGAGGTTGAGGTGCTGACCCGTTGGACGAAGAAGGATAGATAGAGTGAAGCAAGTTGGTCTTGTGGTCGTGCTCTGCCGTCTTGCCGGCCTGCGCTCGGAAGATCCGTCAACTGCAACCGCGTCAGAAAAGAGGCACGAACAACCCTCGGCAAAAAGGCGCAGGAAACGGGCAGCTCCCTTCCTCCACATGCAAGCCCGCCGGTTCTGGGCGAGGTGGAGGACACTCCGGTATTGCTCTCACATCTGGTGCTGCCATACGTGTGCGTTTCACATCCGACAAAGACAGCTCAGTCGCTTGGACGTAGATGATTCCGGCAGGTGCGCAAGCACTGGCACGCTCTGTACGCCGAATACTGTGCTCTTTGATTCGAGATGACGCTGTGATTTCATTCTTAAGAGGGTGGCGGGATCGAGTCGGGATCAACGGCTTCGGGCATATCATCCTCTTCGTCGTCCTCGACGTCTGTGAAGCGCACGACGGGCTGCGAGATGGAAGCTGATTTGCGGGATGAAAGGAACGTTTGACGAGCGTTTCGCAAAGGACCGCAGAAGGGAGCGGAGGCAGCGCATGTCGACGCCGAGATCGCATCGAGCCCAAAGAAGCATCGAGGAAAAGGGTAAGAAGGTTTGTCAATGATGAATCGAAGGCTACTTGTGCAGCGGGAGGCCAGGAAGGGTTGGACAACGCACCTGCTCCTTGTGCGCGGAAGCCTACACACACAGCGTCCGAGTCCTTGAGTCCCGCCTTGCGCACTGTGGTCTCGGCGGCTGCCGCATCATGCTCGAGCGGCATAAAGATCGTCATGCCCTCGAGGCCGTTAGCATCGTCGCCAGTGCTGCCGGCGACAAAGAGGCCGATATCCTTGGCGGGATCGATGTCGGACCAGTTCGGATACGATTTTCCATCGGCACGTGTGAATGCGGGCAGCAACGAGAGCTCGGGCTGGTTGGTGGCGCGAGCCGCCGAAACAAAGTGGCTCTTTAGTGATGCGAGCGTGTCGGTAGGCTGGCACGGCAGGAAGAGCGTGGTCTTGTGATACTTGATGCGCAGCACCAGCGTGTCCTTGGCCTCGGTCAGGGAGGCGGGCTGGGGATTCACCAAAAGCAGTCAGCGCAAAGGCTCGCGTCGAGATCTTGAAGCACGAGAATTCGCTTGCTCACCATGTTGCTCGGATGTCTCTGGTCGCTCAGATGATAATGGTGTGCGGCCGAGAAGGAAGCTTTGGCTAGATGGACACACCGAGCGCTGGCTGCGCCGTGAGCTTGGAAGCCGCAGCTGAACCCTGAGAAGCAATTTCCCGATTAATGTGTGATGTCTGCAACGGTCTCACATGCCCACTTGAAAATCCACGCGAACAGCCGCGTTTGGCGCGCCTGCTGGACTTTCCCCGGTCCGTGCGGCAAAGCAAAGGCAGAAGTTGGGCCAGAGGCACTGCAACCCGTAGAACCCGAGGAGCAATCTCAGTCAGCCAGAGTGCGAGTAGCCGCCCTGCCGCCCTGCCGCCCTGCCGCTCTTCGCGCTCCGCCTCCACACGGACCAGATGCTTCTTCTACCAGCGATGCGTCAAGCCGCTCGGGTCACGAGCACTCGCTCGGCAACCAACCAACCAGCCTGACTCACACAAGAAGACCACGCCCAGCTGCTCCAACGCCCTCCATATATACACAAGCTTTGCTGGTCGGATCCCACCATCCTCCCTGTCCTCGTTTACAAGATAGTCTCGCGTAGCATGCTTCGCTCTCTACGCGCCTTTTCCGCCCAATCTGCTCTTCGCTCTCCCACCGCTTCCTCCGTCTTCGCCCTTCCGCGCATCCTAGCTGCCTCGAACCACCTCGCGCCCTCTTCCTCGTTCAGATCGCATTCCGTTCACACCACAGCCATCCTCAAGATGCCGCACATGCCCCAAGGAATCGTCAAGGGCGGAAAGGAGGAGCTCAAGCTCAACAACCAATCGCTCTGGCAGTCCAAGGCCTACATCAACGGTGCATGGGTCGATGCCGACAACAAGTCCACCCTCAAGGTCTTTAACAAGGCCACCGGCGCAGAGATCGGCCAGGTGCCCGACATGGGCGCAAAAGAGACCACCGCTGCCATCAACGCCGCTCAGGACGCCTTCAAGCCCTGGTCCAAGACCACAGCCAAGCATCGCCACGACCTCCTCATGAAGCTTTACTATGCGCACCAGCAAAACGCCGAAGACCTCGCCAAGATCATCGTCGCCGAGAACGGCAAGGCCTTCCCCGAGGCCAAGGGCGAGATCGCCTACTCCAACGGCTTCCTCGAATGGTTCGCCGAGGAAGCCACCCGCACTTACGGCCACACCGTCCCCTCTCCCCTCCCGGGGGTTCGCAACGTGGTGCAGATGCAGCCCGTCGGCGTCGCCGGTCTCATCACTCCGTGGAACTTCCCTGCTGCCATGATCACCCGTAAAGCCGCCCCGGCACTCGCTGCCGGATGCACCGTAGTCATCAAGGCGCCCGCCGAGACGCCCTTTTCGGCCCTCGCCTTCGCACATCTCGCCGAACAGGTCGGCTTCCCCAAGGGCACCATCAACGTCGTCACCTGCGCAAAGGGCGACAACGAGATCGCCGTCGGAAAGGAGCTCTGCGAGAACCCCACCGTGCGCAAGATCTCCTTCACCGGCTCGACACGCGTCGGCAAGATCCTCATGAGCCAGTCCGCCTCCACGCTCAAGAAGCTCTCCATGGAGCTCGGCGGCAACGCCCCCTTCATCGTCTTTGAGGACGCCGACCTCGACAAGGCCGTCGAAGGCGCCATCGCATGCAAGTTCCGCGGCTCGGGCCAGACCTGCATCTGTGCAAACCGAATCTACGTCCACGCCAGCATCAAGGACGACTTCCTCAAGAAGCTCGCCGCCAAGGTCAACGATTTCAAGGTTGGCTACGGCATGGACGACGGCACCACCCACGGCCCTCTCGTCTCCGAGGTCGGCCTCAACAAGGTCGAGGAGCACGTCAACGAGTCGGTCAAGAAGGGCGCCCGTGTCGTCGTCGGTGGCAAGCGCGGCGAGGGTCTCTTCTTTGAGCCCACCGTCATCACCGATCTGCCCGACGACGTCCCCACCGATCGCGAGGAGACCTTCGGCCCGCTCGCTGCCGTCTACACCTTCACCAGCGAGGAGGAGGTGGTACGAAAGGCCAACAACGTCGACGTCGGTCTCGCCGGCTACTTCTTCTCCAAAGACTCCGCTCGCTGCTGGCGTGTCGCCGAAGAGCTTCAGGTCGGCATGGTCGGCATCAACACTGGCCTCATCTCCCAAAACGCGGTCCCCTTCGGCGGCGTGCACGAGTCCGGCTTCGGTCGCGAGGGTGGTCGCACTGGTATCGACGAGTACATGATTCAAAAGCTCATGGTCTTTGGTGGTGTCAACTGATTCCGTACACGCCTGGAATTCAGCCTGCAATCCTACCTCCTTTCAGGCGCGAAGAAATGCCGTGTGATTGTGACTCTGCGAGGCCGCAAACTACCGTCATGCGCTCCATCCGTCCAGCAATGCCGCCATGGGACGCGACTCGAGAAGACGGCATTCTAGAGGCTTAGGTCTGTCCGAGGAAGTAGGGCTAGACTCTTGACGATACATGTCAAGGACGGTAGAGCCCGAGTTGTCCTCCTTCGCAGACGGTGATCTGGATGGATAAATCGCAAATTTGTACCATCCGCCAGACGTGGTAAGCGCGATCAGGCGATAGCGATAGGACGATTCCGTGTCGACGCCGTCGCATGATTCGATCGACGAACTAAAGGGAGGAGGATTCACCGCTTGATCTGAACTCGAACGGTGATGTGTCGAGGTGGACTGATTGTCCGACGAGCTTGGCTCCTCGATCCAGCACAGAAACATCTTTTCGTCCACATTGGCCTCGCCTTTACGGATGTCGCTGATCCGACTTCGCATCTGCGCCCATGCGCCCTCGGTGGATTTCTCGGTCCCGACGCTCGTACTTCTTGGAGAGTTCGTGCTGTACATATCAGCTTTGTCGCTAGGCGCTTGAGCAGAATAGTGTCGGGAAGAGGCGCCAAAGGTCTTGAGTGGAATACGGAATTGTGCGTTGCTCCACTCAGACTTGAGGTACTGCGGCAGAACAGATTGCGGGATTTGGCCGGCGAGGCTGCCGAGGCCCGCCGGGAGATAGCTGGCAGCAACTCGACCGAGTTGAGAGGCACGAGATGTCGATGACGTTGACGATCTCGGTGCTTCGGCTGCTTCTTCTTTCGAGTCCGCAGCTTCGGCTTCTGCGAGAAGGAATATATGAATAGTACCCTTGTCGCTCGCAGCAGCCACGATAGAGGCGTCGGGAGCAAATGCGATGCTCAAAATCGCCGCGGGGTCGATGCCTCGCCTTAATTCGCGCGATAGGGTAGCGCCGACACCGGTCCTGCCTGGTCCACTAGCTTTTGAGTCTCGCGTAGCGGGGCGGCGGTCTCTCGTGCTGGAGCTGTCGCTCAGACCAACATTGTGGGTCCAGATTCGGATGAGAGTGCCTTTTGATGAGGCAGTTGCCAGCAAGCGGCCGTCCGGACTCAAAGCAAGCGCGGCAAGTGAAGCTTCGTGCGCGACAATGATGCTAGATGCACCAACCGGCGGTACTGGACCAGGCGTGGAATGAGGTGAATCTGCATGCATCACGTTGTCCAGCCGAACGTGTAGAAGCTGAACGTGCCCCTTCTGGCGCCCGGGCAATGCAACCACTGCACTGACGTGCGAGGTCGAGTCGCCCGCCGTTCGTTCGTACAGCGGCGCCACTGAGCCAAGGCCCTTGGGATTCTTAAAAGTCTGCGCAACGGCTTGCTTCGAGATCTTCCAAGCCATAGAGGCTGGTTGACCGCTCCATCTTTGTGCGACCGATGGCGGCGCCAGTTCGAAGACGATGGCTTTGGTGGTGAGCAGGACGACAAGGACAATGCTGAAGCGAGGCTCCGCATTTTGCTTCTTGGTAGCCGCGGTGTCCGGTGTCGCCCGCGCCTTGCCTTTGCCACTTGGCTGCTTTGGCCCTGCGGGGTTCTTGAGAATCGTCGTAGCGTAGATGCCTCGAACGACCTCACTGAACTCAAGCTCTGCAACCTCACGCCCGCGGAGGACGCGAAGAGGCCGTTTCGCCGTCGCACTTGTGTTTGTGGTTGCCATGCTCGAGACTGAGTCGATCAGACCCAGGCCTCCTTGACGGTCGGAATTGCGATTGGAAGTCGTGCGCAACGGTCGAGAGGTCGTTTTGCTCTCAGACCTAGGTGATGTGACGGAAGGACCGGTCCGAGAGCTTCCAAGCTCTAACGGAACAGCTTGCCGGATGTCGTGGGATCCAGAAGCATATGAGTCCGAACTGAATGTACCCTTGGCTTCAGCGAAGGTTGTTGGTGCATACTCTTCGCCAAACGGGTCGGCAAGGTTGGCGGAGCTGGACATGATGGCGTGAGAGTGGCTCGATGCAGTCAGGTCGGGTGAGTCATGTTTGATCTGGCCGGAAGCTCGTGACGCGGGATCCGACGAATCGGAAAGATGTGAAGCTTGGAGCCGACCGATGCCGAAGGAGCTTTCGAACAAGCTCCGTTCTGGCTGTGTGCTCAGCTCGGAGACAGTATGAGACTCGCCGCCGGCGCTCTGTACGCTGCCATGCAGCAAATCGTCATGCTCTGGCAAGGATTTGATCGAGGAGCATACGCTGGGAGCGGGCGAAGGGTAATTCCAAGTCCCATTGAGCTCTGCGACACGGGTGTCCTCGTCCAGAGGAGCTCTTCCGTAGGCGTCGAACTCGGATCCTGCTGAAAAGATGGTGGAGGCGCTCCTGGAGGGGATCGAGTCAAAGTGATCATCGTCGTCGTCCGAATCGCCTTGCCGATGCACCTGGCCTGGGAGCGAAGAGGTGTACTCTGCTGCCTCGTCCCACAGGATCACTTTGTTCGGCGCAAAGCGGGGGACCCTGCCACCGCCTACGAGGAAGAGGAGCGAGGTGTGCAGGACTGGAACGGCGTGCGAGAGACCTCCTTGCGCACGGGGCCAAGATCGGTGAGCCGCGAGCTTGAGCGGGTCGTTTTGAGCGACCAAGAAGCCGTCCAAGGTAGCGCAGGCAAAGATGGCCGGTTGTGAGAGCTCCGGCGACGTGGGGGTGTCATTGGCACGTGAACGATGACGGAAAGCAGCAGCATCTGGGGAGCAGAAGCTTGCGTGCTCGAAGAGTGGGACGGGAGCATGAGACTCGATGGTATGTCGAGGAAGATGCATGACGGCGCAACGATGGATGCTGACAGTAGAGCCAGCGACGCGAGGGCCCTGACACTACGCCTACGATACCACGCCACAGCTTCACGTCCTCATGCCAACAATGCTCCGAGTGGGAGGACGGAGACGCAGGGCCTGGGCAGCAAGCAAGCCCGGGGAGAGGGCGTCGTTCGGCGCGGCTGCAGATGCTGATCCTAGCTTGAGCAGGAAATCGGGTCAGGAGAATGGATGGTGGCGAGTCAAGAGGCTCGCCTTTGCTAAGTCGCCGAGCGCTTGGCTGAGCTCCTGAGAGGGCATTCGGCGATAGCTGGTTACTGTGATTGTGATTGTGCTTGCGGCGTGTTGGTTTCGAAGCGCGTGCTGGTCAGAGGCGCTCAACGGCACAGGCGCAGGCCCTGAACTCAGCGCGCATGCACGTCCCTGAGAGCACAAAGTGCGAGTGGCTCGCACTTTGTGGAGGCGGCGAAAAGGCGAGCCAGTGTTACGGCGTAGGCTAGTCACATACATAAATCCGTCGACCGGTTGGCAGGGTTCGGTTCCGTCTGCTTCGAGGTGGTGCTCACTCCTTCCTCGCGCACCATCCACACTCGCATTGCCTTGTTCTTCTCCACATCTTTCTACGACTGACCGTCCTTCGACGACTTCGATCGCTGGACTTGGACCAGGCCGAGCCTGTGCGAGGTGCCGAGATGGGAAAGCACTACTGCGACTATTGCGATGTCTTCCTGACGCACGACTCGGTGTCGGTGCGCAAGGCACACAACAGCGGACGCAATCACCTGCAGAACGTGCGCGAGTACTACCAGACGCTCGAGCCAGAGCAGATCCAACAAGTCATCGACACGCTGGCAAGAGAGTATGATCGGCGCGGGATCGAAAAGCCCAGGGATCTTCTGCAGCCCGCCGGATCTTCTTTCATGACCTTCGGCGCAGGTCCGCTCAGCGGCACATCAGATCGAGGTAAGTTCATTCTGCCGATACGCGCAAGCTTGCAGTCCATCGAGAACTTCACTGACCAGCTCACGAAATGCTTCACGTCATCTGCAATGCTTCACATGCTATCGACAGCGTTTCGATCTCAAGGTCCACCTCGCATGTCGATGGGTGGAGCCGGCGGTGGTGGCAGCAACGGTACTCACGCTCCGCGAGGCGGCTACGGCGGCGGCTCCGGCGGCGGCGGATATAACCGATATGGCAGCAACGATGGACCTCCCAGAGATCAAGCGCCTCCGCCGAATTACCAGCGCCCTCCACCCCAAGGTGGGCCGTACTCCCGCCCTCCTCCCAACATGATGGGTGGTCTCAATGGGGGTGGCGACGGTGCATACCCGCCAAGAGGCCCACCTCCTGGCTACGGAGCACCACCGCCAAACATGTACCCGTCGGGACCGCCGCCCAGTATGCGCGGACCGCCTCCCTCGTTGCCTCCGAACCCCTCATACCCACCCCCATCCAGATCAGGATACGGGCCACGCTGAGCGGCTGTGACAGTTTGCCATCATTCCACTTTGTACTCTAGCACAATACAACAGCTCCCATTGCACGCGAACAGCACTTACATTGCGTTGGAATCGCAACGGGCAAAAGAGACGACTAGGTGCAACGAGGCACCGAGCAAGCGCGTAAAGGGAAGCTTGTTTCGCGGATCCCAGTCAGGATCAGGATCAGGTTGCGGGGCGGAGTGCACGCAGACGCTCGGCGAGCGCATCGTCTTCCTTGTCTTTGACCTTGCTGTCCGGAACCTTTGGAGCCAGATCCGCCACTTTGCCCTCGAGGAGACCGCCTTCGCCAAGCTTGTGGTTGACCTCGATGCCATTCTCGTCTGCGACCTGTTGCATGAGAAGGTCGACCTGGTCTTGCGGCATGGTCTGCGCCGTGGTGGCACCGATGGTGCCTTCCATGTATGAAGTCTGCACGTCCATATCCTCGAATTGGGTCTCGAACTTGTCCATGACCATGGATATGCGCTCGAGGTTCATACTCTCCATTGCCTTGTCCATGCCCTTGACCACCGAAGCCATGCTGCCAGATACCTGTCGCATGGTCACCGCCGTTTCGACACGACTCGCGACCGCATCGATGCGGCTGCCGAGCCGGAGCAGATTGAGCGACTCGTTCTTCTTGCGGATGGCGTTCGAGGCGTAGATGCGTGCGCCCTCGGTGTTGCCCTGTGCAAGCGCCTTCTTGAGCTTGGTCTTTTCAGCAGCCTCGTCCTTGGTCGCTTTTCGAGCCTGGCGCTGAAGCGACTTGGCGGTGAACTTGAGTTGGAACAACGACTTTTCCAGACCCGACATGCTGGCTGTGTTGTGTATGTGAGAGGTCTGGATGGATGGAAGAGTTGCGCACGTCCACCGAGCAGGACCAGCAGTGAGGATACGGCGCGCTGCAGGGGTGGAGTCCAAGAGCCGAACGTGACAGTATTAAGCGGGGAGGTTGTGCGCCGATCGTCGGGATCGATGGATCCAAAGATGCTGCGTCTGGGCTGGTAATGAAAGAGAGGAAGAAGTGTTGCCTGCCAGAAAGAGAAACAAATGGTTGTCTGGATGGCGCAGGGTCGGCGTCCCGATTGCCGTGATGCAGTTGAAGGGTGCGGTACAGCGCTGTGATGCAGCATCTGCTGAGCGCTGGGGCCAGGCCGAGAGCCACAAGCTGCAGTCGCGCTCGCAGTCGCCCTGGGATTCTCCACACCCAAATTAATTCTGGGCGGATTTGTTAGACTATGGACCGTATTCGGAGTCAAACGGCTCTTTCGCCATGCTCGCACTGCTCATGACTGATCTTGGGCAAGAACCTCACGTTTGTGATCGATCACGGTCGTTCGGACACATCGACGCATACAGGAGGATGAAATCGTGAGCTCGTGAGCGGGATGCGAACGTGTGGCCCTGCGCAATCGTACGTGGAACCGAGGTGCTGAGCATACTGCGCGAACTCAAGGTGAGATGTAAAGGCCTCTGGCAGCTCGAGAGCATATGAGCCTGGACCCGATCTTCGTCATCTTCGGATTGCAGCTTGGTTGTGGTATACGAGGACAGATGGATCGAGCGAGTTTGCAAGACTATGCGGGCAGCTCGCGTGGGCCTTGCACGTAACCGCACTGAGCACACTTGCGGCCTGCCTCGTCGTTCATCCAGGCCTCGATGATGGGCTTGAGCTGAGTACCGAGATCTGTGCACTGGAACTTGACCTCCTTAACCAGCGTGGGCGTGTTGCCGTGCGCCTCCTTTTTGGGGCAGTACCAACGCAGCGCATCCGGGCTGCCCTCGGGTCGTGTGCGCTCGACCACGAGGCCTACCGTGTCAGCGAAGCGAACGGGCGAGTGCGGTGTATTCGCTGCGGAGATCAGACAGGGACACAAGGTCGGGTCAGTCAGCGTCTCAGAGGTGCGCCAGCTTGGGTCAAGAGACCTCTAGAACAGACAGACACTTACCAGGCAACATGAACATTTCGCCCTCGCGGATATTGACATCTTCGAACTCGCCCTCCTCGTTGATCACCTTGAGCAGCATGTCGCCTTTGTACTGGTAGAAGAACTCCTCCGTAGGTTGATAGTGGTAGTCCGACCGAGCGTTCGGCCCACCCACTGCCATGACCGTGTAGTCCTCCGAACGGAACAGGCAGAAGTTGCCAACCGGCGGTTGGAGCAGGTGTCCATTCTCCGAGAGCCACTTTGGGAAATTGAGCGGTGGTGGGAACGGCATCGTGGTGCACTTTGCTGTGGCGAAGAACGTTGACGCTGAGGGATGATGGAGGTTGAGCCTCAACCAGCGTGCGGAGCGTGGATGACGCAAGCAGGGTCCAGATCGTCGGCCGGCTGCGCTCTGTTGGCCGGCTTGTCTGCATTGCCACTCATCTTGACCACGATGGCTGAGCTGGTTGTGCCTTCTTCTCATCAATGAAAGCAGCTCCACACGACACACCTTTTTTTTTCTCCCGATTGTTAAACCGGAGATCGGGCAGAGCTGGCCGCCGATTCGCGATGCGCATCCGGCCTCAGCTGGTGTGGGGAAGTGCGCAGTTGGCCGAGCTTACTTTGTGTCCGCCGTGACCTCGGCACGCACCTTCACATTGCGCACCAACCAACCATCCCACCCCACCGCATCGAATCGATTCGCTCCATCACGACCTGCTGTCGCTTCAATACCCGTCATGTCCGGTCTCTAATACCAGCTAGCCCCTTGACTCTGCCAGCAGCCGGGTCCTCGTCGACGGCTCCTTCTTCGCCATGGGTCGGCTTTCACAGGCTCACTTTGATGAGCTCTTCCTCAACAAGGTCAAGCAGGTCTGCATCCATGTTCTCGACCAGCTCAACGAGGCGAACGAGATCGAGCAGGCTTTCGACCTTTGCCCCTCCATCTCCCGCCGCAATCGTGTCATCCTCTCCTTCCTGCACGATGCAGACCAGCTCACTGCCACGACGGCGTCGTCCGTAGCAGGACCTTCCGCCTCGTCGGACGCGCGCTCCGCCTCTTCCTCGGCTTCCTCTCCCCTCGCCGCAACCCACCCCATCACCTCGCTCCTCCCCTCGCGCGAAGCGTCGCTGGGTACCGACAGCATCGCAAGCCTTTCGGCACAACGCAGGAGGCTCGCCAGAGAGATGCAGTATGTTCGTGATCCCAACGACTCGGATGACGACTCCGACTCGCGCACTACGACGAGGCCCTCAGCCACGTCCACCAGCCGTCTCGATCCCGCCTCAGCTCGCAACCCGACCATGTCACAGCCAGACTATACCTTCGAGCAATTCACCGAGCACCTCGATCCCACCGACAAGCTACTCAAGCGCAGCTTCGAGATCATCATCAAAGAAACCGCCCGCCAGGCCCTCGCCAAGAAACGCGATCCTCATCACGACTCAGCCACAGCTTCCTCTCAGCCCTCGCACGACTCTGCCGCCTCTCTTCGCTCGGCCATCGCTTCCTCGCGCTCCGACCGCCATACCCTTTCCGACCGTGCTCGCGTCGACATCGCGCTGGCCAGACGAATGGCACGCGCGCTCGGCCCGGATGCCGGTCCGGATTCTGATGTCAGAGTTCCCAACGAGCGCGCGACCAACCTCGATCACACCTATCATCTTCTCCGATCCATCGCCCCGCCCATCCGCTCTCTTTCCAACCGAACTTCCGGAAACGGCCAGCTGTCGCTTCCCTCCAACTCCACCCAGCGCAGCTCACGCCACATGCTCCGTGACTTCCTGCTCCCTTCCACATCCTGGTCACCTTCGACCTCTAGCCGGGTGTCCCAAGGGCAGGGGCGCGAACTAGCATCCTACTCTGGAAACATACAGCACAGAGCCACGCCTCTCGCTGGTCCTACTTTGGCTTTCTCCTCCCAGATGATCACCGCCAGGCTTGCTGAAGCTTCGAGACGCAACGCTCAGGCGGCCAGAACTATCGACGAAGCAGAGCGTCTGAGGTCCGGCCAGTTCATCCGCACCTCGATCGAGTCGTTGCGAGCGTCCCTATTTCAATTTCACATCGATCTGGCTTCTACGCAGCTGCAAAACGCCCATCAAGGTCATCTCGATCAACATCAGTCGCCGATTAGCCAGAACTCTGGCTCACCAGACATCAGCTCCTCTTACGCTCTCGTCATGGACACCATCGAGCTTTTCGACGACACTCTCCGACGCCTTTCTTGCCTCGTGTCTAATTCTGCTCGTGATGGGTCACCTGGAGCGCAGGCTCAGTTGCAATCCTCGAACGCTGACCGTAACGCCGACTCTTCCCAAATGCGCACTTCTTTGTGGAGAGCTCGTAATCTCTTGCTGCTGTCCTCAATGTCAAGACGCAATCAAAACACCGAAGAGGCCAGCTCTACGCGATCTCAAAGCAACGCCCGCGACACCGAGATCGCAGCCCATCGTCATTTCTTGGCAACCATCGAAGAGTCACACTGGTCGCAGCCTGATATGCCGCCGCCATCAGCTCAAGCGATACGCGCATGGCGACGCAAGTTGGCCGCATGGTATCATCTCGACCGCGATCAAATTCTTTATCCCGATGCACCCCACGCCCTCACCGAGCAAGAAGGGGCGTACGCTCGCTGGCATCCTGATGTTGAGCTAGCGTACCCGCTGGACGATGAAATTCACGAGCCCTTCGCGGGCGAGGCCGCGACATCGCGCCCGGATCCCATCGCAGATCCGAGAGCGGCTTGGGCCTTTGCTCGCCAGCAAGACAACTTGCTTTCTGCGAACCTGAACGAGGATACAGAGGTCAGCGCAGCACTGAACTCGAGCGCTGTTGCTACCGCTTATGCGCACCTCCGAAGTATCCTTACCGATCAAACAAACGAAGCTGTGCGAGCAGTACATGCTGCTGGAACGATTCCTGTCGTTCTGGCTCAAGAGACAAGCGCCAGCGATATTCCAAATACCGAAGTAGATCCGGACGTCTCGCTCACTCGTACCACGTCGCTGTCGCGTCGCAACGCTGTTCGAGGCCTACCGCTTACTAACTCGGACGCTAGCAGCATCCGTTCAGCACGATCAACGCTCTCGCTTGCGCGTGCGCGTGCACGTGGTCCTGAAGATCGCACCGGCACAGCTCACGGGGTACAAGGTGATGACCCGACCATGCTGGATGTCGACGAGGCGGACACGATGGAGGAAGACACGGTGGAGACCAGCATCGAGATTGGCACCGCAACCCGCTCGCCGCCCGACGCCACGACGTCCGAGCAACCGGTTCTCGAAGGCTCAATCAGATCGCTAGTCCCGCCTGGAGACCGTCCCCGCTCGAGCCGGAGCGGCTCTTTCACCTTCATTACGACGCCGGCAGCCGTACTGCGCTCGCGACAGCGCAGTCAGAGCCGCAGCCACACGGGACAGCGCAGCCAGTCTCCTGCGACAATTGGGCAGGGAGACGACGAGGTGTTGGAGGGACTCGAGTCGGACGCAGAAGAGTACATTGACCTCGACCTGGATCTGGGCATGGCGGGCGAGGATGGCTTCGACTTTGACCTTGCCGAGTTTTTGCGGACCGAATCTCGACGGGCCGCGCTCCAACACGACGATGATGCGAGCCCTGATATCGAGGAGGCTCGGTCCCAGCTTGAGCGCCGAGTTGGACGCTTGCGAGCCAGCCGCGCACAGGGAAGGGACGGCGGTAGCGGCGGAAGCCAGGATGAAGACGATGACGACGACGGAGCTGCGGCGGGAATTCGCGTCTTTGTGTCGGGCTCGGGTGCTTCGACGCCGGCAGAAGCCCGTCAGGCTACGTTCGAGGCATATGCGCGGCGCGCGCGTCTACTCGAACGACGCCGCAGGATGGAAAGTCAGACAACAAACCAAGGCGATGATACCGAACAACCGGACCGCCGTCGGCGTACCGCTCGCCGCGACTCCAATTCCGAGGCGAATCCGCGTCATTTTCTGCCCTTTCCTCGAACGTCGGAACGCTGATTCAATCCGGCTTACGCCGACCGCAGTCTCATTTCGCTGTCCAAAAGTCAATCGTGCCAATGATATCTCGGTATGACTCGATGTAAAATCTTGTGATTGGCTATTGACGGGCAAGCTACTGGTCGAAGAGGACGTACTGCTCGGAATCCTCGGCGGTATACTGAACTACGGGTTTGACCGAGGCCTCGGGATGAAGGTCGACGCTAAAGTGGGCCGGGGTCTGTCCAGTGTACTTGAAGCTTGAGTCATTCTTGAGCGGGAAGTAGGTTACGGTCGGGGCGCCGATGGCTTCCTGGAGGCGGAACCACTGGAGAGGGTCCGAATCGTTGCAGCTTTGGAGGCTGAAGGAGCCCTTGGTCTCGGGCGGTGCTGAGGAAGCAGAGAGGCAGATCGAGTGCGGGGAGGTAGCATTAGCTTCGGTGACGTTGGTGACCACTCGGCCCCAGAACTCAAGGGGAGCGCCCATGCTGCCGCCCGTGTTTCGTGTGTATCCCTGAGTGAAGCCTTGGGTGTTGCAGGTCTGGAACTCGAAGAGCGCAGCCTCGGGGGAGGTAGTAAGGTCGAGGGTGCCCGAGTCACTGGGAGTGATGCCGAGATAGGCGGTGGCCGAGTCGTTGTAAGAGCGCACCTCGAGCTTCTGAGGCTCGTCGAGCGCGAATTCGCCACAGAAAGTAGCGAGTCTCTGGCCGGCGGCTGGCTCCTGTCTGCGCACCATGCGCGAGACAAAGATCGGCTCTACGGGCGTGGGAACCGCCATGACCAGCGTTCCCAGCGCGAGGCAGGAGAAGATGGATAGTGCGATGCTCGACTTCATGGTGGATGGTTTCAACGCAAGATCTCGAAGCGGAGGTGGTACGTAGCCAGGATGGAAGTAGTCGTGGTGGGGAATCAGAGTCAGACTTCCAGCTGGGTCGTTGCTTTATGTGATAGTTGGGAGGAGGACCGAGCGTGGCGGAAGGTGCGGTGTGCAACCCTACAAGGTTGGTGCGCAAGGCTCGTGCATGGAGGAGGAGCTTGCTGGCGTTTTCTTTTGTTGGTTGGTTGGCGGAGTTGCGCACAGCCGTCGGTTAGCGCGGAATGAGAAAAGCGACAGCGAAGCAACAAAAACGCAGCGCCAACGCTTCGAAATTTATGCGCCAAGCCATGCCAGTCACCACGGA
The DNA here is from genome assembly GCA_030849465.1 of Moesziomyces globuligerus. Classification (NCBI taxonomy): domain Eukaryota; kingdom Fungi; phylum Basidiomycota; class Ustilaginomycetes; order Ustilaginales; family Ustilaginaceae; genus Moesziomyces; species Moesziomyces globuligerus. The sequence goes on from JARVLF010000007.1 coordinate 25,598, forward strand.
GTCGATGCCCCCCAGGGCTCGCTTAGATGGCGCCCGACGCTGGGTGCTCGCAGCAGTGCACTGCGCAATGTGCAGATGTCACCGCGCAGAACCCCGCATGTGCGCTGGGCGTTTTGGCTTGCGCTGCACACGCTCTTCCTGCGCACATTCACAAGCACCTCACCGCACTTTAAATTTACGATACACTCAACAACGCGGCTCAAGCTTATTCGGTGGGGACACAGGTGAGATGTGAATTGCGATTTGATAGCAGCAAAAGTAGACGGTCTGATAGGCGACGTCTCAGTCGTAGCCGTTGACCGCGACGAGCACATCCAAGAGCTCATCCTCTACAAACAGGAGGAGGCGGTACTGGCCTCGAGGCGTCTGGCCGGCCTAGCAGAAGTTGGCGACGCCCTTGCCCTCGGAAAGAGCGGATTTGCCCATGAGCCTGCCGGTGCCGTCTGGCTGTGGTTTGTAGACGCGGACGCCGTTTCCATGGTCGGCCCAGACGTTGCTGGAGGTGTCGACGTGGATGCCGTCGGGACTACCGCTGGTGTATTCTGCCAACTCTGTGCGCGAATGCAGGCCGATGGCGGGGAAGCCTTCATTGGCAGACAGGTCGGGGAGGACTTCGTGCGAGAAGTGAGCGGGGCGACTGTCGTCGACGCAAAGTCTCTCATGGTGTCGTTGCAATGAAAGCGGAATCTGCCTGTGTCCAATATGATGAGCAGGCCTGGACCGTCGTCAGCGTTGGAGGGTACAAAGGTCACACCATTGGAATTGACGTGTGTGCGCCTGAGCACCAACAAAGAGCCTGTGGAGTGTGGATTGAGGGGCGGGTTGGCAAGTTGAGCCAGCATGCGTTTGTGCAAGTATGCTAGGCTAATCAAGTCACTTGCCAACGAGACGATCAAAGCCCGGCTCTAGGCTTACGACGTCGACGCCCGCTTCGGATGATCGGGACGCCATGGTGGTCACTGCAGCTCTTTCCTTCTCATTTCCAGATACTCATTTTCACAAAGCAGAGCCCTTTCATCGTCACCTTCTGCCAACAGGGTCAAGTTTGTGCCGAACGCACTCGAGAACTCGTTCGAAGACCAGGATCGTCATCGCCATCCTCACCACATGCTGAGTTCCCGTCCTCTAATCACGCTCCAGGACAGGGCCCCGGAAGACATGGATGAAGTGTCTGCCACTTATGACTGGTACGTGGATCAGTCGCTTGCCGCTGCCGACACCAAGCCCGCTGAGGTGGAATTGACGTCAACTACCTGGACGTCAAGACTGGCTCTAAGAGTTCCCACAATGAATCGTCACTGCCCCTCTCGACTCTAGACAGAGTCTTCCCTTCCCAGTTACCTCGATCCTGAGAACACCCGCATCTCAAATGATGTCCCAATCGAGCGATTGCTATGTCAATGCCTCCTCTGCGAGATGGTCTAACGTCCATCAATGTTTTGACATAGGTTTTTCGGTCATATATTTTATTGGTGCTTTAATGGGGGTGGTATTATTTAATTTCTGCTGAGAAAGTTTCAGGGACAAATTCTCCAAAAGATCATCGAGGGCAGTGCGGAACTCTCACCCACTGAGAGGTCGCGCTTGCGCTTGAATGAACAGGGTAGACAGATCCTGAGATTACTCGTCGAGCCTTCCTCGCAACTACTGACTTCCTAGAGCAGGGCGCCTGTACACGAGCTCGCGGGAATGCCAAATCCTTCGTGGATGGCGAGACTGATGCTGTCCACGATGGCCCAGTCGACCGTCTCCATTCGCTCGGACTTGCCTTCGTCGCGTTCCGGCCCATCCGCGCTGTATAGCGACGGATCTTCACACTCGCTTTCATCCTCCGAATCTTCAGCCGAGTCGTAGTCTGAGTCATCGTCGGAATCCGAGAACGAGGAGAGATCTGGCTCTACGTCGGTGTCTTGCTCGCTGCTGGTCTCCTCGACCAGATTTCTCGAGGTGTGGGAGATGATGAGATCTGAAGCGGCGCTGCGTTCGAGCCGGTTGCGCAAGACGTTCTTCCACGAGCGGGCCGTAATGACGTTCGGCTCGGCTGGGTATGATGGAGGGCCGGAGGCGCATGCTTCGAGTGCGCGGCCGAACTCGTCTTCCGAGAGCAAATATACCGCTCCCACCAGGAATTGTGCCTGCAGTATCACTGTCATCACCTCGCTCTCGTCCTCAGTCGCTACGAAGCCCGTGGCCCAGCTGTCGCCGTGGATATAGTACAGCGGAAACCAGGACTCCATCAACATCCAATCCTCCGCCCAGGAGAGCTGAATGTTGCACACCATCAGCCAGTACATCTTGCCTCGCCCGAGGAGAGTCAGTCGTCGTGGGAGCAAGTCAAGCTTGAGAGACGAAAGAGCTCACCTTGCCCAAGTCATGCGCTGTAGTGATGGAGACGGAAGCTCTCCCGCTGATTTGATTGCCCTCTTATACAGGCCGCAAGGCCCCTTCCGCATCCGCACGCGAAGTTCCTACCCTTTCAACACTTCCGCACCTCTCCGTCCGCTCACGGACGCGCCAGCGCTTCCGGCGCACAATGACAAGCTCAACGCCTTGCATGTTTTCGCCCGCACACTCCACACCTTGGTACACACAGAAACGTTTTCGTGTTTGCACTACCGTCCGTCAAAAGAGCGAGAAGCCAAAGTCGAGCGGCTGCGTGGGGGCCGAGAAGGCAGCGGCGCCCGGATTGAGGAGCGACGAGAGCCACTCGTCCGCGTTGGAGAGGAATAGGTCCAGCGAGTCAGCCGAGGGCGTGACTGCGTTTGCGCCTTCGGCGCCGAGCATCGCCTGCATGTCATCTGCGTCCGAAGACAGCTTGGCTGCACCCGCCAGCTCCATCTCTGTCCCAAAACCTCCGTGAGCTCGGGCAGCGTAGCCATGCGCGTGTGGGTCGGAAGACGGTATCGGTCCACCAGGGCCCGTGCTACGCGAGGATCCTACGGAGCTGCCTCCGGATCTGCTGCCTGCAAGAGGCCTGTCTTCGCCCGTGGGAGGGATTCGAGTAGCGTCATCGATGCGCACTCCGGCGCGCGCCATGTTGAGCAGCATGTTCGCCGCACTCTGCAGCTCCGTAAGCGTGATGTCTAGTCGATCCGCACATCCGCCCGGATAGCGCACCCCGAGCACCTGGAAGCCAACGCTCTGCGGATTGAGCGTCGCGACCTTGTCTTGGATGCGTTTGAGCAGCGAACGCATGACGTACAGCTCCTTCACTGCGAGATGGTCACCACGCGACTCTTGAATGTTGGCTCGGACGGTGGCGACGTATTCTTGGATGTAGGTGAGGCGCTCTTGCACCTCATCGCCATGAAGCGTCTCGCCGAACTCGAGGGCAAACAGAATGTCGCTCGCGATGATCGTGTTCATGCTGAGCAACGAGTATGCGCTGCCGTACAGATGGCACAACATCGTCACTGGGATGCGGCGCGAGAGCAGCCGGCGACTGCGCAGATCGTTCAGCGCCAGCTCGACACAGAGCTCACGCGAATGCTTGTAACGATCGGCCGAGACCAGGTCGGTGGACTCCATCCAGAATGGCCGATGAAGCAGCGAGCGAAAGAAGAGGATCTGGTTGGTGCACAGGTGGTGGTAGAATGTCGTGGCAAAGTCCTGCTGCCTCATCGCCCCGCCCGACGGCGGCGTCGACGACGAGATGCATGGTGGCAGATCGGCAGTGAACGCGACAATGTCGCGATCGATCTCGAGGGCACGATCGTAGATCCGCGAGGTTGGCGACGAGTTGGAGCTTGCGGCAATCTCTTGAAAGAGGCGTGAGATGCGCTCAATGAAAACTCGGAAGGTGTCTCGCACGACAAGATATTGCGCGCAGGCGAGCTCGAGGCCGAAGCTCATGTAATCCTCGACCGTGGGAGGTGGTGTCGTCGAATATGGGATCTCGGTCATCGGCCTGCCGAAGAGCACGCTCCACTCGCGATCCTGGTGGATGATGTGCGACCACAGCACGCGCCGGTGCACCGTCGCCGCGCAATTTTGTCCGAGGTGAGCACCATCAAGATGGAGCCCGAGATCAATCGCGCCACGCATGCACGACGCCACTTGCAGCCAGGTCGAGCGCGGCACGCGGCACAAGTCCAGGTAGCGGCACAAGTTCAACGAAGCGGAGAGCGAGTCGAGCGTGTGCAAGCCGAGGCTTTCCGAAAGCGAGAGCGCCTTGCGTGCGGCGAAGAAGTAGGTGCGTGACGGGCGCGTCGGGTATGGACGCACTGCCAGGTCGAGCGTCGCGAGGCCGAAGACGGACAGGCAGAACGCCATGAGCGGCAGCATCTGCACGTCGTCCGAGATGGTGCAGCAATCGATGCACGTGTTGACGGCCTTGAGCAGCTCCGCCGGACTCGAGGGAAAGCGCGACCAATTGAAGTCGTCCAGATAGATCTGGAGCAGGCGGTGCGCCTCTGGTTTGCTCGGAAGTGACTGCTGCACTGAGCGCAACTCGTACTTTGGAATCACCAGACCGAACCCGCGGCCCAATTGGCCCGTCCACGAGAGAAGATCGGTGCCGATGCCCTCATGCCGGCGGAATGGATTCCAGCCGAGCCCATTGAGAGCAGGCTTGCCGATAAAGGCGTCGTCAGCATCGACCATGCTGCGCTGATCCGACTCGGCTCCATGAGCGCTTTGCCAGCTGCGCGCGGATGATGGTGCGATCGGCAGCACCACTCCACTCGCCGAAGGATGAATCGACGCATCTGCGAGACCTCGGTCTCCGCTGGCGGACGACGAATTACCCGTGGATGTCGTGACGGGAGCCATGTGTGGGTCATGGTGCTGTAAAGATGGCCATTGGGCTACGGTGGCGAGCTGTGCTAGAGCATCTGCTCCGGTGCTTGAAGCAAGAGCACGCGATGGACGTGCTAGTGCCAAATCCTGGGACTGCGCAGCGTCTGCCTCGTGCATGGAAGAGGAGCTGATGTCCGAAGGACTGTGCGGCCTAGGGCGCACGCGCGTTGGCGAAGGGAGCGAGGGTCGTCCTTTTGTAACAGCATGCAGACCCGCAGGAGTGCTCGCAAGGGGCCCAGCGTCCGTGTGGGAATGCAAGTTGTAAAAGGTCTGCGAGCGGCGATGGGGGGCAATGGCGGCATTGTGCTGATAACGAGGGGGAGACATGGGGGAGGCGTGCTGCGGACGATACGATGCGTACTGATTTGAGACATCTTGGCTCATTTGCTGGAGCGGAGGAGGATGCTCTTGCGACTTGGGCTGTGACGGAAAGAGGCTGAAGGGGTGCTCAGTGGGACCGTTCTGACCAAAGGGTTGGGCTGCTTGTAGGTACGCTCCTCCTCGACCGCTGCCAGATGCATCAAGAGAAGCATTCGGCGAGGCTGGATCGTGACCATTGTCGAGCTCGTAAGTGTCCATGTCCTCCATCTCTTCGTCGTCCGCGAGCTTCTCGTCGCCTTGAGACTGGTTTGAGGCGGCGTTGGCGAGCTTTTGGCGCATGCGGATACGGCGGGAGGGTCGATGAAGGTTGGAGGGGGGCGAGCAGAGATGCGCGATACCACGTTGCATGCACTTTTCGCAGGGAAAGGTGCGGCTACATCGCTGCTTGCGCCGTTGACATTGGAGGCAGCTGTACTGGTATCGGTTGCGCTTGCCGTTGTCGGTTGTGTACGGGTTGTCGCTGGTGCGACTATTATATTCGATAGCTGCGTTGCTCGTGCTGGCAAAGCTGCCGTTGGCCTCGTTGATGTTGCTGGTGCTCGTGGTGTTGCTCGTGCTGGCAAGGTTGCTGTTCGACACGCTTCTGTGCGGCGCGGATGCATCGGATGCAGCGGCCGGCTGCTTTGCGCGGGTTCGGTGAGCGCTCATTTCGCGCCCTTGTACTTATGCGACGAGGTGGTGGTAGGGGGCATGGCACCCACTCCTGTGTGGCGCTTAAGTGGCAAGAGTTGTCGGCGATGAGCGAGACGCCCGATGAGGGGTGGGATTAGGATGGTGGAAGTGCAATCGAGTCCAGATGAGCGTCGGACGGGGTGGAAATGGCTGGGCTTGGGCGGGGCGGGGTACGCGAGATGGGCCTATCTCCGAAATTGCAGGGTCTCTTTAGCCCGAAGCAAAAATAGCGTCGACTCCGTCTCCCGCTCGGTCTTTGCTTTCACGCTGTGCATTTCACCAGACGCTCGCTGTTCAGGCAACAGATACGTTCCCATAGGACCAAGCGAAGTCGAGCGACGTGAGCCTATGCAGGCGAGCGTGCGACATGAGAACATTCCTGCGGCAGCACGTGAGCGACACTCGAGTCGAATCTGCCTTCCGTTTCCACGAAGTAGGGTGGGTCAGCACCACCGGGTGACGCTTGCTCTTGCTCTTGCAAGATAAGGTTGCCAGTGCATGATTTGGCTCGGCGAATGAGCCAGGTGTGAAAGTTAAAGCGAGACTCGCAACGTCGGTGTCCATCGACTGTAGGAAGGCTACGACCCTGCGGCACTGATTCCGACAGCCACTTCATTCACCAGGTGAACTGCGCACTGCCTCTCCGACACAAAGTCTGGGCTTCACTCCATTGAATGTTGCGCGAACAGCCAATGAGTGTGATATCGTCGAGATGGAGAGCAAATCGACGCCTGACCAGGCTCTCAGATGCTAAGTGCATCCATGGCCGCGATCATGTGTGCATCACTGCATAATCGAGGGTCGGTTTGCGTCACAAGCATAGCCACAGTGTTAGGGAAATCGGTCCCACCGAATCGATGAGGCGAGCAAGGATTGGAAGATATCGGACCAGTCCGCGAGGTCGAGCATGTCGCATCATGACCAAGTGTCCGCTTCATCTTGCGTCTAGAGGCTGAGCTTGCTTGGCCGTAGCGAGCGAGCTGGTCATGCGACAGAAGCCGGGACGAAGAGTGAGGAGAAGCAAAACAAGATTCCAATGGACTTTCCGTCGATCTGGTGCTGAAGTGAAAGAGGGGGGATGGCGCCGGTAGCGCTGGACGCGCTGGCTCTAGGCTATCGACATGGTGGCCGACTTTTCGATCATGTATTCTTTCAGGCCGGAACCGATACCGGCCTCCTTACCGAAGCCAGACTGATCGACACCGCCAAAGGGAATCTCGGCAGCAGTGGTGCTGCCGCCAACGTTGAGCCCAACGTTGCCTGCTTTGAGCTGCTCGAACATGCGCCACAGACGCGCGGCGTCCTTGGTAAACACATACGAGGTGAGTCCCATGTCGGTGTCATTGGCGAGCTGAACGGCCTCCTGCTCGGTGCGGAAGGTGGCGACGTTGATCAAGGGTCCGAACGACTCTTCTTGGAAGACGAGCATGTCTTTGGTGCATCCGGCGATGAGCGTGGGCGCGACGAAGTAGCCTGCGTTGGGAACGCACGCCTTGGAGACATGGATGGTAGCGCCCTTGGCTCGCGCATCCTCGATGTGCTCGCGTGCCTTTTGCTGGCTGCGTTCGGTCTGCAGCGGGCCAAGCGTGGTGGTGGTTTCGGAACCATGGCCGAGCTTGACCTGATCAAGCTTTTCGGCGATGCTCTTGAGCACACGATCCACCACCGACTCGTGCACAAACGCGCGCTGCGCCGAGATGCATGTCTGACCGGCGTGCCTCAGCTTGTTGGCTGCCAGGGCGGCGGCCGCGGCGTCCACGTCGGCGTCTTCAAATATAAGATAGGCACCCAGGCCGCCGAGCTCGAGCGTCAGCTTCTTGAGCGAAGGCGCACACTGCTGCATCAGCAGCCTGCCGACGCGCGTGCTGCCAGTGAAGGAGAGCTTCTTGATACGAGCGTCGGAGCACAACGCCTGTCCGATGGCAGGCGTGTTGCGGTAGGACGCCAAGACGATGTTGACCGAGCCCGAGGGGAAACCGGCGCGATGCAACAGGTTGGCGATGGCCAGCGTCGAGAGGGGCGTCTCGGGCGAAGGTTTGGCCACGATGGTGCAGCCGGCGGCGAGCGCGCTCACGGCTTTGCGGATGAAGAGCGCAACGGGGAAGTTCCAGGGCGTCAGGATCGCGACGGGACCGACGGGCTGAAGCACGGTGAGAAAGCGGAGCGAAGGGTTGGTGGCGCTCTTGACCACCTGCCCCTGCACGCGTTCGGTCTCTCCGACGAACCACCAGCTGAAGGTGAGAGCGTACTGCACCTCGATGCGTGCCTCCTCCAGCGGCTTGCCCGTCTCGTAGACGAGGATCCAGGCAAGATCCTCAAGGTTCTCTCGGACGAGCCGATCAAAGTTGAGCAGCAGATTTGCGCGTTCCCTGGCCGGCAAAGACGAGTAGGAAGGAAAGGCGTCGGTGGCTGCCTGGATCGCACGGTCTACGTCCTTGAGGTTGGAGGCCCTCATGTTGCAGATCGGCATTCCCGAGCCCGGATCTGCCGGTGCAGCGTAGCGAGTGTCAGCATTGCTATGTCAGCTGCAGGTCTGCGAGTCGCAACGTCCTCGGCCTGCATGTCTTGATTGGCGAGCATGCAGGCGCAGGTCACAAACTCACCCATCACATCGAAAGACTCGTTGTCCGAAGCCTCGTGGCTTCCGGGAGCCTTGAGGAAGTCCGATGCGTCGAGCAAGGAGAGGTCTTTAAGCCGGGTGTTCATGCTTGCTATTTGGCTTTTTCGCAGCAGCGAGACTGGCGATGTGGTAGGAGCAAGACGTTGGAGCAAACTTTGGAGTTGAGGCTAATGAGCTTGACCGCTGCCAAGACGGGCGAAGTGCCAACGATCCGTCGATCAGATTGATAGGGAGATGCGGTCAGGCAGACGGAAGAACAGGCGAGCGATCGACAGGAGAGCGGGGAAGACGCGGCTGCCTCGATCTCTGTTAAGTATACGGATTGGCGTCGGGTGGTGCTGGGTAGGATCTTAGGGCAGTGGGGACGGCTCTTCTGCTCGATGCGGTTGACGACTTGCTCGAGCGCTTGTAGCAGGCCGTACCTTTGGTGCTTCGTCGCTCGACACCGGAGTGAAGCAAAGCAGCGAGCCGGGAGTGGGAAGCCAGCGAAGGGAGGAGACGCGGGGATGAGGAGCTCGTGAGCTGTGTCCTTGTGAGTCGAGCTTGGTTGCGAAGGGTCCGGCGCTTTGGCATGGCCACGTCGCCGCCTCGGCGAATTGCCCGGATCTAACTCCGCGTACGGTATCTCACATCTGCATCCCCATCAGTCATCTGTGAGTGTGACTTGGGGGAAAAATCCCATCAAAGCTCCCCCTGTTCTTTGGCACTGACGGCTCGTGCCTCGTGCCTCGACGGGACATCCGACCAGGCCAGACAACTCGAGCCAGCGCCTCTCCCTGCGATCACTCGTGCTTTCCCAGCGCCACAGTCGCGACGGTTTGGGCTGCGACCTCCGACGGACGACGGAGGGCAAAGCTGGCTTGCTGGTTCCTGGCAGACGAATCGGCACCCCCGCGGCGACTGCAGCATGGTGCTGGGCTCCAAGCCCGCGCGGGCTCGCGCTCCGCACTTTGCCTGTGGGGTTTATCGCCAATCTATGGGCCCTCGGCTTTTCGTTTCGGAGTTGTGGCCGCGTCTGGTTGGTTCCTGTGACCCTTGCGGGGAAAGGGATCTAAAGCCGACATCGCGCTCCACTCACCTGGAGAGAAGCAATCACAACTCCGAGTGCCCATCCGATCAAGGGTCCAACGCCCCTCGGTCCTGCGTACTTCAGCGACACCTTCTGCTCCGTCAGCGTCACCTTCTACTTCTCTTTCTTATGTCTCTTCAGCCCTAGGGCACTGAAGAATCTTTCAGAATACCGTCCGTACATCCTCACTTCTGTCCATCCCGCCCTCCCTCAAGATGATGCCGAGCAAGTCAACGCCGGGCGCCGCCAAGGAGTTCAAGATCATGGTACTCCAGGGCGATCATATCGGCCCTGAGATCATGGCCGAAGTGCTGCCGCTTTTCGACCTCATCAAGTCCCACTTTGCCCTCAAAATCGAGACTGTCGAACGCCTTATTGGAGGCTCCTGTTTGGATCGTCACGACTGCCCTATCCAAGACAGCACGCTGGCCGAAGCGTCCACTTGCCACGCCGTTCTCCTTGGCAGTGTGGGCGGTCCCAAATGGGATGTGGGCGACTCCACCCGTCGTCCAGAGACGGGCATCCTGCGCATGCGCAAGCATCTCAACCTTTACGCCAACGTCCGCCCCGCCAGGATCGTCGCTGAGCGCCAACTTCAGCTCAGTTCGCTCAAGGACCATGTCGTCCGTGGTGTCAACATCATCACTTTGCGCGAGAACGCAGGTGGCATCTATTTTGGACGCAAGCAAGAGCCTGACTCGCAGGCGATGGTAGGTGAGTGAGCCTGACCCCTTCCGTTCCGTTACGAATCGCCTCACACGTGCATCGCTGACAATGCCTACCTTCCCTGCTGCCAGCTTCGGACCTCTGCGAATACACGCGAGAGGAGGTGGTGCGACTCACAAGAGTCGCAGCTGCTTTGTCGATGGCCAATGGCAATGATCCTCTCCCCATCATCTCGGTCGACAAGGCCAACGTCATGGCATCGTCCCGCCTATGGCGCCAGGTCGTCACAGAGACAATTCGCGATGAGTACCCGCAGCTTGCCGACAAGCTGAGCCACCACCTCGTCGATTCCGCTGCCATGGTCCTGGCTCGCGATCCGCGCAAGCTCAACGGCGTAGTCATCACCGAGAACGTGAGTAGACGCCATCTTGCCTCCTCGCCCGTACAATGTGGCTCTGAACAACCGCTGACGCTGCCCATCATCGTGCCTGCATTCCCGGTCTCGTCGCTGCTCTAGCTCTTCGGAGATATCCTCAGTGATTTGGCCTCAGTCATTCCGGGATCCCTCGGCTTGCTCGGCTCGGCCGAGATCGATGCGCCGCCTATGCTTTCATCCTCAGGACGACTGCCGGTGGGCGTCTACCAGCCCGTCTCGGGATCAGCGCCCGACATTGCTGGCAAGGGCCTCGCCAACCCGATCGGCATGTTCGAGTCATTCGGGCTCATGTGTCGCTGGTCCCTCGGCCTTCCAGAGATGGCCGATGCCATCGATGCCGCCATCAAGCGTAGTCTCGAGTCGGGCGAGTGCACGCGCGACGTCGGCGGCGACCTGTCCACCCAAGAGGCAGGCAGGCAGATGCGAAAGTGGATCCAAGAATCGCTGTCATCCGCCTAGATTGCATCTCCCCTGGTCGTGAGGATTGCCGGACCAAGAAATGCCAATGTAGACTTCCATCCATGCCCTACCTAGCCCTCCAGAATCGCCGCTCGAGATGGTCGCTGCCAGATCGTGTGCACGCACTCGCGCAATCGTCGTGATCGTCTACATGCCGGTGAAGAGACGGTCGAATGCGGATGTTAGGATACGAAACAGTCGAATTGGATGAGCACGCGACAAGGTGCACAGCTGAAGTCTAGATCGGGATGGTCGACCGACGCCATAACCAGCCTATCCGAACACAGGGTTCTTCTTCTCGTGGACCTGAGCCTGTCCTTCTGGCGATCCTGGAATGCTCTTGGCCAGTTTCTGTGCGAATCGATCAAGGGCATAGCGAGCATCGGGTAGTATGACAAGTGCAGCAAAAATGTCAGCAGGCGTCCTTCCGTGTACGCAAAGGAGCCGCAGGGGCGATCGACCCTCAGGATACGTACGAGCTTGTCGAAGACGCACTGGTTGAGCGTCTTTTCTGGCTTCCTGCATCGGTAGAACTCCTGGTTGTGCTGCTCGAGACATTGGTAGTGAGCCTCCCACTCCTTGCCACAGCTATCACTGAGCTTCTTGATCCTGTTGCCCATAGAGCAGAAACATCACGTGGGACGCAAAGGAGGATGTGTCAGAGTTCCGTCTTCGGCATCACCGTCTCCGTGTTGCTTTGGGCATCGCTTCTGCGTTGCATGCTTCGCACTCGGGCAAGATGAGCGTGGCTTACGGCGCCATGGACAGAGCATGAGCGCGACTGGTTGACTTACAGGTCACGCGCACATCGGGTCACGCGACGGCCCTCCTTGAGGCAGTGGGCGGGGTCGCGGTTCTCGTTTTTGCATAGCATGAAGTCCTCGTTGACATCCTTGCAGTGCGAGCCGATGAAGAAGCTGGCCGACTTGAGCGGTGCCGATGTCACACCGAGCTCCTCGATGTGTGGCTGGCTCGCCGGCATCGGAGCCGGGTCGATGTAGGGTTTCCCTGAGAACTTAGCATCGCGGTGTGTGGCCATTTTGGACGTGAACGATTCGGACGCTGTGGAAGCGGCTTGAATCCCGGTCAATGGAAGCGTAGAGCACCGATGCGCGAGGCGATGTCAGGCGGCAGCTCGATGGCAGAGACGAACGGGCAGGTCGGATGATGGTGTGGGGGATCAAGAAGCCCGATGAAGACCAGAGCAGGCGCGAAGCTCTGGTTCATTCAAGATTCCGATCACGGGCCAATCAAGGCAGAGCCAATTCGGATCCGAGCTACGTTGTGTAAGTATACAGACGGTGTAACATCTTATTATTGTGCGTTTCCTGGGATGCAGAGGACCCTTGCTTCCGGGTCTCGGATGGTGTTGGAGAGAAAAAAAAGCATCGAGGTGGAGCTCAAAAGCGTTGCAGCTCAAACGCGAAGAAAGTTGCCTCGGTTTCAAGGGACATCACCTCCATCTTCACCCTCTACATCTAGACCGTCCCCGAGCCCACGCTGCTCCTTCGTTCCACGCTACGAGCAGGCTTCACGATAGCTCCTCCGTCGAACCTGGACACGGGCGCGCTTGCAAGACTCTGCGCGAGCCATGGCGTGCGGTCACTCTGCCGCCGGGCTACCAAGGCCCCTCAGTCGATTCATTCGAGCCAGTGGAGCAGGAACGCGCAGCGTGCTTACCACAGGTGCGCTGCCGCCAATCTTCCTGGCGCCAGCAGCCTTTGCTCACTCTTTCGCAACGCAGCCTCCCGCCAGAGGATTGGCAGCTCGATCCAAGCCCAAGGATGCGCCCACCAGCTCAGCTCATAACATGAGAGCGGTCTTGAGGAGACTTGGTAAAGCCGACGAATGGAGGGAGAAAGCCCCCCCCAGCCGGTCGATCGCTCATCAAGAAACATCGTCCCCGAAGCCTTGGAGAGCGGGAGGTCCAGCCGATTCGAACTCCCCGCCGACAAGCCGTTTCGGGGCCTCCAAACGCGTTGGCGGTGCCAAGCGTGGAACACAGCCTGGATTCCGCATCAGATCCCAGCAGCTGCTCGACCGCCTCAATCAGGTCATCCGTGACATCCAGGCTCGACCTCGCCATTCCAGCGAAGGCTCCGCCCGATCCGATGCAGACGCTATCGCAGCCTTGGAGCATCTTGATCAAGAGATGAAAGTGCTTCGTGTCATGCTCAAGTCCAAAGATGTGCTCATCGATCCGGACAACGCACGGAAATCAGCCTCCCGTATCAGAACGCCCTACAATGCTGGTATTCGAATCTGCTTCGAGGCCGGAAAGATCGAGCGTGCCTTCAAACTGCTCAACCAGATGAAGAAGGACGGCATCTTTCCCAATAGCTCGACATACACTATTGCCCTTCAAGGCCTCACACGCAACTACACGCGACGCCTCACCTCATCGACACCTTCGGAGAGTCCCGTCGGGGACACGGGCTTGCAAAACCTCATCCAGCGTGCGGACCAAATATTTCAGGACGTCGAAAGGCTCTGGCAGCAGGCTTTCCCACAGTATTTTCGACGCGCCCGTGGCCCAAGCCCTGTGAATATCGGAATGCACATCGACAATAACGACTTTGACAAGCTCACCGACCAGGCCCGACGTAATCTCGTCTCGCAGCAAGCAAGCGTACTCGAAGCTCAGCAGTTCCCACGCGTGCTGACCAACACCATCAACGCCTACCTCAACTTCCTCCGCGTGACGGGTCGTGGCCAGGAGCAGGTGAAGATCTTTGATCAACTCTTCCCTTCCGCCTTGATCGATGATCTGGCCCGAGGATTGGCTCCAGATGCCACTCCGCAGCAAAAGCTCGAGCTGATCAATCGCAAGCTGTCCGACTGCTTGCCTCTCGGCGATGTGGCCACGTTTACGAGCGTCGTTTCGCTCCATCGTGACGCTCACAATGCGCAGCATCAAATCGTCGCCAAGCGGCTCTGGACGCTCATCATTCAGCTAATGGAGATCGAGCGTCAACAAGCGCCCATGCAGCCATCTTCAGACAGCCGACAGCGCCGTCAAACTGCTTCGAACGCTGCTGCTGTCGCCGCCGTCGACACAACTTCCAGCACCAGCGGGCTGAGATTCCTGCCGGACGACCGGCTCGTGTCGGATTTCTTCATTCGGATTGCTCACTCGCCCGATGCCGATGCCAAGTCAAATCTGCGCTTCGGACTTTCCATCCTCGCCAAGGTCTATGGTCTGAACATTGAATCAATGGCGGATGGCATCATCCGGGATCCTCAGAACGGTGCTTATACCGAGGCGTATGGCCCCGAGCGCTACTTGGTCTCGCATGGCGACATCGAGCAAGGCTCGGCACATTCCTTCGCCGAGTTTAAAGATCCGCACACCATAACGAATGTGTTGCGCGCCTTTGCCACTGCGCAGCCCTGGCAGAATTTCGTCGCGCTCTTCAACTACTTCTGGTCGAAGGCTCATGTCGAAGATCACGGCGATGCTGGGAATAGTCTTCCAGAGAACCCGACCGTTTTTGGCGACAATCTCCAAGTCATTGACGGGCTCAGGTTGCTCTGGGTTCTCGGAGAAGCTGGCGACCCGATCGGCGCGCGGGTCGTTCTCGAAGCCATGAAACGGGCTGCGGCGCATCAAGCAAACGTCTCAGAGCGCAAGTCAAAGGCTGGCCACCGCCGTGGACGCCGTTCAGACGCTTTCAAAGAAGAGCCGCAGACATGGGAGCCAGCCGACCTCGCGTATGTGCGTGCCATGCGCGCAAATTTGGTAGCAGCCTACAGGTCGCCAAATGGGCTCACAGGCCAACTGATGGAAAAGTCCAGCGCGGCGCACTCCAGGCCCGGTGGTACTGCAGATGTTGCGGGGCCCACCTACGATCCTTGGAGCGAAGCTAAGAGCCTCATCAGCGAGTTCGGCGACAAGAGGGCGAAGGATGGCGCCTATCGACACAAGCGGCAGGCCCACGAGAACAAGTTCGGCGCCGACGGCCGCATCGACGGTGCTCGCCGAAGCAGGGAGCCAGCGGCGGACGTCTCGCCTGACTGGATGGCTCGGATCCACTCGAATACGATCGTCGCGTTCTTCCTCAACATCACGCGCATATGCGCGGCTCATCAACCTGACAACGGTACGTTGATCGCTCGCGAAGCGCTCACACTTCTTGAAGAGAAGTTCGGCCTGGAAGAGCTTGTGGCAGGCGCGCAGAGCCTGCAACTCGAAATGGACCAGCGAAAGGAGGCGGACACGGCGGACATGAGCTCGATAGCAGTGCGCAGGCTGCGCACGATGGCAAACTTCAGCAAGGTCACCGCGCTGGCGCTGGAAACATCGGACCGCTCTTTCGCGCCTAAGGAGGATGTTCAACTGTGGAAGAACATCCGCAAATTGCTCGCCACGGTATCGACTCCTGAGCAAGGGGAGCAGGCGGCCTCGCAGGGAAGGAGGGCGCGTGCTGGCCTCGCGGGCGGCAACCTGCTGCTGTCGAAAGACGACTATCTGGAACTGGAGGCGGAAGCAGAGGTGGAAGATTTCGAAGACCCGGTCGAGGGCGAGGGCGAGGGGCTTCAGGGCTATCGTGGCTCGCAACGCAAGCAGTCTCGATCGCGCCACGTCGAGCAAGAGTTGCAGCGTTGGGTGCGAGGCGCTTCCTCCTGATAGTGCAGTGCTTCGAGTCATGTAATTCGCCAATAAATTTCCCAGCATACCCGTGATGTGTATTGATGGCGGACCGTGACGGGATCAGATCCCGCCGGGTCAGGCTGTGTGTGCGTCCTTTCGACGAAGTGGGTGACGAAGCGAACCTCAGAGTGTCGTGTTGAGAGGTGATCTTTGAGAATACGACTCACTTACAACCGGAGAAATGCCGGTGGCTGGTATGGTGCGAGATGGGGGTGGCTCACATGCCTTGCGCTGGGCAGAAACCCCCACGTGATCGTTCGGACGATGATGCTGGGCGTCTCGGAGATGCAAACTTGACACAGACAGCGATGAGCATATCCGAGATGGGATCCTCGGAGACGGCGGCCGACATGAAACGGTGCACGTCAGCAAGATATTGTACATGTATATTGGTGCAAGCAATACTTGAAAGGCAAAGTGGTGGCCAGATAGCCGGTTCTGACGGCAGCAGGGCTCATACGCGGCGGCCAGGCTCGTGCTTGGGGTCGTTGGTGATCGGAAATGGATCTTGGCCGTCCTGCTGCTGCGAGAGTGCGAGCGCCTGTTGTGAGATGGGGATCTGGCCACCGTTGGCAGCGATAATCTGCATCGACCGGAGAAAAGCATTTGGCAGGTACGACGTGTGATCAGCTATCAAGTGCGACCAGAGACAGAACAGGAACTGGTTTGGATTCTGCACTTACCAGACGTTCATCGCGACGAGACTTCCAGACGGCAGCTGTGAGCCACAAGCCCCAGATCTACACGAGACGGACGCATCGAAGCAAAGGCAGCAGAGACCAGCCCACTCGAGGGTGTCAGTTGGTTCTGTGAGCGAAAGAAAGGAACGAGATCGTTTGATGTGCGCGCGAAAGGTCGCTGCGAAAGGTACTCACACCGAGACCGACGAGCCCTGTGACGGCAGTTCGATGGGCGAGATCAACGACGCTAGGTACGCGTTTCGACATTACGACTTGGACGTCGAGGACGACAGGTTGTTCTGTGTATGTTGGAGAAACTACTGCGATAACGTGACGTTGGACCTTGTGCAAGGACGTCCGAAGATGATGGAGACAGCACGCCAGTGACGTCCGAGCCAAAAAGTCTCGAAGCGCCACGACTCGAGGCTGCTAAGCAAAATGTGGAGAATCCGAGGATCTGTCCAGGGCGTGTCATCGGGCCTGGCTCAAGCCATCCCATCGGCCGCGACGCATTTGTTAGCTCAGTGGAACACACACGAGATCCGAATCGCGTACCGCGTCTTAAATTTAGGTTGCAGGATGGCCCGTGTGCCGCGTCCATGTGACATCGTAAGGATGTGGAGTGACGTATTGCCAGTCATCGGTGCCTCTCACTCCTGAACGCATCAAGCATTCGGCGAGCTAGTGCTTCTGATGTGGCTTGCGGCGAGCCCACGCCGATCCTGTGCCACAAGAACTGCTACCCGCTGCACATGCCTTGCACTTCGAGTGACTTCAGCGCTTGGCATGGCTGATGAGGCGTGATGATGAATGTGTGGTCATGCTATGATCTGTTCCCGCGGCGAGCACGGACAGCCTGCTTCAGAGGGGCAGAGAATGAATTTAGCCGCTCTGAGAGTGTGATTGAGCGTGAGCTCCGGCTCGGAAGGGCGTTGAGTCGATCTCAGCGGCACATCGCCCTGTGCTCGAGACAGCTGCCCTCGCCTAGACAGCGGCGGACCTCCACTTAAGGTCGGGAGCCACGGTACAGCATCAACCACCGGGCCAACTTTGCCCTTCCCCGAGGCAACTTCGCATCATTCCAGCTCATACCTTGCTTGTCTCCACCATCACAACATCTTGGCCTTCCAAGTCGACTTAGGGGACTTGCAGAGAACCACGGTGGGACTTCACGAAGCTTGACCGCAGTCCGCATTTCCTCACACAACCATCAACGCCAAGCTCACTCGCTGAAGCCGCTTCATCAACATGATCGGCGCAGCAGCTTCGCGCAGCCTCCTTTCTTCTGGTCTCAAGGGCCAGCGCACGGCGATCTCACTCGTCGGCGCGTCTACTCTCGCTACGCGTAAGGCCATGCTAGCGCCTGTGCAGCTCCGGGCATTGCACACCTCGCTGCAGCGCTACGCGGCCAACCCGCAGTCAGGCAAGCCTGCCTCGGACTCGTGGTCGCACACCAAGCAGAACATCAAGGAGGAGGCCGCCTCGATCCGCTCGAGCATCGAGTCTTCGATCGCAGGCGGCAGCAAAACGTCCGAGGCTGCGGGAGCCGAGACGAGCGCAGGTGGGGGCGGAGCTTCGGGCGCCGCCGAGATCCTCAAGGACGCCAAGAGCATCACGGGCGAGATGGCTCAGGCAGTGCCGCAGCCGGCGCTCCTTTGGGGTGTCGCGGGTGTGATCCCATACGTGAGCACTGCGGGCGCCTCCATCTGGCTCGCGCGCAAGGAGCACCTGGTCAGCCTCGGACTGGACAAATCCATGGATGCCGAGACGGCGAGCGCGCTGCTCCTGCACGCCCAGAACATCCAGGTTGGCTACGGCGCCGTGCTGCTCTCTTTCCTCGGAGCCATCCACTGGGGCTTTGAGTTCAGCAAGCATGGCGGGCGCGTCGGCAACCGTCGCTATGCGATCGGTGTGCTCCCGCTTGTGCTCGGCTGGCCAACGCTGCTACTCGCCCCACAGATGGCGCTCATCGGGCAGTGGGCGTCGTTCGTGGCCGTGTGGTTCATTGACCTGCGGGCGACGTCGGCCGGATGGGTGCCCAAGTGGTACTCGACCTACCGCTTCTGGTTGACCTTTGCCGTTGGCACAAGCATCATCGCCACGCTGGCTGGTACCAACTACTATGCTCCCGGCTCCAGGAGCACGCTCGGGGGCACGGCGTCGAAACTCGCCGACGAGGTGAAAGCGGACGGCCCGACCAAGATGAAGCTGCTGCGCCAGAGCGCGCAGGGCAACAAGGGCGGTGTCATCAAGCACACCGAGGTGGGCGGTGACGTCGAGGCGACCAGCGCAGGTGCCGAAGGCGATAGCTACGTGGTCGTCGGCAACCCCAAGAGGAAAGAGGAGGAGCGCAAGGAGAAGGAGGAAGAGGAGAGGAAGAAGAAGGAAGAGGAGGAAAAGAAGAAGAAAGAAGAAGCAAAGAAGGGAGGTGACGACAAGGACAACAAGGACTCTGAGAAGAAGGACGAGTAGATGCGGCCCCGATGCTAGCCTCCCATCTGCTGTAAGTTATCGCAAGGAGGCGGTGACGCCGACCCGTGAGGTTCTGCGCCTATGCTCATCCCCATCTCGGGAGCACTAGCTTCTGTAAATGTTTCCTGTTCGCGCAATGCACTATCCAAACCAGCTCCGGTAGAGACCCTGCAGATGGACTTTGCTCGTCGAGCCGGCGGATCTGATTGATCTGCTCGTGTGATGGTGTCTGTCTGGCAGTAGAGAGAGGACAAGAGGACGCAGGGCATGGAGGCTTGTAATCTATCGGCCGAAAACGACGCGGGCAAGCCACACGGTGCCATGGAATTTGTCTGTGCGAACCATGCACGATAGAGCGCACGTGCGCATGCCAATTAATTCTCCGCCGGCAAGGCTCGAAATCGGGCCTCGCACCACGAGACTCGCGGACCCAAGCGTTTTTCCTCAGCCGTGTGCTTGTGTCGGCTTGGCTCAGAGAGGAAGACAAAGGTGGGAGGCTGAGGATGAAGTGGATGATCGTAGATGAAAACGAGGACCGGTGGCTCGCGAATGGCCCAGGTGATATCAGAGGCATGGGGTCAGTGCACGCCAGAGACGGTGACCAATGGGCGATGGAGAAAGTGGGACGTGGGGGACGCCAAATTCAGATTCACCGTGCATGGATGCGCTGCCCGCATGCTTGCTCTGCAAAACTCGGCCAGTGTCGTCGCGAGCGCAACCTCGCCGGCGACGATGCCTCTGGAGGGCCGAGCCGAATTCACCGACATCCAGTCTCTACAGGAGTCGCTTGGCTTGTTTGCATTCTGGAAGCAAATGACGTTCGAGCCTGCTAGTGTGGTCGAATCGGGAGCCATTTGAAAATGGGAATGCTGCGCCGAAAACAGACGGCGCGGAGACCGCCAGTCTGCGAGGTGGAACGCGTCTGTCCTGGCACGCCCAACTTCTCAGATTGGCGCTTCTGCGCTGCACCAAAGAACTCGTACTGGAGCTCCGAATCCGATTCGATGCGCATCGGCTAGGAGACACAGTCGAGCTGCTTCCACACACCACAGTCCAGCACCTGCCATCCTCCCTCTTCCGCCATCGCACGCTCCGTCTTGCTTCCCTCGTGATCCTCACCATCCGGCCTTCTCTTCTACTACTCCTCACGCAGTACGCATCCACGGCACCAGTCGCTATCTTCGGCTCCACCGCGTCGCATCGTATCCCTCCTCATCACCATCCACTTCAGACACGCACCCCTCGTCTGACACCGCTGTCGACTGCCTCCTTGCGTCTCGATATCCCTTCAGCCTTTTAAAACCACAATGTCCACCCAGCCGCTCCTCCAACGCACAGCCGGCAAGCGCATTGCGCTTCCCGTCCGTGTCGAGCCAAAAGTGTTCTTTGCCAACGAGCGAACTTGTACGTTCCGACTCCTCGCTCGCATCCCTCCGCCATGTTCCGGAACGCTTCCTGCCCCGACCGCCAATGCCCTTGCAGCGCGCTGACACCGCCCCTCCTCGCCTCTTCTTCCCTCTGCAGTCTTGTCATGGCTCAACTTCACCGTCACGCTTTCGGCACTCGCTGCGGGCCTGCTCAACTTTGGAGACAAGATCGGGCGCATCTCGGCTGCCATGTTCTCGTTTGTCGGTGAGTATCCTGTCCGTCGCATACCTGTCGCCTCAGCTTCCTCGTCCAGCGTGCATACTGACCAGCCCGCACAAATTCACTCACCTGCAGCGATGGCGATCATGGTCTACGCATTGTTGACATACCACTGGCGAGCGAGTGCCATCCGCAACCGCGGCTCGGGCCCGTACGACGACCGTCTCGGCCCCACCGTCCTGTCGATCATGCTCCTCATCGCCGTGCTCGTCAACTTCATCCTCCGCTTCAACGCCTGATGGTCACCAACCCTCTTGCACCACTCTCCCCCTTCTATCACATCCAAGCCGGAGCATCATCGGAGCGCAGCAAGCCCAAACCATCCGCTTCCCTGTCATTGATCAGTCTATCGCATCCTATCCGCCGTCGTAACATCGTAATCTGCCCCCCCTTTCGATTGTCTCTGCCCGACACCGCCAAGTCCGGCGGACAAGACACGAGTGTAGTGAAGGTGCGCTGTGATTAAAAAGTGCATGATTCCGAGACAAGACAGCGAGGTGGTGGATGGATGGAAGAAAGAGAGAGAAAAGCAGGTACAAGTACAAGGGCAGAGATCGTCCTAGCGATCCAGCAGGATGAGTGAGCATCGAGCAATGGTATGAGACAAGTGTCGTGATGGGATGTGCGGATGCGATGCGAGGTAGGGACCGGGTCAGAGGAGCAGGATCACGCGGTCAAGGGCGTGGCGGTGGCAGTGGGTGTCGGTGCCTGTTCCAGAACCATCTCCATCGCTGCTTCCCCCGCTGCCATGCCGACCGGTGCGGTGGCGAATGCAGCGAGCGTGGCAGCAAAGTCTTGCAGGTGGTTTCTCCTGTACTCGAGGATGTCCTTGACGAGCGTGCTGGGGCGGATGGGTTTGAGCAGCCAGTCATCCATGCCTGCCTGCTTGCCTTCGTCAAAGTCACGATCCGCCGAGTGCGTTGTCGCAGCCACGATGCGCGCGCGCTGATGCGTCAGCACCATCTTGATCACCTCGTCCACTCCGGCACCTTCCGTTTCAATGTCGGCTAGGTTTGTCGACTGGGCGTATTCGTGGCTGCGGATCTGCCGTGTCGCCTCGAACCCGTCCATGACGGGCATCGAGATGTCCATCAAGACCAGCGCCGGGCGGAATTGAGCATACAGCTGGACGGCTTCCAGTCCGTTTTCGGCCTCGATCACTTGGATGCCCTGCTTGCGCAGCGGGATCGTGAGCACCTTGCGATTGATTGCATTGTCGTCCACGACGAGCACCAAAAATGGCAGCGAGTCCTCGGGCGGGTGCGTGCACGCCATCGCCGCCGCTTGCATCGCCGCTGCTGAGGTCGAAGTCTGAGGTGGTGGTGGTGTTGTGGATGGAGACGACGACGACGACGAGGCGTAGAAGCAAGAAGATTCGGAAGACGATGAGGATGAAGACGAAGGGTAGGGGTCCACAGCGTATCCTCGCATCGCGCTCGTTGGGACTGTTTGATGCGACATGGCCAACGCAGTCATATCACCGCGTGCGCTGCGCTGCTATGATTCTGTCTACTGGGCCGAACAGAAAAATGAGAAAGAGTGGACGTTGTCGGCAGACACCGCAAGTGCTTCTTTCGCTGTCCCGCACCGTTCGTCTTCGTCGTACACCTTTGCAACCTGAGTTGTCTGGCTCTGGGAACTGCTGGAAAAAGAGCAAGACCGGTCGGAAGATAGTGGTGATTGAGCAGGAGGTGAGAATGCTGCGAAGGAAAAAGGACGTCCTGGTCGACGAGGGAAAGGGTGGATGGCAGACGTAGGATCAACAGTCGGGCGCAGGTGAGGATTAGGGTGAGCAGGGAAAAGTAAGCCGCAGGCAGGGAGCTACCGATGAGGTTATAAGGATCGCCGTCGATGCGGCCAGCTGAGACTGGGGTGAAATAAGGCCAGGCGACTCTCTTCATCGAAGCCGAAGCACTGGAACAGCAATGCAAGGTAGTTGCAACGGTACAGTACGAGGCTTTGCGCCACGAGCTCGGCAAGCAGGTAAAGTATTCCACTGTCGATGTGCCCTCTCACAGGCACAACGTCCAAGGACACACAGCTCGTTTGCAGGAATGCATACGCCGAGCAGCTTCAGGACAGAACCGAGCGACCGGAGGCCGGAAGGGGGCACCGAGCGCAGCCAAGCCAGGCCAAGAGGCACGGCGAGCGGTCGGAGTCCAATGCATCAGGTCGCAGCGTGTGAGCACCATGCCTCATTCGGGCCAGCGGTTCAACGAACTGAAGAGGTGACTGCCCGGATGGCCTGTTGCCGCACTCGAGCCGTGATGACGGCACACCATCATTCATCATTCGGCAGCCGCAACCAAACGCCGGAGTGACTTCCCACAGACTGAATTTCCCCTTTTTTTCGACTTTTCCTTCCAGTCCGATTTTCCGGCTGAGCGGGGATGGAAAAAATATGAGAGAAAGAAGAATACTGTAACCTCAAATCCACAGCGGTTCGGCGCTCTTGCTCGTCGACGCAGATGGGATGCGGTCGAAGTAGAAGTGCAAGCGGGACAGCCATGTTGCACCGTGGACAGCGTCCAGTCTGCAGATCCCGTCCTCGCCAGTACCGGATAAGCTGCCATCTCGGATCCAAGAAAGCCTTACTGCTCTTACGCCCGCTCATACTAGCCGTCGTCGTGCACCGACTGGCTCGCTCGAAAAAAGCGCTTTCCTTTGAGGTCGTGCAAGATCTTGCCCGTGCACGCTGTGCTCACCGTGTCGCCTACCGGGGGTGGCTTGCTTGTCTGCTCGGCTTTCATGCCCGGTCATGCTCGACGGCGCCCGGCAGCGTGGTTCCGCGCACGCGTGCAGGCCGCCGTCGAATCAGTCAGCACAAGTGCCACAGCATGCAGACAAGCCCGGCGAACCATCTCGACCAAATGCCGTTGGCCGCCCTGCAAAATTCAAGCAGCGTCGCGTATTCCGCGGAGGCCATCATCCCCTCTTCCACTCAGGACACGAGCAGCTCGACGGGCCAGCCACCGTCGAGCCTGCTTGAAGAAATCGTCGAACGTGGTGGGCCATGCCAAGCGTTGAAAGAAAGATATACTGGTCACCCGGCAGTATGATCGTCTTGCGCAGCGGCGAATGCATTTGGTTCGCCCTCCGCTTAGCGATCGCGTGTGCCCACATCACGACCAGCGGTTGCCAACATGATCACCGCGTGACAAGACCGCATGTAACGGCACATGGCCATCACCTCGTGCTTGTCGAGACACTGCTGCCGGTGTTTGGACGTGCCACGAGCGTATGCGAAGACAAGCGAACGCGGGGAGCGATAAGAGCAGCAGAAGGAGGCACTTTTCAGACACGGTCCATCTTGACGAGCGACTTGGACGGGACCGAAACCGAGAGTGCTAACCAGCATAGCGTCGCGCACAAAGATAAGGGTTGTGGTCACAGTCAAGAACTGAAGATGGATGCAGGACATGTCGGAGCAGATGCCGCTACGGACCAACTCAGTCCAAGCTGCGTCGAGCTCCGGACCACGGTCGGTTTCAACCCAAACCCCGGGATGCGGCTGGCGACCAGCGTCCCGAAACCGACGTGGCATTTGGATGCGAGGGAGGCGGGTGAGAACGGTATCGCGACTCTCGGCCCATGCTGACCGCTGCTGAGGCCTCTCGAGAGGCAAATTGAACAAACTCTGGTGCCGAGGTGAGGATCGTGGAGAACGGCATGTGCCCCAAGCACCGCGGACCTAGGGGCAGCGAGCCAACATGGCCAAAAAGGAGGCAAAAAATTCGATGCTAGGAACCTGACAGCATGCAAGGACGCGTCGTCGCGACACCGGGCGAGCTAGGCGAGCTTGCCATCCGAGCTATCACACACTGCAACCGAGCACGCGGATCTCGCTGTGGATGCAGCAACATCTGCCCTATGGTACTAACGCATCTCAACCTCATTCGCACTCATTCACCACGTCTCGTACAACGATCCAAACGCGACTTCGAAGCATGGCTTGAGTAGAGTCGGGGGGAGAGCTCGGGATCGGGCTAGGCTTTGGCGTTTGCGCCCGAGTCGCACAAGCGCCCGTTGCAGTCGGAGTTACAAGCGTGTAGTACAGTCCAGTGTGAGTCTCGCGGACTGCAGAGCTGAGCGGCCTTTGACGGAGTCCATATGCGGCTTGACGTCGACGCGCACGGCTTCTCCACGCAGACTACTGTATTTAAAAAGCATGCAAGTGGGTCGCCGTTCGAAAGAGGAAAGAAAAGAAAACCCTCGCCGAGAAAAAACACGTCAGGGAAAATTTCCACTCAGGGGGGCTTGGCCCGTCTCACAGGCATATTCGCTCCAACCAGCTAAGGTACCGCCCAACGGAATTCACATTCGCAGCGTCGCCGCGCTGAGCGTGGTTGCTTCAAATGGGCCCAACGACAGAAGCACAACTCGGCGCGCGCTTACTCGCGATGAGGCGCTGTCAAACAATAGCCCTGGGGCCATGCCCGACCCTGCCGATCCGGCACTGTCCTTCGCGCCTGACGCCTGTACCAGGGTGCCGGCGCTGTGACTGATCGTAACCAAAAAGTTCCTGGGGGGCTGCACTTCATGGCGAGCCACCCAAGGAACACCGCATGACAAGGGGGTTTGCCGACCTGGCTAGTTTACCGTCTTGCTTTACCGCTAGCTTCACCTTGACCCTTGCTGGCACCTATACGGGTCAAGGTGCGAGCTAGCGGCTTCCACCTCTTTCCTGTCCTATGCTGGCGGCCTGTGCAGATAGTTGAAACCGGATGTGATCACGTATCGTTGTGCTCCATGTAGTGTCTGTGTACAATAAGTCATCTCTGGACTACCAATCGGATCATGACGGCCCTTCCCGAAGCCTCGAGCCTTAGACTTGGCTTCGGCTCTATCCCTACCGAGTTACAGGAGGCACGTTCCGTGGCTGGACCGTCCTTATCCGAACTCACCGCTGCTCCAAAGCGCTGATCCTCGGTACCACGATTCGGCTAAAGTTGCTACGCCCTGCTGCCCGTTGAAGCCGGGTCGGCTTCGGCTCGCTTGATGCCGAGTCTGAGTCTGATTCCGCAGGTACTTGCCATTGTTTCCACCTGCAAGCTAGCACACCCTCGATCTGCCACGCCCATCAGAAGCGCATTGCAGCACACTGTGACCCCGAACGCCAAATCGTCGAATTTGCTTTCCTCTTAAACAGCAAAGTAGATAATAAAAATCTGTAACAAATTCGCCGCTCTTTACAGTAACTTACACTAACTTACTGTGCTTGAGCACTGCCTCGCCCTGCTTCTTCCTCGGAAACCGGAAGATGGCGCTCGTCCCGTCTCGAAACAATCTTCCAAGCCAGCAAAGGCTCCGACCTGGTCAGTCCGATGCTGAATCGCGGGTAAGGCCAAGATTGACTCCGCCTACTTCCCGTCTTGTCGACTCATGCGAAGCTACTGCTTTCGGACCGGTGCCCGTGTGGATGGGCACATGGGCACGCTGTACACGCACGGCACTGGCGATCCTTGACAAGTCGCTCCTTGCCCGTGCGGCGGAAGCTCCAGAGAACCATGAGCTGTGTTGCGGAGCAGTGCAAGTCGTGTTGGCGGTTCGAACGCTTCATCGGCGGGATCGAGCGAATCGTTGAAATTGTTGACCGATACAAAGACATACCGTACTGTCCGTGGCGGTAAACCGTAACCCTGCTACGCGACTGGTTTCCTCAGCCTGTGTCAACTATTTCAGGGTGAGACGGCTCTTGCTTGCTTCACTTCAGGCAACAAATACACAGTGCGTACCCAGTCGAGTCGAGGCCTTACAAAGAACCGGAGGCGATTCGAGGCCAGCGGTACGCGAGGTGCGATGCGGAGTCGGGTGATGATGCTTCGTCGCCATGGATCGCCACTGCAACAGGCAGAAGCCTTGAGTCTTCGTACTGTAACGAGCGCATGAATTTACAGTACCGCAGTCGCTCCGCTCCAACTCAATCACGGCGGACGTTCCCTCTATTTCACAGTCAAGCATTTTGTTTTGCTGTCGCCTCGTCTGAGCCTGATATTCAGGGCATGCTACAAACAGTAACGAGCGTACCTATTGTGACCGCCGTCGTCTTCCATGGGAATGCAGATGGCCACGTCCGTTGCTCGAGCGAAGCTTGTGTCGATGTGGCACCAAACACTGCTTTTCCACTATTTCCGATCCCTTTTTCTTTGTTCCTTTTGAAAGAGAGGTGGACGAGTTTTGACAGGCACCAAAGCCGGTCAATTTGCCGAATTCAAAAATGCTCTGATGCGAACCAGGTCAGATAGCGAGGAAGTGCACCGATGCCGAGGCCGCTATCGAGTAAGAACGCCGAAGACGCTAAATCATGCTCTCTTTCACCTCAGAACTGACAATGGTCTGCTGTACCGCATCAGCGTGGCACTGACCATCGCCACGCGAGTCGATCGACCGAATTCTGCATCCTCAACCGATTCCTCGGCTCGCGCAGTCGGTTCGAGACCCTCCTCGCGTGCGTCTGGGGCGTCAGGAGTGGCTAAGGCGTGCTTCCGCGTTCCTAGTAAAGTCTGGGGATTGCAGTCAAAGTCTCCGAGCAAGTCAGGAGTCCGTTGCTCGGTTCGGCTCCGGCTGTCAATCGACTGATTGTGATCAATGCGTTTCACACCATTCCCTTGCCACTTTCCCGTTTCTGTCCTTACCCCATGTTTAGACTGTGGAAACGGGCCGCTCTATCACGCTTATCAAAATTCGTGTGACTTGATCGAGGCTAAAATGGACGACATTGGCTCGAAGCGTGTATCTGGCCTTCGAGTCTGGGCCACATTTCATGGCTCGAAAGTTCAGGTGGGGTCGCCGACATGAAAGCCTTTCTTCACCGACGCGAAGTGATGCGAACCTGCTTGCAGGCTCACACATTAGCGATTCTGCTTCGGCAAGCACACACGATCTGTCCGTGTGGATGGGCGCAAAAAAACTGAGCCTGTCATGTGCGTTTTTTGATCGATTGTTCACGACCTTTCCCCGGGCGGGCCTAGACCCATGTGAGGGGCTAGCGCAAGCGAGGAGTGTCAAACAAGTGCCACGCTGGCGACACACGCTAACTGGAATATCCGCCCCAGGGAACCAACAGCAATGAAAGCGACGTTACAACGTGGTGTCGCACTTTCAGCACCAAAGTGGTTGTGCAACACAGTAGGCTTTGCGTTGATCCGTACCGTCATAACGTGCTTCGCGTGCGCTGTCGCTATCTCTGCGTAGAATGCAGTCACTCCAACTTGCGTTGCACCTCGATCCGGTCCGCTCAGGGGTGACCTCTGGCGACTCCGACAGTTGCTAATGGTGACAAGGTTATGTAGCGCAATCGATTCCGCGGAACAGAGCTACATCAATAGACTTCAATCGGCTGACGATGTGTGAATGAGCTAAGTCAAGTATGAACTGGGTGCGTATCGTATTCACATGCGGATACGCTGCGTGAATCTCGGGCGGCACTTCCATCAGTAGCTCATCGATTGCCATCAACGCTGAGACACCGAGGATCAGATTCGTTGGTTTGCATGTCTCAGAGCCATCTAGCATCAATTCTGTACATTGCGATGTGTACACGCAGCTGCGCCGAGGATCGCACTGCAGGATTGGCCCAGCTCCCGGTCGACCTCGTCAACGTGCATGCTTTGGTCAGAAGCCCAGAGATCCCAGACAGCCTGATCGTTCCGTCAAACATCATGGGCAGCGGGGCCGCGTTGTAGTTGCCGGACAACGGTTGCTGCGCATGCAGGATGCGCCTAACCTTAAGACGGGCACATACAAGGGTAATCCAAACAAGCTCTTGGCCGAAGTGATTCGGTCAAGCGCCCTTCAGCTACAGTTCCTGGGCTGTAGAGCAACAACGAGCTGTAAAGAGTGGGAGAAAACGTAGCCCAGACCCGAAAAGCACCGCAAGTCATGCCGGGTCTCGGCATCGCATATGCCTCCTCAGAGGATTACCGAGGCTCGGGAGCACCTTACCTGACCTCTATCGCAGACTGTTGAAGGCGCGGCAAATCATTCCCGGAGAGACCAGGCGTGACACATGCTCGACTTCCGGTACGAGAAAAGGCCTCGTCAGTCCTTAGGCCGCTCGCTCTGGCAACGGTGCTCCAAAGTCTTTCACCATCATCTACTGTCTCGAACGGATCGGTAGCGAGCTCCACCGGTGAGCGTGAGGGTAGAGACATCCTCTCGAGACCCAGAGGCTCATAGCGGGGCCGCGTTCTTCAGGCACGAGCAGGTGGCGTAGCAGGAACGCCGAGGCTCAACTTTGACACCAGTCTCTACTCCGGGCTCTTGGGCGTAGGCCCCTGTTCCGCGGTCGGAAGACAACAAGCTCGGGACGCACGCATCGTTCAACTGAATCAGCTTACTCGAGCTTATCCCAATTGCGCGAGGCGGTGGCAACGCCGTCAGCTGGACTTCAAGCCTGCGCACGCTTGTGAATGCGGGAAGAAGGTGAATGAACCTTTTACAGCCCTTGAGCTGAGCACGACCACGGCGTCTTCCTCGGTAGTGTGGGGTATATTTTTGACGGTGAATGCGGCAAAGCCTTTCGCCACTATCTCCCATATGGCTCTTCCGCACTGGGACCCTCTTGGCCATTAAGTAGGGATCCGGGGAGCTCAAAGGCCGGATTAAAGGCCAGGGAAGGAGCTTCAATTCATGCAGCCACCTGCTTTCACCACAGATAACATGGCGACGGAAACGCTGAAAATGTGCCATTCAACATGGCCACTCAGCTCGCCAGAAGCCCACGCGAGCATCGGTCAATACGCCAGCCTCGTCACACCCACCGACCCGCCACTGGGCGATGGGCTCGGCCTGCGTGCTCTGTTCCAAGGTGCGCCCGTTGGTGCCATCCCCACCTCTCAATACCAGATGCGATCCAACCTCACGGAGCCGTTCCATGGGACTGGACCGAAGCCGACGAGACAGGAAAGAGCCTGTCGTGGTGGAGGCTTTCTTGTTGATACTTCGCAGCAGATATTGCGACCGACAGAGCTCACCTCGACGGAGGTGCTGAGTCCAATCCAGCAGGTGTACGCAACTCCGGCCCCGTTCCAATCGCTGATCCCTAACGACGGAAACAGGGATCCGTGGCAGACCGACGACAGCCCGTCTTTATTCTCGGACATTCTGCAGGATGTTCTCTCCGAACCAGCATCAAGCAGCTCGATGCCAAATCTGTCACGATCTGAGTCTTGTCTCGAGCTGCCTCCAGCCTTGGGTCTTTTCGCCACGGCTGGAAGACTGTCAGATTCCTCATTCAGATCTGCAGTCGGACCGATGCCTCCGAGCGATAGCAACGCAGCCTCATACATGGATAGGGTCATGGCAGAAGCCCTGCATGCGCCTTTTCCAGCGATGCAGTCTCACGTCTTCAGCGGATTTGGCGGGGAGCCTTACCGATGTACGGGTATTCCGCTGCCGAACCTCGGTCAAGATGTAGCTTTTCAGGACACAGACCTCACCTCAACGATGACAGCGCCGCAGCAGAGACCAGAGTTTCTCGAATACCGTCGTGCTGTGACACAGATACACACCGATCGTCTTGGAGAGCTTCTAGGACTGTCTCCGCCGTACGCACAAACAAGCAGGCAGAGCCTGGTTGGATACTCCTCAGACGACCGAGAGCCCACCATGAGCGAGGAGTCAATATCTTTCAGCAAGAGTCTGATCCTCAATACGGATGGCGGCATCGACGAGGGCACACTCAACTCCTTGGCAGACTCACGAGCAGACCACGTCCGCCTCTTGACAGAAATGGTTTGGAGCCGTAGGACAGCTTTCTTCTTCCTCAATCGCCAGGATCAGATCCTCTCGGTCGCAGACTCTGCGTCTGTATGCAAAGATATCGTGGCCAGCGACGGGCTTCTCAAGGAAGAAGAGGAGGATGCGGAGCTGCTCACCATGCAGGAATCACTGCGGACTTTGAGGATCGCATTTTCCGAGCTGCTCTCAGGATATCAGTCCGTGGCATGGTGGCAGAATGCGTGTCGCGAAGTTCTGCTGCGGCAGGATCAGCAAATGCGCCCTTCGCATCACGGTCAAGGAAGTGGAAAATATCGACGAAAGGATCGCTGCTTCAAGGAGCTGGTGCTTCGGTGGCAAGGCGAGGGGACTCACCCCCAGCTGGTCGAAGTCACAGTGGCAGCGGTTCTGCGACACGGGACTTCCGACGATTCCTGCCTTTTCGTCACTGTTCGTCGCTGCAGGGTCACGACTGTGGCTAGTTTGCCGCTGCCTCGTCCAGCCAACCCATACACTGCTTCGAATCCCGGACGTCTGGGCAAGAATTCGTGCGTCAATTGCGGGAGGATACGTCTACTTGTCTCGCGTCACGGCCTCATCCTACGGGCTACGAGTTCAGCTGAGCTTGGAGGCATCTTTCACGGGCCTTCGAGGAGAAGTGATGCCAGTCAGGCCTCAGTCGTGCACTCCGTGCTCGGTCCTTTCACCCCCATGCCGGCTGTCGGACAGAGCTTAGTAGACACGCCGAGCCTGACTCCGTTGCTGCCTGTTGTAGCGCAGGCTGCAATTCTCGAGCTGGCACAGGTCGTGCAGCTCACCACGCCGAGCAGACGTATTGCAGCCATGATACAGCCCGAGATCGCGAGCATCCCCGATCCGCGTCCCGGGTCTGGTCGTCCTCGCCAGCCATCCGGGAAGGTCTGGGTGACGCTGTCATCGCCAGAGCGAGCCTTACTCACCTCGGATGATGGCCAACCACCCATGCCCTTTGGGCTTCCAGCACGGTGCAAGAGGTATGAAGGCCCGTCCAGGTTGAGTCCGGATGGAACAAAATCATTCATGCAACATCGCCGGGCCAGCGCCACACCATTTTGCGGTGCGAGCAGCCTCAGCACCTCGATCGCCAGCTTGCTGCCTCCGAGATCCGTGCAGGCGGATAGACGGTATTCGAGCGACTCCGGTGTGGGACACAGAGTGCAAAGCACCGCAGCGACCCTGAGCTCAGCTCGAATCGGGTATGCTGTAGTCGACGCAAGCAAAGAGGCGCATCAACTTCCAAGCGCCTCGTACGTAGGCCTGCAGACCACGGCGCAAGACGACTTGAGCTCAATGCTTGAGCAGCTCGAGCAAGATAATGACAGACTACGACAGCAGATCAGCCTGCATCCACGGTCCGGACTTCTACGATCCTAAGCAAGCTTGTAACCGTTGGAGCCGCGAAGCGCGCTGCCTAGCCATTTCACGCCCGATGCGGGTGCCACTATCGTTCGTAAATAGTACATGTCTTAGTGTTCCGCCCGCCGCGTACCCAAATGGGCGATGGCATCACCCAGCTGTGCGGGGAAGACATGCGTGAGAGTGTCGTCCAAGGTGAGTTGTCGAGCATGGCCGAGCCAGTCACTGTGACTCTATATATATGCAACTTTCCAGATGTGCTGCAAAGGTCTAGACTTACCGTACCCGGACATAGCTCAGTTGGAAGTAGCGATGGTTTGTAATTGGAAACCCTAATCCGGTATCAACGGAAAAGCACCATAGGTCGCCGGTTCGATTCCGGCTGTCCGGACTCAATTTTTGGTCATTGTTTTTTTGAACAAGGCCGTCATGGCGCTTCTTTGCTGCAACAAGTTGCCAGACG
This sequence comes from Moesziomyces globuligerus, assembly GCA_030849465.1. Taxonomy (NCBI): domain Eukaryota; kingdom Fungi; phylum Basidiomycota; class Ustilaginomycetes; order Ustilaginales; family Ustilaginaceae; genus Moesziomyces; species Moesziomyces globuligerus. Next base: position 57,726 of record JARVLF010000007.1, read on the forward strand.
AGTGGCAGCTTTGTGAGCCCAAGCAGCGATGTGCATGATGAGTGAGCTGAGTCAGGTATGCAACTCTAAGCACGCGTCGACCGATTTTTCGCCCACACCTGGTGTGGGGCTGGTTCCGCTGCGATGTGTGATCCGAGGATGGCATTCCGAGGTCTCTGGAAGCGGGACAGCTACCGGACATAGCTCAGTTGGAAGCAGCGATGGATTTAAGCTGGAACATCCCAGAGGTCGCCGGTTCGACTCCGGCTGTTCGGATCAACTTTTGCTGCGATGCGAAAGGAGGGCTAGTGATGGTGCCGGTCTCCATGGCTAGGGATGGTTGTAAGGCCAGCCCACGTCTTGGCGCAATCACAGTGCCTGGACCCTTGATGTGCGGGGAAGGCGCTGCGGGTACTCGCTGCATTCAGAGAGAAAGGGATCTAACAGAAGTAAGTCTAATAAAGCTTTCCTGTCAGATCGTTTGAACGCCGATGCAGCCGGAGCGCGGATGCACGAAAGACTTCCAAGGCAAGTTAGAGCCGGTGGCGCCGGCGAGTGCTTTGCCGGAGGCGTTAGACGAGTGCGGGGCGGAACCCGACCAAGAGAGAGAGCAGCTCACCTTCGACTAGCGCCGTTGCCAAGCATACTAAATTACACTACACCTCTTCCAGCGGAGCCGCACCAGCAGTTCAGATCTTCCACCATCCTCTCACACGTGTGTCCGTGACCGGCTCTCGAATCTCCTTCGTCTCTGGACCGGCTAACCAGCATAACTAGTGGCAAGTGCTAAGCCAACGACGTGTCCAGTGCGACACGGCTACCCCTCGGTCGCCCATCTCGACTTGGCACTCTCGATTCGGTTCTCCACCAGGCTTTCCGGGCTTGGGCCTCTGACACGGCATCTCAGCAGGAGCGTCGCCGGCTTCCATGCACCGCGTCTTGTCCAGCCTACCACCTGGCAGCTTGGCGCGTACCTCTTCCCTCACAAGATTCTTGCTCCGTGCCCACCCTTGCCCGCTTGGTCGCGCTTTCCATCTATCGCACCGTTCTGCGTACGCGGCGTTGACCTCGCGTCGTACCGCGGTCTTGCATCGGTCCGGTATCGCCATGTCGGACGACTCGAACTCATCTGCCGCGGGCAGACGCAGGATCGACGCCATCAGCCGCCACGTCCAGCCCGTAGCCCCTATCACAACCACTTCGTCGGCTCAGCAACCACGCCCCCTGCCCAGACAGGATGGCGCATTCTTTGACGATCGAGAGAAGCTCGGAACCTTTACGCTCGGACCCAACGTCTCCATTCCCGTTTTCCAGCCCAAGCTGCCAGAGCGTCTTCCCTCCGAGCGTCTGCTGCTCAATCTCGACGACCCCGTTGCGCTCGAGCATCTCGAATTCCTCGCCAAAAAGTGGCAGCTCGGCCAGGATGTCTTCCTCCTTTCACCCCCCGGCCCCTACGCCCGCAGGCTGAGCCTCACATTCGCCGCGCTTCTCCAGCTTCCCTTCGAGTACGTCTCTTTCCACCGCGATATCGGCGAAGCAGAACTGCTTCAGACTCGAAGTCTATCTGCTGGCGGCAACCTTGTCTTTGAAGACGGGCCTGTCATCCGTGCCATGAAGAATGGTCATCTGCTCATCCTCGAAGGCGTCGAAAAGGCTGAGCGCGGCGTGACGCCCATCATCAACAACATTCTCGAGAATCGCGAACAGAACCTCGCCGATGGCCGACACCTCATCCCTGCCGACAAGCTCGAGGCTTTCCGAAACGAGGAGCAGCAGCAAAAGAACGCCGAGTCCGCTTCTCAGCGCACTCAAGACGGCACCAGTCGCTTCATTCCTGTTCACCCTAACTTTCGCGTCATCGCAACGGGAGTCCCCGTGCCGCCCTACCGTGGCTATCCCCTAGACCCCCCCTTCCGCTCCCGCTTCCAGGCGCGTTGGATAGAGGGCTCGGTTCAGTCTACTGTACCCCTGTCCGAGACTCTCTCTGAGCTTGCGCAGCAGCTCCGCTCGCGCTGGACGCAATGGGCTGCTCTGCTGCGCTATCACACTACCTTGGCGCAGGGCAACGATGTCATTCCGCCAACCTCACGTCTTCCCAACCTGCCCACAACGGCGCTGCCTCTCCTTACCGACATTGTCAGCACTTTCCCACCCACGAAGCCGCTCAATGCTCTCGGCTTTGACGAAAGCGACCCCATCCTCCCCAAGTGGCCGCGCGATCTGCCCGAGGAGACCAAGGATGTCGAGACAAGCGCCTCGACGCTCGCGCTCCTAAGCGCAGCCTACCCGCAGGTCTTCGGACTAGACGCAGAAAAGCGCAAGACGCTCGATGCGCTCTTGTCCCAGCTTCAGATCCATGAGGAGCAGGGCGAGGGCGCCGACCCGACCACGCTCGCCGCCACGGGCTTCATGGGCTATCTCGTCGACCGCATCGAGCGTGTCTCGCCTACCACCGCCAAGATCTTCTTCGCTCATGTGACGGACAAGACACGTATCATCTCCGTGGAAGCACCCTGCGGCGCCTTGGAGCTCGCGCCCGTGCCGCGCCTGGGAGACACGAGTTTCATGGGTCAGCAGCTCATCGTGACACCCAGAGTGCTTTCGATCTACAGCCGTCTCCTCCAGCTCCATGCGCTAGGCAGGGACATTTGCCTCGTTCCGGCGAGCAAGGCACCGTCTGCAGACAAGCCCGGTGCTGCCTCCACCTCAGATCCTCTGGCAGCAGCGGCGCACCAGCCATCTTCATCTACGACCACGTGCATCAGCCTGATGGCGTCAACGCTCGGGTATGCCTTCGAGTCTGTGTGGCTCTGGAAGGACCTGGGCGGCGGAGAGCTGCTCATGCGTCGAGCCACTGCCAAGGACGGAAGCACCACCTGGGAGCCCGCGCCGCTCGTTCGCGGCGCTATGCAGGGTAAGCTCATCCACCTCGCAGGCGTTGACGTCCTGGGTCCCACTCTGGGCAGCCTGGCACGACTGTTGCAGGACCGTGAGCTGGAGCTTTGGAACGGCGCGCGCATGACGGAACAAGTCAATGAGCCGCGCTCGATCAATCAAGCAAGGCCCGGCACTGACACCAGCATCAACAACATGATCAGCTCGACCGTGGCTCCCAGCGAGATTGTACCGATCCAGCCCACGTTTCGTGTTGTTGCCACCGCGTCCAAGCCCACTGGCTGGCTCGACGAGGAGGCGAGCACGCTCTTCGCCGTCTGCAGCACACGTGCCATGGACGAGGACGAAGAGCGACACATTGTTCTCTCCCGTGTTGGCGTGGAGGAGCCCACTTCTGACATGAAGCGTCTCTTCCGCTTCGTCAACCGCTACCGCACGCTTAGTGCCGACCCGAATCTCGGGCTGGCCAAGTCCAGGAGGCTGGGAACGCGCCAGGTGATCCGCATGGCGGCGCGTCTGGCGCGCTGGCAGGAGGACTGCGACGTCCACGGCCTGATCTGGCGAAGCCTTCTCGTCGACTTCCTGCCCATCACCGTGCGGGAAGTGATTTCGAACCTGCTCACCGAGTGTGGCATCTACAAGCCGGGTACGGAAGGTGCCTTCCAGTTTGTACCACGCCTCTGGATCGGTGACCCGCAGATCGTCCGTTCTGCAACCGTTGATGGTGCAGGAACGCTCGAGTTTGCTGCATCCGATGGATCGGATCGAGAGTACCCAGTGCGCTCGATCGCTCGCTACGACGCGAATAAGCTCGACCCGGAGGGCAAGACGCTGATCCCCGACCTGGGTGGCAGCTTTTACAATAACGCGCAGCAGAGTGGCTTGATCCGTTCGTTTGCCGAGGATCTGGTGCTGCTGAACGAACACCTCTTGCTGATGGGCTCGCAGGGCACAGGCAAGAACAAGATCATCGACCGCACTCTTGAGCTTCTCGGTAGGCCGCGCGAGTACATCCAGATGAATCGCGACTCGACTGTCGCGGGCCTGCTGCAGCAGATCGCTCTCGAGAAGGGACAGATTCACTACTACGACTCTCCTCTCGTGCGTGCGGTCAAGCTCGGCCGCGTCCTCGTCGTCGATGAAGCGGACAAGTGTTCGACGGCTGTCTCGGCGGTGTTCAAGAGCTTGGCCGAGCGTGGTGAGCTCAGTCTTCCTGATGGTCGACGCATTCGCCCACCTACCGTAGGCGAGCGTGCGCGCCTCGCCAAGGGCGCAAATGTGGCGGCGGACTCGGGCGACATCCTGGTGCACCCAGACTTCCGTCTCGTGCTGCTGTCCAACCGACCGGGCTGGCCTTTCTTCGGCAACAACTTCATCGAGGTCATTGGCGAAGGCTTTTCGTGCTACGCGGTTGCCAATCCGGACATCGAGTCCGAGGTACGTCTGCTCAAGGCGGCGGCTCCGAGCGTGGATGTGGATCTGCTGCGCCGCTTGGATCTGGCATTCCACGACCTCCGCGCGGGCTTTGAGGCCGGGCTGATCAACCACCCGTACTCGCTGCGTGAGCTGCTGCATCTCGTGGCGCACATGGAGCGATACCCGCAAGAATCGCTGTCGTCGGTGCTGCTCAACACGCTCGCCTTCGATCTGCATCGTCCCGAGAGCATCCGGTGGGTGGTGGAGACGCTGCGCAAGCGCAACCTGCCCGTCGAACAGCTCTCGCTCGATATTCTGCGCGAACAGGACCTTGAGCGCCGCCGGAACGCAGAGAAGGAGAAGCTCAAGCCCGAGTTCCACCCGGGCAAGGATGACTACGATCCAACCAAGGACGGCCGCGCCACGCACCTCAACAAACCCAAAGAGGGAAAGGTGGACAAGGACAATGAGCCGCACGTCGGCGGCAACACTTGGAAAGGCGGCACGGGCGGCCGCGATACGATGGGTCTGGGTGGCCGTGGCGGATATGGCCGCCAGTACTCTGGCCACAAAATCCACCAGATCAGCAAGGAGCTCAAGAACGACGTACCGGACCATCTCAAGAAACAGGCGAGGGAAATGGCACGCGAGGCGCTGGAGAAGGAGCTCCGAGAGAACGGAATGCAGCCTCACGAGGCGGTGAACCTGCACGAGATGAAGCAAAAAGTGGCGGCACAGGTGCAGCACTTGTCGAACGTGCTCAACGATCTCAAGGCGAATCGGTACGAGCGCTCGTGGTTGACCCGCCAGCAGGAGGGGGAGCTCGACGAGCGCAGATTGTCGGAAGGTCTGGCTGGTGAGCGGGGCATCTTCAAGCGAAGGGCCGAGATGCCGCCCGATCCGGGAGCGCCTCAGGTCAAGCCCAAGCGCATTCGTATTGTGCTCGATCTGTCGGCCAGCATGTACCACATGCAGTTCGACGGAAGGCTGGAAAGGGAGCTCGAAGTGGCGCTCATGGTCATGCAGGCTTTCTCCCGCATCGAGTCGGGCTCGGAACGCTTCGCGGTAGATATGGTCGGACACAGTGGTGACGAGGACATGATCCCTCTGGTCGAGCTTGGACGATTGCCCAAGACCGATGGAGATATGTACCGCATTCTGCGAGCCATCGTCAGTCATACCCAGTATTGCGACTCGGGCGACAATACGCTCAAGTGCATCGAAAAGTCCATCCGTCAAGTCAAACGCCCCTTGCCTACCCACCCTCACCTTCCCAACACCCCGAAGATCGACGAATCCACCGCAACCGGGCTCGGCGCGCCGATTGTCGAGGAGGACCCGGCGACCTCGCAGATGGACGATTACTTTGTCATCGTCCTCTCCGACGCAAACCTGTCCAGGTACGGCATCACTCACCAGCGTCTCGCTCAACTCCTCCGTCTGGACCCTCAGGTCAAGACATCGCTCATCTTCATCGACAAGGGCAGTGAGGCTCTGCACCTCGCACGCCAGATCCCCACCCAGACTCACGTCGCGCGAGAGACAAAGGACATCCCGCGCATCCTCAGCAACATCCTCACCAGCGTCGTTCAGGGCGCCTGAGCGCACGCACATCCTCGGTCCAAGACAACCGCGTCCAGAACAAATCCTTTCACACAACCCATCCTTTTTTCTCCGACAGCAAACTCTTTGCTGTCGACAGTGTAGACTTCTCAATCTAGACGAAGGGCCCACACCAAATCAGAATGACATCAGACCGAAACAGCATCGACGAATCCAGAAGGCGATGCAGCATAGACTCGACTTTTGACATTTGGCCCGCTTCACTGGTGTGCAGAGCTCGACTGAGGACTCTCGCACACCATTACGATGAGTCGATGCGACCTTGCTGTCGATTTCAGTCGGGAAAGAGTGCCTGAGCAGCTATGACGTCGCCTCTGCGGTGCCTTCCGCAAGGGCGACGGCGATTTCCTCTTCGGTGCTCCTTGCCTTTCCCTTACCTTTGCCTTTCGTCTGGGCGGGCATCTGGCCGTTGGCGGCTGCGTCCTCCTGATCGAGCTGGCTCAATCTCTGGGTGGCAGCGGTCACGGCACGGTCAATTCCGTAGCGCATACCCAGATCTAGAACCAACCGACATGTCGTCCGATCCGGAAGAAACATGGTCGGGATCGGATGCAGGAACGAGAGTAGCAGGTTGCTCGAGTGCCAATTCTCGTCCAGCATAATGCAGGGAAGAGGCGTGTAGCCCAGCTGCTTGCGATTCTCCTCAGCTCCGCGCTGCAGAATGATACGAACGGCCCGGCTCGGATTCTTGATCACGCGCTCCAGCAAGGTTGAGAAGAGACACGGATTCTAGGGAATGGAGCAAAAGGCGAGAAGGCAGCATGAAAGACCATGGCGGGGGAAGTGCAAATCGGTCAGCAAAGAGGCACGTCTCGGAAGGATTCTGAAAAGCCATTGGACTTACCCAAGCCGCACACGGGAAAGCGACCCCATCGTTTGAGAGAAGCACCATGTCCTGATCTCGACATCCGAGAGGCAGGAAGCAGTCCCAGAAGGTCCACACCGTGCGCTCGCGCATGGTTGTCATGAGTAGATCGGGGTCCATGAGGTCGAAGCAAGGTGGCTTCCATCCCGCCGGATAAAGCCGTGGATCGAGGTCCAAGAAGGACAGCGACTGATCGGGCGAAAGAGAAGTGGCATCCGAAGCGCCGTCACTGCCGACGCTTCCGATCGTGTTGGCGGCCGTAGTGGGACTCGTGGTCTTGTACGCTTTGTCGTAGGCTGATGGTGATGAGGGACGGTTGGCCGTTGAAGCCTCCGACCAATGCACCTCCGTGCCACCACTTTCCGCTGCAGTGGTTGGTGACTTCGAGTCGCTGGGTCGGAGCTCAGATGCTTGGTGTCGGGGCGGATAATAAGCTTGCGCGGGATACAGCACCGGCTGAGCTCTTGCAAAGACGTTCGAGCTAGCTTGTGACCAGGTGCCGACCCCACCCTCAAAGGGCCGGGGCGGAGCGGCTTCTGAAGGTTGACATCCAGAAGTCGAGGCATCGTCGGCAAGCGGGGGCTGCGGATGGCCTGCTGCGCCTCCGGCCGGCAAGATCTCTGCCTGACCCGGAGAACGCTTCGGGGCGCGCTTGCGAGGTGTTGCCTTCGCTCTTGCCCCCTTTTTGGGACTGCCGGGCTCGAGCTCGAGCTCTGATACAGAGCCCTCCATGTCTGCAGGGCGGAGCTTGGCGAGAGGACCTTTGCGCTTCGGAGCAGTGGCAGGAGCCGGCGACTGAAGAGCCTCCGAGCTCGCACCCCCTTCCTCGAGTGGCTTCGGCACTGAACCACCAGGCGACTCGGCTTGGGCTTTTGGCTTGGCCCTAGAGCGGCGCGGTGCCTTGGGCTTGCCTTTGCCAGCAGCTGCAGGGATCAGTTCGGGTGCTGGCATCTCCTGTGCACCCGATGGATCGCCAGGCTTCACCGGCTCGTTTTTCATCGAGCCTGGTTCCATGCTGAGTCCGTCTTTGGTGACAAAAGCGTGTTCCGATGGAGGCTGGGCAGCCACGTCCGGTTCGTCGCCAAGGGTCGCGGGTGGCACAGCTGCCGCAAGTAGTGAGACGGATGGCGACGTCGCAAAGCTGGGAAGGGGAGCGAGAAGCTCTCCGCCGGGAACACTCGATTGGCTCGCTTGCTCTTGCGCATCCTTCGCCTTCGGCTTGGCCGTTTTCCTGGACCTAGGAGGCGCCTTTGGCTTCGAGCCTTGGGCTTTCTTTGCAGGCGCTTTCGATGTAGTTGAGGCGTCTGATCCGGCTCGTGCACGCTTGCCAGACAGCTTAGCCTTCGGATGGGCTGGTACAGCGGCCAAGATTGAGTCAGGCGTCGACATCTCTGCAAGAGAGACTTCTGCGCTCGCCGTGGTGCTCGTGCCTTCTCCCATGGGAAGGACAAGCGAAGGATAGTGACCAGGCGGATGAAGCGATGTGGACTGGTTTGGCTGAAGTGCCCCATGCTGTGCCTCGGGGCTGATGGCGGCTGTAGGCTCTTGCGTGACCTCCCCCTGAGGCTCGAGCGAGGGTATATGATCAGCTCCGTCTAGCAGAGGCGATCCGTGATGCAGATCTTCTGTCATCAGCGACGGCACGTTGTTCTGCGTAGATGATTTTGGGTTGGAAGGGTCGTCCTCGAACATTTGCCGGTCCTCCGACAGATCGTACTCGGACCCAACGGCATCAGCTGACGAAGAAGCAGGGGAGGCGGCACCCGTCCAGGTGAGAGCTTCTCGAGCCGAGCAAAGCTGTTCAGTGACGTCTTGTGATATCCTCGGCTGTTCGGAAGCCTCCTCGATGCAAGGCGGCGCCAACGTAAGGTCATGCGACGGACTGCCATTGTCCTCTGATCCTCGATGGACGTTGTGCTCCTGAGCTGCGCCTTCCTCTTGCTGACGCTCCGATTGAGCTGGAGAATCTCGGGCACTCGAGGCTTCCCGAGCGAGATCGTGTGCATGTGGGAGAAGAAGAGACGGCGTTGCAACGGATCCCTTGGGCGCCGCATCCCCTTGCTGCTTTTCTGTGGTCATCATGCTTGACAGGGCTGTGGCAGCCAGGTCAGCTAGCGCACCTGGCGTGTGGGACAGCGGCTGCGAGCCCGCGTGGTCGTCGCTGGCATGGGCTTGAATGCGCCTCTCCGGTGCTTCAGATCCCGATGTAGTTCTAGGCGAACCAGGCTCTGAATGACCCGGCATATCGGCGACACGCGTGGCGACGTCCTGCATGGCTGCGAACAGGTTGCTGGAAGTACTCGTGGTCGCGAACAAGGAGCTGAACGAACGAGCGCGCTCGAGCTGCTGTTCGAACCTCGGCGCTGGGAAAGAAGTCGAGCGGCGGAGACGATATTTTCGACGTCGAAGTGACAGTACAATCAAGGCAAAGAGCCATCTGTTCTGGGCGACGAACGCGGTGCGTGTCGAAGCGAGCTCGATGGTCTTTATGTGGATGGAAGGGAAAGATGGTGTCTCTGTACGGCGCAATCGGGCTGAAGTACGACAACAGCGGCGTGCATCTGCAAGGTTTGCCGACGAGACTTGCCGCGCGGCAGTAGACGGAAGGTTGCGGCTGCGTAGATATGAGCTGGCGTCGAGGTGTGGAGCTTGTCACTTGACCCTCGTCGTGACGGCAGAAATGAACGACAGAGAGAGCTTCGCTGGCAGCTCGGAGCGCGAGACCATAGGGCCTAGCGATGACTGGGGATAGATAGGGAACCCCAATTCATCCTCGAAAGGAGATGGCCTAATCCAGACTTTGTCGGTGGGGCGGATGGAGGACGGTTGCGACCCCCCTGCACCAGTTGCCGAGGACCTGCAGGACTGCAGGATTGCGAGGAAGAGAAGAGCGATTGGCTCGAAGCTCGGACTGAGGCAATGCAAAGACGCTCTTTGTGTGGATGCTGGCCAGCGTGCAAAGTGATGTGTCGCGGCGCGGCACGGCGCGGCGCGGCGAATTAAGCGCAAAGCCAAATGGAGGAAAGTCTGTCGTGCTCGGGCGGCTGGTGGGCTGCGTGGCGAACGAAAGAGAAGGGCGGTGAATTGGCGAGCTGCACGTCGATGGTGGGCAGCGAGGCTGCTGGGAGCAACAGCAGAGCGAGAGGAGCGAGCGATGGAATGGGACGGCGCTAGCGTGCAGGCTGCGAGCGAAATGAAGACAAGTGTTTCTCACGAGTGCACGACCGCGAATGAGGATGCAGAGGAAAGGACGCTTCGTTTGGGTTCTGGGAGCCGCGATGCTTTTAAGCAGATCGCCGAGTTGGATCGCGAGCATAGCTGTCGTCCGTCCGGCCAAGGATCGGAGTGGCCCAAGACGACGTTGCGCCGCCACTGCATCTGAGCCCGAACGTGACGCAGATCGAGTGGTGGCCCAACTTGCAGCGTAGCCGCTGGAAGCCTGTGGCGTGAGGCAGTGTTGCGCAGCGGATGCGTTTGATGAGGCGGCATTGGCGCGGCGGAGAAAGTGGCGAGTGGGCGTCTGCGGAATGAGGAGCGGATGCAGCGGCCACTGCTGCGCATATTGCGGCCTGAGCGCAATGGCAAGCGTCTCGACGCAAGTTGACGCCCACTTCGCGTCGCGTCGAGTCGAGGCGAGTCGAGTCGGAGCGTGCCGATGCGCGCCAAATGCTGCTGTTGTCGGAAGTGCCCCGAGCTGCTACGACTTGCTTCCATCAGTCACTCGTGTGGCCAAGCCAAGCCAGTCCAGTCCATGCCAGCCCGTCGAGGAGATGACACAGCCATGCGGCGTCGACTCAGCCGCGCTAAGTCATTCGCATAGCCAGCGGAGCCAGCGTAGCCAGTGCGCTGCAGCTCTTAACCTTACCTGGCCTTGGCTCGCAAGCTTTCGGAGCTGCGCGTTGGGATTCTCCGAACTCTAGCTCAGAGTGCGAGGCGGCGCATCAAGGCGGATGAGCCGTCGACTCGCGGTGAATCGGCAGAGGAATCATCACAGATGCGAGTGGGAGGAAGATGAGTGCGAGTGGCGGCAAAGCGCCTGTTGCCTTCTGGGAAGTGGCCGTTGTTCGGTGGACCGTGCTCAGCCGAGGATGGCTTGGGCCGCAGCAACCGCCGAGACTGGTCGGCTGCGCCGCTTGGCATGGGGGCCGTCTTCTCACGGACCTATCGGGCGCTCCCACAGATCAGTCAGCACTAGCCGCCTGTTTCCGTGTGGATCGCACTGCTTCTTCCTCCGAAGTCTCACTCAGCAACGCTTCCACTCTTGGCTAACAACGACAGGAGTCGTATCGTGGAGCGGTCAATCCCCAGAGTGGTATGGACGAAACGGCAGCCACGGGAACAGCATGCGGACGTTGGACGCAACATTCGATTGCGCTTTGGAACGGAACCTGCCCATAGTGGACTGGGTTCGGGGCTCGGTGAGTGTGTAGCCGCCGTCGGTGCAGATGGACTCGAATGCGAGGCGCTGGGTCGCCTGAACCACATGTTGACTTCCCGACCGGGTCGACCGACGAGCAGCGCAAGCAGACCATCTTGCCTAGCAGCGTCAACCTCTTTGTAGACTCGTGCCTGTCCGAGGATGTCGCCTACGAGATGAATGTGTCCGGCGCCAGTGCGCTAATGCGGATCAAGGTTGTGGTGATGGCCACCGCGTCCGAAGCGGACGCGCTGGTGACATGATGCAAGGCGAACCTAGAAGCATGGTACGAGATAGGTTGCTGCGACTGGCTTATTATGCCCGCAATATTGTTCTTCGTGGTGATAGTCGGCGGCCATCTCTTGTGCGTCTCCAGGCCATCAGGAGAAGGTATGCAGGACGGCGAGACTGAGGAAGTACGCTGCATCCACGTTGGCCCGAAAAAGGCGGTCCCAATGCTGGGGCGAGCTGTTCTTGAGAGGGCGTCTCGGCAGCTTCCGGAGGCCTGATACGCACCTTGCGATGCTTCGGACGCGGCTGCCCAGATGTATCGAGGCCGGTGGATCCTTCGTTGAGCGGACTCGCCTGGCCCGCGCTGCGTGGGAGTATGTTCGAGCCCTCATCGTGCTTGTATGATTTGTGGACATGTGCAAGACAGCCCTCCTTGGTAGAGACGTGCTACGATGGAGCTTTCCGCTGAGCCATGCGCCTGGACCGGCTGCTCCAGAACGTCGCTCCTCCGCCCGACGATGCGGACCTCGGCATCCACCGCACGCAGGACACCCGCTGACATCAGACGGAATCTTGTGCCGCAATCATCGCAACATTGCCAGAGAGGTCGAACAGCTCGGCTGAAGCAAGAGAGTCTGCAGTCGTGTGGCCGGTCGGGGTAGAAGTGAGCGGCACGGTGGTGATATCGAACGTCGGATGGTGCCGAGACTTGGGGTGATGTGACTGAGCCAATGCTGGCTATGCATACAAGGTAGGCTGAAGGCAGGAGGAAAGCCGTCCTATGGGAAAGACAGCAAGGTCTACTCCCAGGCACATCTAGCGAGAGCAATGTGTCCCTCGGTCGTGCCGCCGTTGACGCCGCATCCAATCGTATTTGTCAGGACGGTCCACCATCAATGCTGAGCTCCCACGGCGAAGGGGGGATGTATGCAGGTAGCGACTAGACTTTCAACAGCGCAAAGCGTTGAGTCAGCTTGCATTGCAGCGCAGGCTTTGGCTGGGAGGCGCGCTGATGTCGGGTTGGAGGTCATCTGGCTGTTGCGTCTTGCAGGGTCGGGGACGCGCTGCCGCAAGCTGAGACGGGCGACATGTGCTTTCTGCACGAAAGGATCTAGTGCAAGGCACTTCGACCCTTCCTGCCGCTGCGCAGAAGAAACAAAGGAGCCAGACGGCAGAGCCCGACCACGTGAGGGATCTTGCTTGTCGGCCATGGTTTCTCGCGGCATCTATCGACGGCTATCGTAGGGGTTGTCGTCGATGTCATCGTACTTGGCTGAGCTGGCATTGCCTGGTGTTGGAGGATAGGCCGAGTGATTGCCATAGGGCTGGTGTGGAGCATCGAGGTCGTCGTATAGATCGTGTTCGGCGGCGTTGATGTCGAACGCCTCTGCCTCGTCGTCTCGCATCCTTCCATAGGCATTGCGGCTTCCACCAGAAGTGCCGACGCCACCTCCGAACGAGCCCGAGCCTCCGCCGCGATTGCGTGAGAACAGGCCGCGGATACGGTCGGTCAAGGCCTCGCGAGCATGGTCGCCAAGACACGACGAGAGCGCGAACCAGCCGATCGCTAGGGCTACACCGACACCGAGGATGATCCAAAGCGGCAAGAGGGACGAGGACTCATCACCAGATGCTCGTCGGCTGAACTGAGATGGCTCCGCAAGGATCGACGGCATGCTGGGTAGCGATTCGAGGAGAGGGCCGAAGCACGTCTTGATGCGAGTCAGAGGGGGCCAACGATGGAAGCGTTGACGAGTTGCAAGGCTATGCGAAATACTGGTCGTCTGCGGTTGCGACCGAATGCCCGCGATGGATGGGGCTCAGTATGTCGTCGTAGGTACTTGCAAATGGGGCGCAGACTGTGGGAAAGGGAACTCGACAGCCGGAAGTAGCTGCGGCCCGCTTAGATGCAACTATCGGCATGTCGATCGCAACCTCAGCTGCGCCTCATACATAAAGCCAAAAGTTCGCGCCAGCTAGTGGTGTTAGTCCACGCTACTAACATATTTTATTGGTGGCGAAGGAATCGGCGGCAACTTCGGAATCCCACTGCTCGGCAAAGCCGAAATTTCGTGATGGCGGGTCGGGTGTGTGGTGGAATCTTCGCAAGATTTTCGACGCCCAGCAAGGAAGGCCCCCTCGGATTTGTCACAGGCTCGCTCCACATGGCGCCGTGACTCGTGATGGTTGCGCATGCACAGATACGACGTTGCTTGGCTCTGCACAATTGTCATCGCGCTCTCATCCATCACCTCTCACGCCGAACCACGCCGTGCTGGATCGCAGCATCTCACAGGCATCCGTCCGCGGTCGATTGAGCTCTTTTGACCCAAGTCCATCGCACCGTCCATGCCAACGTACTGATCTAGAGGACAGCACCGTCCCTCTCGAGGTCCTCATCGCGCGGAGCAGCTTCAGTCACAGGACTGCATCGAACATGTCGGACATCCGCTCCGTTGAAGCGGGCCCTTCGAAGCCTCGGCTCTCGCAGCCAGTGGTTGGCAGTAGCAGCCAAATCAGCGCTGCGGGCGGCGATGTGGCAAACGTCTCTCTCGATGGTCAGGCTGCGTCGCAGGCAGTCGCATCGTCTTCATCGACCCCGCTCTCCTTCTTTCCGACACCGGCGCTCGACCACGCTTTCGGCGGCATTGCTGCAGGCGCTGTAGCAACCATCTGCATGAACCCGCTCGATCTCATCAAGACCAAGTACCAGGTCGATACCTCCCGTCCGCGCCCGCTTGGGTTTGGGCAGCGCACAGCCACGCCCCTCTTCTCACAAGCGGCATCCCTAGCATCCGAACAGGCGACCGTTTCCAGCGGTGCGTCTACGTCGCCAGCGGACATCAAGGGCAAGGGCCGTGCCACAGACCTACGATCGACTGCTAGCAGTCAGGTTGGACGTGCCGTGCCCCGCCACGGATGGAAGTACTACGCGCTAGGCGGCAAGATCGGCAACGACATGGTTGGTGCGCTCAACGACATTGTCAAGGCCGATGGATGGAAGGGACTGTACCGTGGACTCAGTCCCAATGTAGCGGGCAACTCGGCCTCGTGGGGCCTGTACTTTCTGTGGTACACGATGATCAAGGAACGCATGTCGGCGAGCAACCGCTCTGAGGAGCTCAGCACGGGCGAAGTCAAGAAACTCTCAGCGGGCCAGCATCTCTTGGCAGCCTCCGAGAGCGGAGCCATCACGGCGCTTATGACCAATCCAATCTGGGTGGTCAAGACGCGCATGTTCACCACGCCCCGCTCCACTGCCCTTGCAGCATCAACCGCCGGTGGCGCCGAAGCAGCGGCTGCACGAGCGCCACCAGAAGTGTATCGCGGTCTGTGGCACGGGCTAGTGTCGATCTACCGGACCGAGGGTGTGCGCGGATGGTACAAAGGCGCGGGACTCGCCCTGTTTGGCGTCTCCAATGGCGCCATCCAATTCATGGCGTACGAGGAGCTCAAAAAGTGGCGCACGACCGTAGCGGTCCGCAAGCAGCAGCGACGCGAAGGGCACGCACTCGCCGTCGACACGAGCATGATCAAGCTCTCCAACACCGAGTACATTGTCATGTCCGGCGTCTCCAAGGTCGCCGCAATCCTGCTGACCTACCCGTACCAGGTGGTGCGCTCGCGCATTCAGAACCACGCGACGAGCCACATCTATCCCAACATCAGGACATGCATCCGCCTCACGTATGCGCACGAAGGCGTGCGGGCGTTCTACAAGGGCCTCGTCCCCAACCTCGTCCGCATCCTTCCCGGCACCTGCGTCACCTTTGTCGTCTATGAAAACGTCTCGTGGGCTCTCAAGGGTCTGGCAAGAAGGAGGGCGCAGAAGCAGCAGAACGCCGATCTCGAGACCAACACCTCGCTCTAGCTGTCTACACCGGACGTCTGCAATCCTGGAACATACAGTAGATGCCATGCCAACGCGCGTGACGTAGGCTACAACTTGGAGTTGCGGGATCGGAAGGGGGTGAGGTCAATCTCGGTAGTGCAGATGAGAGCGGTGTCTTTGATGGCGGCGAGGCGGTAGCGTTGGTTGATGTGCTGGTACTCTGGATCGATCGACATGTCGATGAAATGATTGATGGAAGGATAGTGTACGAGGGTACATTCGTTCCACCAGTCCGCCTTGTTCCTCTCTGAGGGACCTCGTGAATCAGCTTGGCCTTGTGGCAGGGGGCTGATGACGATACCGACGAGTTTGGCGTTGCCGCCGCGTTTGCCCGCGACCGTCGTGAAGCGCCGACCGTACTCGTGATACGACTCGACCGCGCCGTCTGCAGTATGAAAGTGGAGCAAGTTGAGCATGGAGACGGCACCATGGTGCTTGACTGTATGGTTCAGATGACGGGCAAGGTCGAGGAGGGCAGGAGAAAGGCTGAGGTCCTGACCATCGCTACGACTGGAGGGCGAGAATGATGCTGGTGGGATCACGTCCTTCTCTTCGTCGAGCTTCACCTCGAGCAACGGCGGGGATGGTTGCACGTCGCGCAGTTTGGACGAGATCGATTCGTAGTTGCTGATGATCTTCGAGGGGATGCCCGCAGTGACCGAATAGTGGGCACGGACGTGGGTTTCAAGATGCGTTGGCAGCGCTGATGAGCGGGAGCCGCTTGCGATGAGCAACAGAGTCCATGGCGTCGCATTGAGGAAGGTCGTGTCGATGCGCGTGGGGCGGATGATGGGCGCCTGCACCCGGCTGGCCGTCACGACGCCGAACTCAGCGCCATTGAACGACGTGCCGAACAGATGACGCAGGAATGCCTCGACGCCCGACGAAGAGTCGTCATCAAGGCGCAAGAGATGCAATGTACACACCGGCATCGGTCAATAAGGATGAAGTGCTTGACGAAGGGGCACTATGCAGCTGTTTGAGGGCGACTGATGCCTCTCGAGTGCAGGGGGCTCAAATGCGGCTACCAGCTTGGTAGCCGTGCGCCCTGCTGCATCGGCAACCCGGCAAAGCTAGCCGGCCAGGCCCGATGTGGAGGCAGATCGAGCCCGATGCTCATCGCCAGCGGGAGGAGTTTGGTTGGAGTTGCTGCTCAACGCCGCGCACTTGATTGGCCAGCTACTGTAACTTACTTTTAGGTTAGACATCGACCCAGCAGCGACTCTGCGCATTTCCGCGGCACACTGGCAGATAGATAAGCCAATAGAGTGGGCTGGCTAGATGCTGGCACCGACCGGATCTGATCCGGCCGGCGGGGACGAGGCGAGGCTGGTGTACTGAGGGTGCAAAGCTCCAGCAGCCGGCAAAAAGAAAAGCGTCGGACTTTGTCCTCGGCCTCGGATTTTGGCCTTCCCCGCACTCGCCTGACACACAGACCAGCCTAGACGCCGAGTTGAGCGCTGCTCCGCAACTTCCGAGAGACCCTGTGATGCAGTTGCCCAAGGTCACACTCGCCCACCAGCGCTCCTTGGCATGGCTTGCTAGCGCCAATCAAAGACCCGCTCTTTCCCACCAATGCCTCAGCCCAACACCGCAGATACATAAAGCCCTCCTCATCCAAATTTCACACTCCCGCCCCAACCACCGTCTTCTTCTCGCCTTGCCGACACTACAAAACCGCCGACCATCATCACCTCGTCAGTCTTGGACGCCCCCCTCCGTACCCGGATCCTACTAGAGAGACAACATGACAGCCACCAACGGACACGCAAGCACGCTCGATCCCTACACCAAGCTGTGTCAGGACGTGTCAGGGCCCAACGCGAGCCCGCGCGCCAAGTTTGTGCTGGACAGTCTGATGAAGCACCTGCACGCCTTTGCGCGGGAGGTGCAGCTGACCAACGAGGAGTGGCTCGGCGCCTGCGACCTCCTCATCCGCTCGGGCCAAATGTCGGACGACCGTCGCAACGAGCTCATCCTCATCTCGGACGTACTCGGCCTCGAGTCTCTCGTGGATAGCATGGCGTACGAGCGGGCGCAGGCCTCCTCCTCGACCGCCAAGTCCTCCGACGTCGAAGCAACGCAGAGCGCGATCCTCGGCCCGTTCTTCCGCTCCGGCGCGCCCAAGTACGATGCGGGCGCCGACATCGTGCTCGACCACTCGATCAAGAGCTCCGAGGGCAAGACGGGCGAGACCTGCTACATGCACGGCAAGGTCACCGATGCCGCCACGGGCAAACCCGTAGTGGGCGCCGTGATCGATGTCTGGCACACGGGTCCCAACGGCCTGTATGAACAGCAGGACCCCAAGCAGCCCGACTTCAACTACCGCGGCAAGTTCACCACGGACGCGGATGGCGAGTATGCGCTGCGCTGTCTCAGACCCACTTCCTACCCGATCCCCTACGACGGTGGCGCCGGCGACATTCTCAAGCTGCTCGACAGGAGCCCGATGCGCCCGGCTCACATCCACCTGCTCATCGAGGCAAACGGCTACAAGCAGCTTGTCACGCAGATCTTTGACTCCAAGTGCGATTACATCGGCGCCGACGCCGTCTTCGCCGACAAGAGCGCACTCACCGTCGACTTTGCCAACCCCACCAGTGCAGAGGCCAAGAAGTTCGGCACTCACACCGAAGTCACCTACGACATCCGCCTCGTCGCCGACAACTGATCGGAATCCCCGTCTCGCTTCCCTGTACATCTCGTTGTATACCTCGCAATTATCTCTTGCTCGAGATCCTTTTGCTTGCATCTCGTTCTGATCGCGTATGGGTGCTGAGTGTTGGGAACATGAGCGCCATCGTGGTCCGGACATCGTCCGCGGGCCGTTGCACCCTTGAGCGTAAAAACGCGATTGTTAGATTCGGGCATTCGGCGATGATGAGGAGCCCGAATTCCGAAAGTTGCAACGCGGTTGACCAAGAAGTTGTTCACTCGGACTTCCTCGTCACCAACCACTCCGCTCTGTCCAAGATACCCTAGGCAACGAACGATGAGCGCAGCATCCACTTCGAAGGCCAACGGCGGCGGCTCTTCGAGCAGCACAGCAGCACCGTCCCCCACGCTCTACGTCAAGAACATCGAAGGCAAGATCAAGAAGCCAGGTAAGTCTGCTCTCCCATCTGCCAGCCCTCGTATTCCTCGCTGACCGTCATCCCTCCTTTCGCGTAGAACTGCGTCGTCAGCTGTACACATTGTTCTCTGCCTATGGACGCGTGCTGGATGTTGTCGCGACCCGTGCACCTGGCATGCGGGGGCAAGCCTTTGTGGTCTTTGAAAGCCCCACCACCTCCACCGCGGCCAAACGTGCGCTGCATTCGTTCGTCTTCTACGGCAAGGAGCTGCACGTCGACTATGCCACGGGCGCCAAATCGAAAGCCATCCTCCGCCGCGAGATCGGTCACGATGCGGTGCAGGAGATGGATCTCGAACGCAGCAGGACCACCGTCAGTCGGCGCGGCGAGAAACGCCAAGTGGACAACCCCGCCGATGAGGAAGAGGAGGATCCCGGTCGGAAACGAGTCAAACTCGACGAGAATGAGGAGGGTGGCGTCTTGAATGCAGTCGACGTGCCAGAAGGTATCGAGGTCGGGGTGCTTGATGCACTGTTCGCAAGACAGGACGGATTTGTGGAGGTCAAGGTGCTCGAGGAAAAGGCCGAGAGTTGGACAGCACAGATCAGGTTCCAGGATACGGACAAGGCAAAAGCCGCAAAACACGCTCTCGACGGGATCCAGCTCGACCCAACATACACGCTCAGCCTAGTCACTCCCTGATCATATACATGCAACGGAGCACAATCTTTCGAATGGCTGCATGTGGTCCTCCTCACGGACGTGCGACGATCCAAGGCCTTTTGGCACAGGATCAAAGTCCGGACTTGCCCCATTGCGAGCCTGAGAGGTGATAGAGACGCGTGATGAAGAAGAGTGACTTAAAGACCGGTCGTGGCTCGTTTGCGGGAGGCCGCCATGCTCAAACTCACGCGGTCCAGCCCGTGAAGCGCTTTCACCAACCTTGCCGTTCAGGTCCGCTTCGCTGCCAACAACGCCCTCAGATTCACCCTTGCGTCACCGGAGCACGATCTTGCACGCATTCACACAAGCAGCAAGCACATCAAACCCCAGAGATTGTGCATTGAAAAGAGCCGACCAGATTCGCGCTACAAGATTAGTGGTCGATGATAGCGAGGTTACCCGAG
Source organism: Moesziomyces globuligerus (assembly GCA_030849465.1). Taxonomy (NCBI): domain Eukaryota; kingdom Fungi; phylum Basidiomycota; class Ustilaginomycetes; order Ustilaginales; family Ustilaginaceae; genus Moesziomyces; species Moesziomyces globuligerus. The sequence continues at coordinate 77,248 of JARVLF010000007.1, forward strand.
ATGAGCTTGTTCTCAAGCACAGAGCCCTCGGGAATCTCGATCTTGTTGCCCTCGTTGGCGACGATAATGACGGTTCCGCGGAGGGTGATGTTCCTGCCAAAGACGACGTCGCCCTGGACGGTAAGGTGGTCGAGCTCGATCATCTCGGGGATCGACTTGAACCTCTTCTGGAACTGGGCGACCTTCTTGAACGTGTCGCCGAGCTTGACGACGGGCGTTTGGGAGAACATGCGGCCGGGGTTCATGACCAGCTTGCCGTGCTCGAGCGAGTACAGATCCGAGGTGATGAGCAGCAGGTCCGAGCACGACTTGACGGGCAGGAAGCGCGAGCGGGGCACATTGACACCCTTGGCGCCGCGGAAGTGCTTGATGGCCGCACCGACAGCGGTCTCGAGCTGGATGACGGCCTCGCCCGAGTCGAGCGCCTTGTTGTTGACAATGATCTCGAGGTCGAGCTCCTCGTTCTCGAGCACGCGCTTGACGGCGCGCAGGTTGAGCCACAGGTTGTTGGTGTTGAAGATCTTGAACTTCTTGACCGACTTGAAGTCCTCGACGTGCTCCGAGGGCACCTGGGCGATCTCGAGCAGACGGATGGTGCCCTCGTAGTCGATGAGCGTACCACCCTTGACGTCCGCCTTGGTCTTGTCCGTGACCTCCGAGATGAACTCGGCCTGGGTGTCGATCATGTGCTGGTAGATGTTGAGGTCCACGTCGGCACCGAGGTTGTCGACGTTCGAGACAAAGAGGTACTCCTTGCCCGCAGCAATGAGACGGTCGAGCAGGCCCGAGTTGTTCATGGCGTCGAAGAGATCGCCGTGGCCGGGAGGGTACCAGAGGTTCTTGTTGTCCGTGGCTTCGCGCGGGCAGGGAAGGAGCGACTCCTTGTTGACACGCGGGTATCGCGACTGGTTGAAGGTGAGGATCTCGACGTTGTGGTTGGCGTACTTCTGGATGACGCGGGCCGTGTCGTCGTCGGTGTTGAACGAGTTCATGAGGATGAAGGGCACGTTGACGTTGTGCGAGCTGTTGAGGTGCTCGATCTGGCGCACCGAAAGGTCGAGGAAAGTCATGCCCTCGCGCACCTCGATGACCGACTTGGGGCCGGTGCAGCCCATGGTGGTGCCGAGACCACCGTTGAGCTTGAGGACAGCGAGCTTGTTGAGGATCGAGGGGTCAGTCGCCTTGCGGAGCTCGGCGTAGGGGGTGATCTGCTCGGGCGAAGGGGGCTGAATCTTGTCCCAGACACTGCAGTGCGGTTGCAGATTTGGAGAGAGAAACGAGGAGTCAGTGTGACTGGCCGTCAAAGCGCTCTGACATAGCCTCGCCCGACGCTTCTGTGAGCCAGGCCAGCAGCTCGCGCGCTGATGCTACTGGTACAGCTGTGAGCTCGGGCGCCTGCTTTCAATGGTACTTACAGCTTCTCGCCCTTGGCCTTTTCGGCGAGGTATCGGTTGAAGAGGTTGAAGAAGTTGGACATCTCGGCGTCAAAAGCCTGAAAGCGCAGAAGGAATGAAGAGATATTGTCAGTCGTCATATTTCACCTGCAACCGCGTTCCAGGCTCCGCTTTGCCCAATCATCTGTGCCGCTGCCTCGAGCGCAGAGCGACACATGTGAAGGCGCTGAGTCCAGGGGCGATTGGAGGCAGAAGCGAGTTCGAGCAGATGGATGCGTACCTTGCGAACAGCGGGGTCATCGATGCCGGAGACGAGCGCATTGAGCTCGTTGCGCATAGCCTTGGCGGCTACACCAGTGGTGGCCGACTTGAAGTCCTGTTGATAGCGAATGCAGAAGACGAAGGAACGGGCATTTGAGGTCAGCAAACGCTCAACGAAGCATCTTTGCCGATATGGCTGCAGTACGCAAACGCTGTACACGCGGCGTCGGAGATGGTGCTTACGATGTGGGAGGCGCCGCGGGTGCGGGAGGCCTTGATCTGGGCGCCATTGTTAGGCGTGGAGAGGGTTGCGTTGGACGACATGGTGAAGTGCAACTATGACGACGGATGAGGGGATGACGGTGGGTGAGGAGGAGAAAGGAAGGGAACCGGAAGAAAGGCAGCTGGGGGCTATATTGACTCTGGAGACCGGGGAGGCAAGAAGGGCCGGTGCGAGTGGATGGTGGCGATGCAATGCGATGCGATGCGCGATGCGGCGGAGGCGGGTTTTTTGGGTGGTCAGAGCGAGAGCGCAGATGCACACACACCAACGCCCAACCACCGAGCGCCCAGCGACGACTGACAGGCCAGGCAGAGCAGGCAGAGCAGGCAGAGCAGGCAGAGCTCCATCCCACCTTTGACAGGCCCAGGGTTCCGAGACCAGTGGCGCCTGGCGCCGAGGGGGGCCGAATCGAACTGTTCAGGGCCGAGGTGCCGAGTGTTGCTCTGCGTGGCGCGTGCGTGTGTTGGGTGAGGCCCGAGTCCAGTTGCAGTGAGGCGAGAGCCTCGGACTCTCGCACTGGCCAGAATTCGAATCGCCCTACATCCACATCGGGGACAGCTTCTGCTTTGGCTGGCGAGACAGCGCAGGTGCCCGAAACGGAGCATGACCCGCTTGCGGCGTTTTTTTGGCTTTTGGAATTTTTGGAATTTTTGGAATTTTTGGAACCCCTCGCCACCCTAGGCGTGGGCGAGAGTGAGTGGGTGCATGTGTGCGTGTGCGTGTGCGCGTGTGTGTGTTTTGGCGCAAGGCCAATCCTCCGCACGTCGAGGTCCAATCAGTGTTCGCCACCACTCGCCTGCGCCCGCTTGCTGCTCTGCTGTCGGCCCCCCCTGAGCCTATGCTTCTGCGTGCGCGTTCCTTCTGCGCTCTTTGTGCTTCTGCGCTTCTGCTGCCCATACGCGCATGTGTGCGTGCACTCGTTGCAGGTCGATCAGTGTTGCGCAAGACCAGCTCGCTGCATCGAGCCCACATCGAGCCACAGCCATCTGAACACCAGCAAGCCACGCAGACAGCTCTCCGAATCCTGGCTCGGCTCAAGGTCGAGGTTCGGTTCGGCCATCTCGCCAAAGAGATTGTTGTAACTTAGAGTGTGGACACCGGCGAGCAGGCCTTCTGCTTGGGGTCGCGTTTCCCATCTCAAAATCCATCTTGACTCCCGCGGGGCTGCAGCGCCTTCCGGTTGGTTCGAACGTGCTCGCTGCCCACGCTAATCGATCCAAATCCTCTCAACCTCGCCACGTCCACTCCCCGGCCATCTGACGGCCCTCGTTCCATCCGGGCCTCGAAGGCCCATCCATCACTCTACATGCAAGCGGAAGATCCCTGCAGGGACCTCCCTGCCCCACCGCCCACACGCATAGACTTGCCCACATCGCCTCACGTCCCGGCCTCCTCCGGCTCACTCTCCGACGCAACCCTTCTCGAGCGCGAAACGTCGTCTGAGCTCCGAGGCTGATCGACAAGGCCCGTGTATAACAAAGTTCGAAAGGTAATAACAAGCTAGTGCAGAACTGACGGAGGAACCATATGCGATGCAGACGATGCGATGCTGAACAACCAGAGCGGCGCGAACCAAGCCCTTTCCACGTGGCAGGCCTTCCTCCTCTAGGCCGGGCGCGAGACGCTGCTAGACTGCACCCCTGCGCCCGCGGACGTCTCGCCATCGGAGCTGGGCTCGCTCAGCTCTGCCCAGCTCTCACCGGCATCACTGTGCGCGGGCGACATCGCGGCCGCCCGGTGCTCGGTGACATTGAGAGCCTCGCTCGCGCTCGAGATCGTCGGGCTCGGCGGCGCCTCCAGGTGCGACCACCGCGCTTCCGAGTCCGCCGTGTCGCTGATCACCTCAAAGTCCGGCTCGCTCTCGCCCCGCGCCGACGCCGCATCCGCATTCTCGCCAGCGGCGTCCAGCGCACGGTTCGAGCGGTACGGCGAAGACTCGACGCTGCTGACGCCATCGTCGCGATGTTTCTCGCCACTCATGTGCTGCTCAGACAGCGTCTGCGAAAGGCCGTTGGTGTCCAGCTCCACATGTCCCTCCTCACTCGATCCACTTCGTGCAGCTCCATCCTGGTCTCCGCCGTCGGTGTTGCCGCCGGAAGTGGTGGCCGTGCGGTTGTCGAAGACCGCATGCCAGGACGAGGCGGTGTCGTCGACGATGCTTGCGAAGGGGTCGCGCGATACAAACGCGTCGTCTTGGTGCGGTTCGGATGAAACGTTGTGCTGAGACGGCGAATTGGCCCGCGGGCTGAAGTCTAGGCCGAGAAGGCCATTCCTTGCCGCGTCGCTCGTATCGCCTTCGGATGAACCCTTGTGGGGCTCTGCGTCGCTCGCGCGGCTTGTGACCGAATTGAAGCGCGAATCCGAAGCATCGCCCAGCGAAGCTGTGTCCATGACACTGGGAGACGCATCTCCAAGCTTGTGGTGTGGGAGCTCGGGCGAGGCTGGTGAGCGCACGTCAATCACAGGAACGGTGATCTTTGGCTGCTGCGCCCCAGCGTCGCTCGCACTTGCAATCCCAGACCTTCTTCGCCGTCTGAGCCCATCCTCGCTGGGATGAGATGCTGATGCGGACGCCTGGCTCATCGAAGCACGGAGTCGCTCGCGGTACGCGGAAGCCTGGCGCTCATGCATTTCGAACTCGTGCTGCGCACGCTCGCTGCTCGCCTCTTCGCCGACGCCTCTGCGGAAGTCGTCGAGCTCGTCGTCGCTGAGTCTGCGATGGCCATCGTTGCTTCGGCGTCGCCTTCCGTCCCGCAGCGTGCGCAGATCGTCCTGAATCTCGGTCACCGCCTGCTCGACTTCGCGCCGCAGCTTGAGAAACTCGCTGCGCACGCCCTCGCCGAAGCCGTGCGGCCAGTTCTCCTCACGCCATGGCTTGAAGACGGCGATCTCGAATGCAACAACCGCCCCGACACCCGCAGTGGCCGCCGCGGTGATCACTAACGGATGCACCATTGGCTCGCAAGTCCTGACCTCCTCGACGTTCGACACTGTACCGAGCCAGCTGTGCGTGTTGCAGAAGCCGTCAGATACACGTTGCTGCGATGTTGCTCGGATCGAAGCTGGCACTGGCACGAGAATACGCCTTCGATCGAGTGTAAGCTATGTGGTGGTGAGACTGGAGGGTCCTCGATATGGAAGTGCGGGGAAGCCTGTTCTCGGTGGAGGGCCGATTGCTGCGGTTGATGCTAGTCAGTGCTGCTGTTTCTGCTCTGCTCAGTTACGGCTGCAAAGTCAGGGCCGCGCAACTGAGCGGGAAGCTGGACTCAGCAGGATGCCAAAGGCGGTGCGTCGCCGCTTTGACTGAAATCCTGCGACCTTTTTTTTCCCCTGGCCAGGCTCGCGCGTGCTGCAACGCAGAACCCTGCATAAGCAGTGCAGGTCCCGTAACGGCGCAAGGGCCGCCTCCTCTTTGGAAGGGATTACAGTGTTAGACCTTCTGGTGATAGGGGTTCTGACGGCCGACTCGTGTGCCTCCCACTGCAGCAGCGGTTGACGTGACCCTGCTCAACACTTCATGTCTCAATCATAGCTTTTCTGCGATGCAGTCATGACGACGCCCACAGATGCTGCTGTGTGAATGCTTATGTCTTTGAGCCCGGAGGCGCTGAGTATGCAATGCGATGTTCACTTCTTCCAGAGCCCCATGAGCTCCTTCTGGAGATCGCGGGCGCGCCTCTCCTTCTCTAAGCTCTGAGTGCTGCGGAGCTGCCCGACCACATCGCGAGTCTTGCCAAAGTACACCTCCTGGAGCTGGTTGCGCATCTTGGCCTCCATGTCCTCGATCATGCGGCCGACGTTGGCGACGTGCGAGACAAAGTCCGGCAGCGCATAGTCGGCCTCGGACTGGCGCGTGAGGCTTCCGGCAATCTCGACGGTGCCGACGCGGGTGGTGGAGGGTTTCGCGTCGGCGGGATCTTCGTCGCCCTCGTCGCGACGCACAAGACTCAGCATGACGGTCGAGGTGAGCTTGTAGCTTGCACTGGCGCCGCTGGCCGCCGACGACGATTTGGAGCTGCCGCTCGCACGCTCTGTTGCTTCAAAGACGTGGATCGAGTCCCATGCGCCCGCAATGCCATTCCCACTGTCTTGTCCAATAGCTACGCGCAGATAGAAGCCAAGGAACATGTCAGTACTTGAACCATGATCAGCCGCCTCGCCTCCGTAGGCGGGGACAGGGAGACTCACTCTTCTTGAGCAGCACTACGCCTGCAAAGGTGGACGGTGCTTGGGTGCCGGCGACCGTAGCCGAGGTAAGCGAGCTTGGTTCGCTCTCGAGGTCCCACAGATAGACGCTCGAGAGCGCGTTTTCGTAGTAGAGCTTGGCATACGTCTCGAAGGCGTCGTTGAATTTGAGCTCGAGGGAGCGAAGTGGAGCGCTGGGTCGCGTGCCTGGTTCCCCATCCGCGGTGTCATCGGCATCGGGAGTGATGGGCGGGTGGTAAGTGTCCGAGATCCACGAGCGCCAGCTGTCGCCGTCCTTGTTGTAGTCGCAGCACAAGAACTCGCGCCCAGTGCCCTGCTTGGAGTCGTCGACCTTTACTTTGAGCGGCTGGTCGACGGAAGAATAAAGGTCGTCCGCATACGAAGGGATGAGCTTGACGATCGACTCGAGGTTCGACTCCACCTTGGAGGGCGGCAAGCGCCGCAGCAGGTCGAGCGACAGGTCCAGCGGATCAGTCATGGTGAAGGCCGTACGTGCACGATACACCTGTGAGGAGTAACAGATGGACTGGGCGGAGATGTGCGACGTTGGAGGGGTGGAGGGATGATCTTGGATCCGATGATGTTGGATGCTACCAGACTCGACTCCACCTCGCGACGCCTCCGCTGAGCGTGCACATCCACTTCTGAGAAAGCGGGACCGTGCGAGAAGCCTTGTTTGTGCCGGTCTAACAAATTCCAATGTCAAAACAAAGAGTCTGTTAGACCGAGAGATGGATGAATGCGGCCGGCGGTTTTTTGAAGATGGCGCTGTTGGATTGGGCGAGCTGTCGAAAAAAGGATTTTGCCCCGCCCTGGCGCGCCGACCAAAGCACGCCATAGCCAGCCATGATGATGTCGACGCAGACGCGCAGCTGGAGACCTGCAGCGTGCTTGAAGTGTGCAGCTCGGCGCACGCCTGCTTGGCTGGCCCCGCGCCTAGGAGCGTCGGTGGACAAGCTCGCCGGCGCCCGCGCGTGTGCACCTGCCCCGTGAGGTCGAGGGACGCACGACCCTGAGTGGTGCAGCACAGACCAGTTTCAGGAAGATCTGAGGCGAGGTTACGGTCGTCTCGCGCTATTTGGCTGAGACAAGATGCTATCCGACCGCGGAGCGCTGCAGCCGAGGTCCGCTCACAGATCCAACAAGATGCAACACCGGCATAGAGCCCTACGCAGCCGTTGGGCGGCCCAGCACTAGATTGACTAGCCGGCTTTGCATCTGGCTTTCAGAGGGCCAACCGGCCAGGTCGTCAAGCACGCCACGCACAAAGAAAAGTAGCTCTAGCTATGGCTCCCCCCTTGCCCTTTGGGTGTTGGAGGAAGAAGAGATGTCCGCCCGGCCCACGTTCTCTGGTTCGCCCGCAGATGAGGGTGAGTGAGCCGCTGCCAATCATGGCGCTTGTCCATCGATGGGCGCTCCTCGTCGGCTGCTCGGCGCACATCACAGTCTCCAATATATACACGTGAGAGCCCGTCCATTGCTTGGGAGCGTGCTACCATCTCTTCTGTCGCATCGTTCGACTTTCCCTGCCTTTCCACTTCCTTTCTCCTCCGCTCACCCGAGAAGAATCTTGTGTACCATGTCGCACTTCGACACCCTTCAGCTGCACGCCGGTCAGGAGGTGGACCCTGCCACGAATGCGCTCGCCGTGCCCATCTACGCCAACTCGTCGTTCGCCTTCAACGACTCGGCGCACGGTGCCGACCTGTTCGGTCTGCGCAAGTTCGGTAACATGTAAGTCGGGCGGTCTCGCCTCGTATCCACCTTTTCTGAACAGATGCTGACCTTTGGGCCACTTCCCGTTGATACAGCTATTCGCGTCTGATGAACCCCACCAACGATGTGTTCGAGAAGCGCATGGCTGCGCTCGAGGGTGGTGCTGCTGCGCTGGCCACCTCGTCCGGTCAGGCCGCCCAGGGCATGGTTGTCATGGGTCTCTGCGGTGCTGGTGACAACATTGTCTCGTCGTCCTACCTGTACGGCGGCACCTACAACGCGTGGGCCAACCTCTTCCCGCGTCTGGGCATCACCACCAAGTTTGTCAAGTCCGAGAAGCCCGAGGCGTACGCGGAGGCGATCGACGCCAAGACCAAGGCGATCTACATTGAGTCGATCGCCAACCCCAAGTACATTGTGCACGACATTGCGGCGATCGCCAAGGTGGCGCACGACCACGGCATCCCCCTGATCGTCGACAACACGTTCGGTGCGGGCGGATACCTGGTGCGTCCCATTGAGCACGGTGCGGACGTGGTGGTGCACTCTGCGACCAAGTGGATCGGTGGTCACGGCACCACCATCGGCGGTGTCATTGTCGACAGCGGCAAGTTTGACTGGAGCAAGAGCGGCAAGTTCCCTCAGTTCACCGAGCCCTCGGCGGGCTACCACGGCCTCAAGTTCTGGGACACGTTTGGCCCCATCACCTTTGCGATCTACCTGCGTGTGGTGATCCTGCGTGACCTGGGACCGTGCCAGAACCCGTTCGGCTCGTTCCTGCTGCTTCAGGGTCTCGAGACGCTCTCGCTCCGCGTGGGCCGCATCGTGGAGAACGCTTTGGCGCTGGCGCAGTGGCTCGAGGCGCACCCGCAGGTGTCGTGGGTCTCGTACCCCGGTCTGAAGAGCCACCCTTCGCACGAGGTGGCCAAGAAGTACCTGCAGCGCGGCTTTGGTGGTGTGCTCTCGTTTGGCATCAAGGGCGAGGCCGCGACGGGCAGCGCTTTCGTCGACAGCCTCAAGCTGGCCACCAACCTGGCCAACGTCGGCGACGCCAAGACGCTCATCATCCACCCTGCGAGCACGACGCACCAGCAGCTCTCGGACGAGGACCAGATCTCGTCTGGTGTGACCAAGGACCTGATCCGCGTCAGCGTCGGCTACGAGTGGATTGAAGACATCAAGGCCGACTTTGCCCAGGCGTTCGAGAAGACCTCGGGCGTCAAGGGCGACGTCCCCTCGGGCCAGACTGGCCCCGCCCCGGGTCTCTCGGGCTCTGTTTAAAAGCTTCTCCTTTGATTGAAAGACGAGCGTTCAACCCGCTCTTTGGTCCCCTGCCATGCATGCAAATGATACTGTATACCTCTCCAGCGTCCTCCTGTGTGGAAGCTCCTTGTGCTGGAGTGAGTGAGTTTGGCTTTGGTTGATGTTTTTCGGCATTTTTTAGGCGGAAATCCGTGTTGATTTTCTGCGATGTTTCTCGTTGAGAGTGTGGGGGGGAGGGCGGGAGACGCGACAGGAACCGACGAGACAGCGACGGCCAAGTTGCAGGTTTTTTGGCGCGCTGGAACCCCTTTTGGCGCCAACGCACTGGCGAATTAGCCGGGCTACGTTTGGCTGGCGTTGGCTGGCGTTGGCTGGGTTGAGAGCGGGCCATCGCAGCGTGCTGAGCCGAGACGAGACAAACACACACACACGCTCAGCCCAGCCCAGCCAGCCCAGCCCAGCCAGTCCAGCCCAGCCCAGCTCGGCCCCTCTCTGCCCACACGCACACGCACACACCCACGCGCGCTAGCCAGCCAGCCAGCCAGCCAGCAAGGCTTCAACCCTGCGCCCCTCACCATACGCATCGCTACGACCACCATCGCTCTTCCCGTTCCACGGCTTCGGATCGCATCGCTCCACACAGCACGACGCATCGGCTGGCTCCAACTGCATCCACGCTCTTTCACTAGCCCTCCAATTCCCCACCGATACCGCCCATCGATACCCTTGGCTCCCAACCGCTTTTTTCCTTGAACCTAAAGCCGTCCAAATTCTTCCGCCGTTGGACTGCACCTTCTTGCTATCAACACCCCGGAACGTCTTGTGAAGGCACTGCATCCGCCCCGCGCACCATCTGTGGCTTCGTCTTTCGTCGCTCTTCTCCCTCCAATCCGATTCCTTCTTACTTCCCTTTCGGGTATTTGCTAACAGAGGCACCGAGCTCTCGCTCCACGACGCACCATGGGATCGAGTCTGTCCAAGGCGATGGGCAAGATCTTTGGCAACAAGGAGATGCGCATCCTCATGCTGGGTCTCGACGCTGCGGGCAAGACCACCATCCTGTACAAGCTCAAGCTCAACCAGTCGGTCACCACCATCCCCACCGTCGGCTTCAACGTCGAGACGGTGCAGTACAAGAACGTCAAGTTCAACGTCTGGGACGTTGGAGGACAGGACAAGATCCGTCCGCTCTGGCGACACTATTACACCGGTACCCAGGGTCTCGTCTTTGTCGTCGATTCCCAGGACCGCGATCGCATCGACGAGGCAAGGCAGGAACTCCACAGGATCATCGGCGATCGAGAGATGCGCGACTGCCTCTTGCTCGTCTTTGCCAACAAGCAGGACCTCCCAGGCGCAATGAGCCCCGCCGAAGTCACAGAGAAGCTCGGCCTGCATAGGATGAGGGATAGGAGCTGGTTCGTCCACCCTTCCTGCGCCACCTCGGGCGAGGGCCTCTACGAGGGCCTCAGCTGGCTAAGTCAAAACGTCTCTTCCTCCAAGTCGTAGACGACGCCCATCTCGACCCGCCCCCCATCTCCTGTACATACCACCTCGCCCCCCTCCTCAAATGCTCACATCGTCATACCCTCGACTCATCTTGTCGTGAGCGCACAGAGCCAGTCCGCAGTCCGGAAACGAAAGAGTGAGAAGAGACAGTGAATGCGGAAAAACAAAAAAGTGCGATGGATTCCGAGTGCTGGTGAGCTAGGCGTGACTGGATGCGGCGGATGAGCTCGAGGTGGTCGTGTTGGTGAGGCCTGGCGTCTGCCTTGCGCTCTGCTGCGACGAGGAGGACGACGACGAGCCCGCCGACTCGGCACTGGAGCCTGGCCTGGCGAGTCCGAGCCACGAGGCCCAGCCGCGCAGGCTGTAATCGGCCGCTGCGCCGCTCGCGCTGCCAGTGGCGCTGCGGCTGTTGCGCGCCGTGTTTAGGCGGAGCATACGCTCATACTCGGCCTCGGACAAGCCTCCCCCGTACCCGCTTCCATAGCCGCCATAGCCGCTGCCCATGCTAGGGCTGGGCTGCGGCGAGGGATTGTTGTGGTTGAGCGGCTGCAGCAGGCCCCGCTCGCTGAGCATACCAAACACGGCATTGGCGAGCTGGTGGGTCCTCCCCGACCCCCTGCGTGCCTGGTGGTGCGCAGCAGGCGTGCCGCCCAGTGCACCGTGCTCCACCGCCGCCGCATACGACGGCGGCGATGAACCGTTCGCTGCGACCCTCGATGCAGAGGCAGCCGAGGGCGGCGTGGCGGGGAAGTACGAGTCCTCTGCGCCCGCCCTGCTGCCACGCGTCGAGGCGTCCGAGAGCGAGTGGAGCGAAATATCCAGCCTATGCGGCGTGGGCGGGTTCGGTGGGCTGCCATCCGACGAGTCTTCCAGCTCCATCGCCCGGCTCGTCGGCCTCAACGACGAGGTGCGCAAGGGCGCGGGCGACGACGTCGTCGCCTCGTTCGAAATCCGATGCTGCGAGGTCGAGGGCGAGCGCTCTTCGTATGGCGAGATCGGCGGCGGCGGCGGCGACTCTCTCGGGGCTGCCGCTCCCCGCTGCGCGTCCGTTGAACTCCCCTGTCCACTCTCCATGAGAATCGTCCCGCGCTCCTGCCCATACGCAGGCGGTGGCGCGAGCGTGCCGACCATGGGCGCCAGCCCCCACTTCTTGACGTTGGCCTCGATGAAGACAAAGCCAGCCTGGCCGAGATTGACGTGGATCTCGCAGGCACCATCGGCACCTACGGTGGGGAAGAGATTGTAGCGGTTGAGGCCGATGAAGGCGTCCTCGAGACGTTTGCCGTTGCGCGTGAAGAAGACGGTGCCCGTGCGGGGGCGATAACCGATGCCGATCACATCACCCTGGCCGTACGCCGGGCCGTAGGACTGGGCTGCGAAGGGATAGTTGTGGCACTTGAAGCCGTCGCTGGAAAAGTAGCCGATGGAATATTTGGACCAGCCAGGGAGGCGGAATTGCGGGTAGGGCTTTGTGGTCAGCCCGACAGCCACGTTGGTCGAGTCGGGCTTATTGAACATCTTGACCTCCCAGTAGTAGACTTCGTTGATCTTGGGCAGGGGGAGGTTGCTCTGCACGCAGACACCGCCGCCCTCCTGGGGAGCCATGCCCTCGCCGTCTGCGAGGAAGGTGATCTCGGTGCGTGCTTCGACAAAGACGGAAGGGTTGCTCTCATAGTCCGGGTCGAAGGACCAGGCGCTGACGCCCTTTTCCTGGATGCTGAGGAACTGGCTAAGCGTGATATCGGTCGACTGTGTGCCGGGCGGATAGGCGAGGATCCAGTCCTTGGCGCGACGGTAGCCGCGCTGCACGGCGTCGTCGACGGTCTCGAGCCAGCGCTGTTCGATGCCGTCGAGGCCACCGGTGCCTTCGAGTTCCTCTTCGCGGCCGACGTCGAGCGGGCCATCCGAGTCGCTGAGGGAGATCCGGGCTCTGCGACGTACGAGGATGACGAGGATGATGAAGAGGAGCAGGAGGAAGAGAAGCGTCGAAAGGAGGATGAGCAGGGGAAGGAGAAGGGCGAGCGTGTCGTCTGCCGTGGGAGGGCGCTGGTAGATGGGCTCCTCGGGCAGATTGATGATGTCGAGTGGCTGAACGGTGGGGCTGGGGTCCTGAGCGTGGCCGAGCGATTTGAGCTGCTGATTGAACATGCGCTCGCCGTTCAAGCCAAAGGGACGGCGGAAACGTGGCTTTCCAGGAGAGAGGATGGGATCGTAGGCGTTGTCGCTGGTGCGATCGTCATCGGCAAAGGTGAGGAGTGCGTCCATGTCGAGGACCGACTGGCGAAAGGGTGGACGAGAGTTGGATGCAGCATTGAGGGGAGACCTGGATCTAGAAGAGGAAGCGGAGTCTAGGGGTGGTATTGGGTGAGATGAAGACGAGGAGGATGCCGAGCCAGCGGAAGCGCCTGGCGCAGAAGCCGGCTTGGAAGGGGTGCGGAGGTCGGGCATGCTGGCGATGGATCGGCGCAGGAGCTGGCGAGGTGATGGGGAAGCGACACAGCGGCGCGCTACTGGGAAAAGGTGAGCGCGGGCAGCGCCATGCCCGGATCGTAAAGACGAGACGGCGAGATGATGAAGGAGGAAAGTGGTGCTGTTCCGGTGAGCTTTGCAGACGTGGCAAACGGGCGGCGATGCGATGCGATGCGATGCAATCCGATGCAATCCGATGCGATGTGATGCGGTGCGCTACGGTGCGTGGCGCGGCGAGGAGAGCGGGCTAGCCGATGATAGCAGGGCTTTGCGCGGCGAGGGGCAAGTAGGGCTTCAAGATGTGGAAGGGTGAGAAGGTCAGGAGGAATGGTGGTACGGCCACAGTGAGCGCATTTGGATGTGTGGAGTGATTGTGCCAAGCGGTGAGGTGAAGCAGTGAGCTGAAGCAGTGCGGTGCTGTGCGATGCTGTGCCGGGCTGCCGAGTGCAGTCAGAGAGTAGGGGTGCAGCGACGAGCTGCATATCGCATCGCCTCATCCGCAGCTGCTCTGCTCTTGCCCCGTTAGCCAAGGCAGCAGCTGAGCAGTGCCAGTCAACGGCTTGCTGCACAGTGATTTCGGCGCAGATCCGGCCGCACTCTAGATGTGCCTGGCAGCTGCAGTGAGCTACTGCACTGCAGCTGGCTCTGCTCTGGCGCTCAATTTGCCCCCCTTTTTGGGATTCGATCGGCTCGAGCCTTGCCCGCTCGCCTCCCGATCCGGCCAGCGCTTCTCTGGCGAAAAGATATCCTCGCGAATCGATGCGTGATCCTGACTCAGCAGCCGCCCACCACCACCACTTAGCTCTCTCCCTCTCTCTCTCGCTCATCCTCCATCCACCCTCAGGGCGCTACCGTCCAGCATCCACCGGAGCGCTGCTCTTCGCATCGCAAGCTCGCGACCGCACACGTCCCGATCCTCCGCACCACCATCCGTCTCCGACAGCCTTTACCAGCCTAGGTTCCATCCGGAAGCGTCGCGTCTCAGGCCAGAAAAAGCACGCGTCGAGCCAGCCCAAATTTCCACATACGGAGCACCCGACGACTCGAGTAGCAGCAGCTTGGCCACGGGCTCGGCCTAGCCAACAGCATCTCGCAACATCCACGCTGCCTCGATCCCAGAGAGCGCTTGATCATGGACTCCACCGCCAAGCCCGAAGCGCAACCGCCCAACGCGGCCATCAACGAAGCCGAGGCCGAGGCCGAATTCAACTGTAAGTTGCCTCCATACGCGTGCGCTGGTCGGGTGACTGCGCATGACTAAGCGCTGCCCCTCCCCGTCATGTAGCGCATCCACCGCTGACCGCTTTCTCTCGCAACAGCTTCCGAGTATACGCACAGTCATCTTGACCCTTCGATCGCGTCGGGCGAGCACGATGCGGCTGCTGCAGCGCAACACGCCGAAACGCAGCAAGTCGCAGACGAGGGCGGCGAGCAGGGAGCAGCGCAGGCCGGCGATGTAGGGCATGCCAAGGCCATGGAGGCGGTCATGCAGCTCGCCCAGGCCGCATCGCAGCAGCAGCAATACGATCAGCAGCATCACGATGCCGACCAGCCCGAAGCCGACGACGCCGACAAACGCGGCGAAAAGCGCCGTCCTTCGCAACCCTCCTCGCCCGCTCGAGGCGCCAAATCAGCCCGGCACGATGAGCAGCACGTAGCAGCAGCAGCTGCTGCCGCTGCTGCCGCGGCTGCGGCCGGAGGCGAATCCAACCTGCCCTTCCCCGACTCGTGGTCGGACGGAGACATCCCAGCAGAGATCCAGAAGGCGTATCAGCAGCACCTGGCGCAGAACTTTGGACCGGACGAGACGCCGACGTCGAGCCCCTCGGCGGCGGGCAAGGGGGGACGCCAGCTGAGCACGTCGAAGCGCGCGGCGCAGAATCGCGCTGCGCAGCGCGCGTTCCGCGAGCGCAGAGACAAGTACGTCAAGGTGCTCGAGTCCAAGGCGGCGCGGCTGGAGAGTGCGATCCGCATCGCCACCGAGTGCAAGCGCAGATACGTCGATGCCGTCCAGACGATCGACGGCCTCCGTCAGGACAACCATACGCTCCGCGTCGCTCTCGCCGCTCTCAGCGGCACCTCGGTCCAGGCGCCTGCTCCCGTCGGCAAGGCAGACGAGCTCATCGCCACCATCCCAGACATCCCTCCCGTCACCACGAGCGAAGAGGAAGACGTCCTCGCCGGCGCCCAGGCGCAGCAGGCCAACCACGGCGCCCAGAACCTAGACAGCCTCAGCACCGTCGCTGCCGCCGCCGCCGCCGCTGCTGGCCAGGACAAGGAGGACCATCCGGCACCCGTCGCTTTGCCCCCCGTACCCTCCGCTCAGCCAGCAGAGGCGCCACAGGACGAGACGCCGAATCCGTCCACGACGCCACCACCACCTCCGGCCGCCCAGACTTCTTGAGCGCAATCCAGGCCGCACACTGCTCACACACTCGTCTGGAAGCGTACAGCGTCTGCGTGTGGTCCTGACACAGTGAGGGGGGAAAAATGGCATTGAGCGGGCGAGATTACAGCGACACAGCGGCCGAAGTGGCGGGCTTGTAGTGCGTCTGGTGGCAGAAGTTGCAGCAGAGGCGGGGGCGTGGATCGATGTCGTCTTCGTCCTTGACTTTGGGCTGGTGCGCGTCGAGGGGGAGGGGCCACCAGAAGGGTGAGAAGCGGGTGTGGCAGTTTGCGCATGCCTTGTGCTTGACTGGCGCTGGGGTGGTGATCTTTGCGACGGGTGGAGGGATGGGGAGGAGCGAGTCGTACCTCTTTGCTCTCCTGAGGAGGGCGTAAGAGGTTTCTCCGACGAGCGGATTGGAGCTGCTGGCGGGTACGGCGAGATGCTTGTTGGACCTGACAAACATCTGGAGGCTGGTGAGCAAAGTTTTGGGATCCACCTCTGCGAGGTCGTAGAGCTTTTTCGTCTTTGCGAGTTCCTTGTGTTCGCGACACCAGATCTGCGGCACCATGTGACCCGATTCGCCCTTGAACGTCAGCGTCGAGATGACGTCGCGACGCGTGCTCTTGACCGGGATGATCTCAAAGCCGAGCGTGTAGGCCGGCTGGTGGTTGTGCGCACATGCGACGTGGAACGTCTTGCGACAGTTGGGATCCGAGCACGAGACGCACGCACCGCGCGCGTCGTGGCAGATGCTACACTCGGCCTCGTACCGCCACGCCGGCAGATTGCCGCAGCTCTCCACCAGCTTGAGCCGCGTGACGTCCGAAAAGACCACCTCGGGCATCCACACGGCGCACAGCACGTGCGCCCAGTTGTTGCACTCGGTCGGCTTGAACGCATCCAGCGCTCCCAGAGGCGCCTTGACCGCCACCGCAGCCGCTGCGCTTTCCTTCTTGATCGCATCGCCACCCGAGTCGCTGACCACCACCGCCTTCGGTCTACCGCGCGGCGCCTTTTCCCCCGTCGCCGCCTGCGCGTGCTTGGCCGAGATCGCCGCTGCCTCCTCCTGCGCGAGAGGCGAGCAGAGGATGCAGCGCGGCAGCAGCGCCGCCTCCTGCGTCGTCTCGTTGTTGCACGGATCGCACATCCACACGTCCATCTCGATCTCGTGATCCGTCAGACCATAGCATCCCTGGTGCACGCTGAGCGAGCACTGGCGGCACTGGGCGAGCTTCTTCTTGGGCTCGATGCGCTTGCACATGACGCATTTGAGCGGTTCGGGCCTCGGCACCACGGGCGGCGCAGGGTTCGAGCCGGATGCACCCGGCGTAGTCGCCTTGCCGTCGCGCGAGGTGCGCAGCACCTTGGACGGCGGTGCGACGCCGAGACCGTCCTCGGAAGCGGCGGTGCTGGCGGCGATGGCCGTGCCGGACTTGTTGCGCGTGTTGACCGAGACGAGGTCCGGGTTGAACGTCTCGGCGGCGTACTTGCGCCAGTAGAGGCCGCAGTTGACGCAGAGCACGCGGTTCGCCAGCGATGCAGGGCCCTTGTACCAGATGCGGCTCGAGGTCGTCGAGCACATGGCGCACGACGTCGAAGCGCCCGACGGTTCGCCGTCGCCGTACACCGAGAGCGAGGGCGACACGGCGCGCGACGTGGTGGGCTTGGGCGGTGGCGCAGGCGCCGATGCACCGTTGGCCGCGTTGGCCTTCTTGGAGCCGCTCGCCGGCTTGGTCTGCTGCAAAGCCTCCAGGTCTGCCTTGATGCGTTGCACCTTCCACACCACAAAGTGGCGCACGATCTCCGAGACCTTTTTGGTCGGAATGAACTTCTTGAGCTGCTTCATGTCCGAGTTGACCTGTGCAATGCCAGCTTCGAACTGCTTGGCCTCCTTGGTGCTCCAGTGGGCGATGCGGAGCTGCTTCATGGTGCTGGCCGACATGCTCATGAGCGCCTGCACCGGATCGCCGTGCTTGTCGGTGAACGTCATGAGCGCACGGTTGATCAGGTCGACGTGGTGCGGCGGCACCGCCTTGAAGTGAGCGCGCACCGCCTGCAGATACGCATCGAGCACCTCCTCCTTCTGCGCCACCTCTGGCAGGAAGATGGGCTCGATGCTCTGGTCGCCGCCGCGCTCGAACTCGGGGGGCTCCGAGGCGATCTGGACGGGCGCCATGGCCGGGGTGCTGCTGCCGGTGGTGGGCGTGTCGGACCTTTCGTTGGCCTCCCTCTTGCGCTTGAAGGGTCGGCCCTTCTTCTTGTGCGAGACGACGGTGGCTGTGGCTGCAGGCGCTGCAGGCGCTGCGGACGCGCCTGGCACGGCAGACGCAGACGTGGCCGCGCCGTCTTCTGCGGCGCCTGCTGCTGCCGCCGTAGCGCCAGCGGCGACCTCGTCCTCCTTGGCCTTCTCCTTGCCGCGGCAATGGACGCCGAGGCCGGCGTCCTTCTGCTCGTCCCAGGTGGGAAGCGAGGCCTGGTACTTGGGTCCGAGGCGCGTGGTGGCGATAGGGTAGACCGAGTCGTGCGGGTCGAGCACATCCATGGCGTTGGTGTGCTGGCCAAAGTAGCGGTAGGGCCAGCGGTTGAAGCAGCGGGTGCCTCGAAGATCGTCCGAAGTCCTTTCGGGTGCGGGCGTGCCATCGGGCGTGTTGCTGGCCGAGGCCATGTCATCGCCCCGTCCGGCGACGCCTCTTCTGGGATAGGACGACCTGCCGCGGCCGCGGATGGAGCCGCGAGATTTGGTGGCGGTTGCGGTGATCTGATGCCTGGGTTGGCTGGAGGTGCTCGGGCTGGCGGCAGCGGCCGAGGCGGCGGCCGAGGCGGCGGCGAGGAGTTGACCGCCGTTCTGGAGGGATTGCTCGACATCCTGCTCGTGCCTACGCGAGCATGGGGCGCAGGTCCAGCTGTAGCCCTTTGCGGGCTTGGAGAGGAGGGGTGGGTTGAGGCACTTCATATGGAAGAACTTTTTGCAGGTGTCGCAGCGGACTGATTCTGGGCCCGATGCCCAGCGGTGGCAGACGGCGCAGCCTCTGAGGGCGTCTGTGAGGTCGTTGATCATGCCTGCTTCTGCGACGACAAACGAGTAGCGTGTGCGGAGGGTAGCGAGGACCTCTGGGGGAGCGTTCTGGACCTTTTCGGTGGGGACGACGTCGTAGAAGCGGTGGATGTAGCGGTCGTAGAGCTGGTAGTAGTAGAAGTGATCCTCCTTCTTCTTCCACTGGGTGACGTCGGGAGCAGTGCCGGAGCCGATGAGGTCGCGGTGACGGACCTCGCAGATGCCGCGTACGTTTTCGAGGCTGAAGACGTCCGAGTGCATGGTGGCGACGAGCAGGCGCGGGTCGTTTGTGCTGCGGAGGCTGATGTCGCGCATGCGGAGGAAGACGTTGGCGCGGACCTGCAAGGTGCCGGAGGAGCTGGCGAGTGCGGCGGCACCGCTACGAGACGAGGCGGCGGTGACGAACTCCATGACCCTGGCGATCATGTAAGGCTCACCGGCACCGGGAGCCCAGGCGGGAGAGAGGTAGATGTGATCGTTGATGCCGATCATCTTGCCATCTCGGATCGCGACGCGGGTGACGGGAGCGGCGGCCTTTGTGGTGGAGGTGGACGGGGCCGAGGCATCGAGAAGCGCCTGCTGCTGCTGTTGCTGCTGTAGGCCCGACTTGGAGGCAGTCAAGCCTGTCGCGGCGAGGGAGGAGGTGGACATGGCGGCGGAGGTGGTGGGTGATGGTGGGCGCAAGTACCGACGCGGGCGCGATCACCTCGTCGTCGCCGACCACGACCTCGGCGGAGTGCGCAGACGATAGGAAAAAAAAAAGGAAGAAAAGAAAGGGGCGGGGCGGGGATGGGAAAGTGGGTGGGAGAGAAGAGAAATGGCGTGGCAGAGCGCGACGGCGATGGAGAAGGCGCCGAGGGATGCCGGATGCCGACGAGAGGCAGCTGGGACGGGTGGTGAGGAGCGGGGAGATGGGAAGCAACAAGGGCGAGGTGCGCGGGAATTTTGAGAGCGAGAAGGAAAGCGGCGGCGGACAAAGCTGTAGGGGAGGGAGCTACAGCAGCGAGATTACACGTGGGTGGGGTGGAGCGAGGCGAGGAATGTCGGACGAGACATGCAGGGCGAACGGACGAGGATGAGT
Organism: Moesziomyces globuligerus; assembly: GCA_030849465.1. NCBI lineage: Eukaryota > Fungi > Basidiomycota > Ustilaginomycetes > Ustilaginales > Ustilaginaceae > Moesziomyces > Moesziomyces globuligerus. The sequence goes on from JARVLF010000007.1 coordinate 96,874, forward strand.
GTGGACGAAGGAGGTAGATGCGGACGACGACGACGGCGAGGAGTGCAGTGGAGAGGAGGAGGAGCATGCGAACGAGGCGGGTGAGCGAGGTTGAGTGGGTGTGACATGGGCCGAGCAGATGTTGGACGTACGGGTACAGTACGATAGCCAACAGCGCCCAAATGGATGCGTTGCCAGGTGCGAGGAAAAAAGCGAGAATTGCATTCAGGCGGCCGAGCGCAAAAAAGGCCAAGCACGGCAAGACGGCCAAACAGCAAGAGGTCAGCCATTGCTCAGCTCAAAGGGATGGTGCAGCATGCAGGTCTCGCACGCCAGCCCCGCCAGTCGGCCAGCCAGCCGTGCTGCAGAGGCCATCGCAGCAGCAAGCGCAGCAGAGCAGGGCATGCATATTGCTGAGCTCGGTCAGGCAGCACAGATGGAAAGAAAGAAAAGGGGAGGGGGGGGCGACAGGTCGAACACCACTTGTGGCAGCGGTCCACACACCAGCCTCGACCCCGAGGGGCGAGGGCTCAACGGCTCATCGCCAGGGAGGCAGGAGCAAAGTACGATGGGAGCGAAACGAACGACACAAGCCATGGAGCGGGGACAGGCGGCAACGTACCTTGGTCTGCGATGATGGAAGCCGCAGTGGAGAGGACGCTGGATCTTGGACTCGGCCTACGGTATGAAGGAGCGATACAGCGATGGCGAGGGGCGCACTGGGGATTGTGGGGGTCAGGAGCTTGGAGCGTGGGGGCGAACAGGGCTTGCAAGGTTGACGCTGCCTTGTCGCTTTGCGGTGATGGCTTGCTGTGCTGAGCGCGGACGAGTGGGCCTTGAATCGCTCTGCTGTGCTCTGCTGTGCTCTGCTGTGCTCTGCTGTGCTCTGCTGTGCTCTTCCCCTGAGCGGCTTGTCAACGCACTCACTCGAGCTCAAGCGCAGAGCCTCTAGCACTTTTACCGCCGACTTGGAGCGCGCTTGCCGCTGCCAACTCGAATTTTGACACGAGCCTGCAAAGGAGTGCAGCCGAGACAGAGAGCCTTGGACACGCACAGTGCCGCATCGACAATGGCAATGCGCACCACACAAGCACGCACACACAAGGCTTTGTGATACCCGGCGAGGCTCAACATTAAGTCTGCCTCTGCAACGATGCGCGCCGGTTGACCGCAAGCCGTCCTGGCCCAGTTGAAGCACAGCCGCTCATCTCGTATCGTCAGAATTGGGGGGGAATGGGCACATTGAATTACCATGCTCTCTCGATCGATCGACAGCTCGGTACAGAGCGAGACGAGACACAAGCCTATGACTAGAGCGCGCATGATATGGCCAAAGTGAATGCTAAACGTCGGCCGGCCCAGGGAGGGAGGGGGAGAGAACATTTGCCAGATGGGCAGAGAACGGAGCAGGAGGCTGGAGAGCAGCGTCGACGGTCTAACGACTCTTGGCACGATCACCGGCCGACTGGCCGCGAGCAGCAAAGGAGCCTTTGCCCGTGTCGTGGCCGTTGGTGGCCTGGGTGGACTGGATGCGGCTAGCAGCCTCCTTGGTCATGGGAGTCTTGACGACGTTGGAGGGAGAATGCGCATGGCCCTTGGAGGGAGTCGAGTCGGACTTGGACGACATGTTGATCGCGCGCGACTAGTCCTCGAAAGTGCTCTTGAGAACCGGCTGCTGAGCCTCCTGTGGCGCAGCGTCCTTGGGGGCGTCGTTGGGAGCGTCCTTGCAGGTGTCCTTGCAGGTGTCCTTGCAAGCGTCCTGGGGCTTGTCTTGCGGGGCGTCGCTGGGGGCGTCCTGGTCACGAGAGTCGTCGATGGACTTCCTGATGCCGGCGGTGATCTCCTCGACCGAGGGGATGACGATGCTAGGGGGCTCGGACGAAGCGGGCTTGATCTCGGCGACGGGCTGCTCCTCGAGAATAGGCTGCTCCCTAACAGGAATGGGCTCGGAGTTGGAAGACATGTAAGAGTTGAGGAGAGCTTGGAGGTATCTGAGTAGCTTGAGAATGGTTGCGATTGGGGTTGTGGATGGAGGAGAGGGTGAGGAGAGACGAGCGAGAAGGGGGGACGAAGAGGGGCCAGTACTTATACCTTTGAGCGCCTACCTAGCTGGCACAAAGACCTCGTCCGAGCCCATGCTGAGAGCAGTCGCATGTCGCGAGGTCGTCAGCATCAAGTCGCTACTCTGACAAGTGGTGGGGACGGCAGACCTGCCCGAGCCAGTTGTTTTGGAGCGGTGGACGACGGCTGAGCAGCGACTGGCCAGCGATGCGCAGTTGCGGCGCACTCTTGCTTGCGAGCGCGTACCCTGTCGTGCGCAGCGACGCAAGGTCGAGCCGTCCACCACCGGAATCGCGCAAAGCCTATCATGCGCAGAGCCCAGAGCAAGTGACACCCGACGTGGCACGGTCGCATCATCTGCACTGGCCAGCTGCTCAGATGGGTCTTGCGCAGCCGCCGGCGCTCGACGGAGGCTGGGTGGGCGTTTCGTGAACGAGCAAAGTGCGCTCCGTCGGCTCAGCACGATCTAGCTCGACCGCGCGCTTCGAGTCCCTTTGAGATCACTTTCGCATACTTGTCAGCGTGAGAAGATGGCCGTCGGCGCACGGAGACGACTGGAGGCCATGACCGACCAAGAGCGCAGCGAGCATGCTCAGCTTCAGCTTGCTCAGCTTCAGCTTGCTCAGCTTGGCAGGCGAGCGTGCGCGGGCGGCCGGGGGGCGGCGATTTTGGACGGCGCGAATCTCCTCATGCACTTCCGAAGCAACCTTTGCGGCTCTCGTGGCCAATTCTGCGCCGCGCCAAGTTGGAAAGCGCGACGACAGCAGCAGCGAGACACCTCGCCAAGACCCACCGTGCTAGCGTGTTAGGCGCTGTCTCTAACACTCTAATGTCGAAAATGGTTTGGGGGATGACGCACTTTTCGATGTGCTGTGCCTCGGTGACACGCTCAGCTCAGGCACGCAGCCATGCTTTTATCCTTCTGATTGCAACAATGCTGCGGCTTGCTTCGACGAGGCCAACAGCTCAGCCCAGCTCGGCCGAGCTCAGCTGGATCTGGCATCGCGATGATCTTCTCTCAGGCCACGGCCGAGCAGAGGTGTTGGTGGTGACAGCAGCCTGGATGCGGTGGTGTGCGAGCGTGGTTGGTGCGCAGGTCATGTGGAGCGCGGCGCATGATAACCGTTTCCGACTTTGCGGGCACTGGGCCAGTGCTGGATGGCGTGCAGCGAGCTGCAGCGGCAGTGCGCATTCACTCTGACCCCACATCCTCTCGTCCCCCCTCTTTCTCCACACTCGACTCACACCATCGCCCTTCGTCCTCGCCCTCGTACCTTATGGCCAGCCATCTTGCCTGCACCCCATCATGACGCGCGGCGTGGAGCACATCGACGCCGTGCCGGACGTCATGCCCGCACGCGTCAACATCCACCACCTCCAGCTCCGCGACCTCCTCCAGCCCACCGGCCTCAAGGACAACGTCCTCTTTGTCAGCCGCCTCCAGGTCGAACACGCCGACTTTACCAATCCGCTCAAGCCACCCTCGGTCTACTGCACGCTCGACTTCCAGCCCAACTGCCTCACCACCGGCTCCGGTCTCCTTGCTGCCGGAGGCCAGCATGGCGAACTCGCACTCAGGCCGCTCCATCCCGCTTCCCTCGCCGCACATGCCAGGCTCGATCCAACGTGTGCAGACAGAGGCCCCGCTCCCTGGTTGCTGAGGACGCCCACGGGCGGCTCGATCAACAACGCCATCTCCATCCAGCCCGATCTCAACGCCGCGGCCGCGTCGACGCACGCCAAGTTCGAGACCGGCGATCCGCTCGCGCACGTCTACACGCCGTGTGCGCGTGACGAGCCGTCGTCGTCGTCGTCGTCGTCATCGGCGAATGTGGCGCGGCCCGGGTTGCTGTTTGGCGACGAGCAGATGGAGTCCGAGCTTTCGCAGAGCGTGTTTGAAGAGCTCGCGGCCGCCTATGGCTTTGATCCGGCTTCGGCGAATCGCAGTTCACGCTGGCGACGCACCTCGCCTGTTCGTGCGCGGCGCACCTCCTCCCACGCCCTGCCTACCGCCGTGGCGCAGGCGATCGCACCCATCAAAGTCATGGTCTCCAACAACGACCAGTCGATCAAGCTCTACAAGCTCCGTCCGCCCAAGACCTCCTCGGGGGTTTCGGGGTCGGGGTCGGGACGTATCGAGTCTGGGTTGCCCGGTCTGTCGCGCAATACGACGCTTCACTTTCCCACCGCGATCAACCACTCGTCGTTATCGCCCGACCAGCGTACGCTCATCGCCGTCGGCGATACGCCCGATGTGTTTATCCACAGCGTCGCGCGCTCGGGCGAACACGTCCAGGTCGCCACCTACACGGCGAGCAGCGATGCGTGCTTCAGCACCTCCTGGTCTCCCGACGGCAGCAAGTTCGCCGTCGCCAGTCAGGATGGCATCGTTTCGGTCTGGGATGTGCGCAGCAGTCGTAGGTTGGCAGCGCTGACGACGAGTCAGGCGAGTAGTAGCAGTGGCAGTGGAGCAGCTCGCGTGGTCAAGTTCTCTCCGGACGGAAGGTTTCTGGCGTATACCGAGCATCGTAACTTCTTCCACGTCGCTGATACCGTGACGTTTCAAGAGACGCAGACCATTGCGGCTCCTACTGTTGCTGTCGAGTCGTCGGTGGGTGCGGTGGGTGCGGTGGGTGCGGCGGGAGGGGGATGGAATGAACTTGCCTCGGGACCTGGACGAAGGATTCCACTCGCCGGGAGTTCCATGCTTGGGGCAGAGGCGGGGGCGGATAGGTTTAGGTTGTTGACAGGAGGTGATGAGGCGATTGCAAGGGATCGGGAGAGGAGGTCGATGATCCATGCGACGTTTATGCGCGAGTGGAATCGTGCCATTAATCTCGTCGACCGTGGTCCTACGGCGAGACTTGACGGTAACGACGAACCGGCAACAGGTAGGGGTTCGAATTACTTTCCTGATCTTATGGCCTGGGGTCCTGGTGGTCCTGGTGGTAATGTCTCTGGCATAGGAACGGGTGTGGGGACGGGTGGTGGTGCGGTAAACATCAGTGGTATGTGTTGGGATGCTGACTCGGAAGCCATCTTTGTCTCGACCGAACGCGCGATTGCAAAGTACACAGTCGCCGATCCCAGGATCTCGGTCGCAGACGCCGCCTTGCTCTAACTCCTCCCCCACCTCCTCGTGGCCTAGAGCAAAGCAATCTTGAATCCATCATCAACCCCCGCTTGCAATGCTCATCTTCCTCCCCAAAGTCAGTGCGAAAGGGCCGAGAGCAAACCCGGCCTCCCTGTCCAAGTGGAATCATGTCTGGCCAATGCACCGACACATTTCGCCCCCTTTTCGCCCTTGTCTTGCTCCGCACCCAGCCGAAATCAGCGTAGCGAGTGTGATCAACCCCGATGAGCCCGTACCCGCCTGGCCTTCCTCACCGCCATCACACCCTCATCCCCTCGTCGGTGAATGAGCAGGTGACCACGCATCGCATCTCCATCCCAGACGTGAGTTCGGCACGAGACTCCTCGACCGCATCACCCTCCCTCCCATTCCTCATCCACATCGCCCCTGACTTCCTTCCCCTGTGAGCCTCCATCGCAACTTCATGCCACAGCCACGCGCAAAGACCACGCGCCAAGGTAAAGAGATGCGAGACAACTAGAATAGACGAACTAGACGAGATACGAGATATGCGCTGCGGGTTTGCTTAAAAGTACAAATGTGGATACGAACGGTCAAATGTGCGGATGTGCGGATGTGCGGATGTGTCGGATGTGTGCGTCTGTGTGGGTGTGCGTGGGTTCAAAACGATCAGGGCAAGACTAGCTCGCGCGCTTCAGTAGCGAATCAGCAGCGGGTCAACGTAGTGCGCCTCGGCATTGTTGAAGGGCGCGTGCGGCGCTTGCACCGCGTACTGAGGGTAGCCGTGCAGCATGGCTTGCTTCGTCGTGTAGCCTGCATAGTACGGCGAGAAGGCATCGATCGGCGGCGTCGGGTACGGCGTCGTCGTTGCCAACGGCTTGCGGATCGCCACCAGCTCGGCGGCTTCGTGCATAGGCTGAGCACCGACCACGCTGCCGTCCATGATGGCCACGGGTCGTTGCGAGGGCTGCCAGTGGAAGTAGTCGCTCTGGCATGCAATCGGCGCGGGCATGTGCACGCCCAGGATGCCACGGTCATAGCCGGCTGCGAGCTGCCAGTAGGCAAGCGGATGCGGCTTCGACGGCATGCCACCAGCGCCTGCGGGCTGCTGCATCACGAATGGCGCAAGCAGCGTGTTGGGCGTCGAGACCAGCGGCTCAAACACCGAGCGCGGGCACGGCTGGGCGAAAGGCGGGCTCAGGCCGTAGTTGCGCGAGGTCGAGCCATAGGCGTGCAGCGCTCGGTCGTCGTCGAGCTGGCGGCGCTTTGTGCTGCGCTCGGGCGAGGGTGTCTGGCAGTAGAGCGGCTCGCTCGGTGAGCTGCTCTGGTCGTACTGGCCATAGCTCCTCTTGGCGCCGACCGATGCAAAAGGTTGCTGGGCGCCGTTGTGAATCGCCTGCAGCGACCTCGAGTTGCAGTCGGCCGAGGACGCGGCGGGCGTGAGGTAGCCGGCGTGATTCATGATGGCCTGAACGCCAGCGTCCACCTCGAAGCGCGGCGGCAGCGTTGTCAGCGGGGCCGAGGCAGGCGCGGCAGCATACATGTGGCTGAGGTGGCTGGTAGCACCGGATGGCGACGAGCGAGGACGCGACTCCACGCCGAGCTGCTCCGGTGACCAGGATCGCGACTGGCTCACGCGCGAGTTGTGGGCGATGCGTCGCGGGGCGTCGTAGACGGCCGACAGACCAGGCGCTTGGTGCGGGTGCAGCAATGCCGACGAATTGGGCTTGGAGGAGACGGGCGATGGGACGAGGCTGTGCTGGCGGAGCGCCGCCTGGCGTGCCTTGTCGGCCTCGTGGGCGCAGAGCGCAAGCTGTCGGCGCTCGGCGAGGATCTCGAGCGTGCCGATCCAGCTGCGGAAGTCGGTGTCGGAAGCATGGATGTTGGACGAGAGGCCGAGCCAGAACTCGATCTCCATTTTGGTGACGTCCTTGAGCTTGAGGCCAGAGAGCTCGGACCAGGTCTTGTTGGTGTAGGTGTGGTCGTCGAGGAACTTGTTGGCGAGCATGAGCGCGGTAACAAAGAGACGGAACTCGCTGCCGTCCTGACCGCGCAGGCCGGGGTTCTTGGACTTGAGTCGGTGAATGTAGAGGAGAGCGAGGATGATGACCGACTTGGAGACCTGGGTGGTGTTGAGCATGTTGCGGACAAAGTCGGTGAAGCGACGGCGCGGAAAGAGGCGGAGGGTGCGAGGGTCGTTGGATCGCTCCGAGGCGCTGGGCCGTGAGCGGCTACCGGCGTCTACGGCGGAGCGTGCGTGCGCCTCGACGGCATTGTGAAGGTCGCGGACCGAGAAGGAGACGGCCTCGGAGAGGCTGCCGAGGCTGAGCTTCTTCGAGTGTCGCTTGGCGGTGGGCGAGTTGGTGATGGAGAGGCGGCCGGGACGACTGGTTGGGCTGGAGACGGCTGTAGCGGAGAAGCTGGGCTCGTGGATGTCGATGCCGCTGAACCAGATGTAGCAGACCATCTGAGCGCACCATTCGCTGACCGAAGTGGAGGACTTGAGGTCAGCGTCGTCACTGGAGGCTTTGGCGGGCGCAGCTGCTGTGGCCTGCTCGACCTCGGCGTCGGATTCCGAGGTGACGGGAACGGCGACGATGGCGTCGGCCTGCTTGGTGTTGGAAGCGTGCTTGGACTTCTTGTGCGATCGTGGCCAGTTCTCCTTGCCAAAGTAGGCGCCTTCGCGGGGCAGGTCCTTGCCGAGTCCGCCGGACAAGGAAAGCGCCGATGGTGGCTGTGCGACGTATACCATGCTGAGCTGTAGAGAGCGACGGCAGAGGTTGCGTGTGAATGCGAGGTAGGCGAGCGATATGCGCGAACGAAGGGCGGCGGGATGGCTACCAGAGCTGACCCGGGCTACGCGAGGCTTGTTCACGCTCGCACGAGCAGAAAGGTCTGACCTCGTGAGGACAGGTAAATCAGGTCCGAGAGGAGGCTACAGACATGGAGGAGATGGTGTTAGAAGCGTGGAAGCCGGGTACAGCGGCGGCTGTGCTGGAGAGGATTGAATATATGCGAGGTTGAGCTGCTTGTTGTGTTGCCGCAGAGGGTTAGCTGAAGTGCGGAAGAGACGTCAAAGCGTTGAGCGGGAGTGAGCGCCGTGACGAGGAAGTGTCAGCGGAGCTTTAAGAATGCAAGACGCGCAGCGGGGGGTGAGCTCGATGCGAACGGTCGAGGATTCGAGCGCTGAAGCGGGCGACGACGAGTAAGAGATGGTGCTGCTGAAGAGAAGGGTGCGGTGGGCAGCGGCGTCAAGGCGGCCAGGCGTGATGAGCGTGATATAGCAAGAATAGGATAGGACGAGAGAGAAGAGCAAGGAAAGAGCGAAGACGACGAGGGTGAGGTGGAACGGAGGAAGAAGAGGTGGGAGGAAGATGGAGAGGGTGAAGGTGCAAGCAACCTCAGCCAGGACGAGAAGGCTGGTGGAGCGTGGGTGAGGAGGCAAGGCAGGGCGGCAAGGGGCGGCGGAGCAGGAGCAGGGGATGTTGGGATGCAGAGCTATGGCGGAGAGGGGTGCGGAGCGAGGAGCGAGAGGCAGTGAGTGGAAGGAGCCGACGCAGGAGCTTCGAGGAGGAGCGACAGCCGCAGATTGACAGGACTCGCCGAAGTAGCAAGCCTCACCCAGGTGCTGAGAACGAGAAGCATTGACGACGACGACGGCAACGACGACGAGAACGCCGCCGCCGCCCTGAGCAGCTCTCTGCGTCGAGCCAAGACTAGGCAGTCAACGGCAAGGGAGGCCGAGGCGAGGCGAGGTGGGCCGCATGCCACGCTTGCTTGCTGTGCTTTGCTTTGCTTTGCTCTGCTTGTGCTGTGCCGGTGGGCGGCTGACGGGCTGGCGGGCTCGGCACAGCCTGAAGTGCGTCAAGTGGACGTTTGTGGAAAAATGCCATGCAATCAGTGTCAGCTTTGGCTCCCCCTGGGCCCTGGCACGCCGCTGCCGGTGTGATGCATGGTGCAGCTCCAACACAATAAGCGGAGCTGGGTGGAGGCGGCCGCCGAGCGCGCGACGCCGCCAGCTACTGCGAGAGAAAGAGAGAGAGCGGAAGGCGTGGCGCGGTTTGACAGCACGCTCGCTTATTGCTCCAGGAGGCGTTCGAGCCCCACCCAGGCCAAACGCAAGGCAAGGGAAGCGCAAGGTGAGCGAGGCCAGATGGGCGACGCTCGACTGTGATTCACAGCCCAGCCCAGCCTACTGTAGCCCAGCCCACTCAACGCGGGCCAAGCGACGATTTCAGAATCCTGGGTGCCGCAGGCGGAGGTGAAATCGGAAAAGCCGAGTCCAGCGGAAAAAAAGGAGAGGTGGGCGGTTGAGGCTTACAGCAGGCGGTGGGACGCAGCAGCCGTGCGCCAAGTCAACCCAACGGCCAAGCCGCAAGGGCTGGAATCGATTCATTCGCTTCCACTCTGGGCCCAGAGCCGACGAAATCCAATCACGCACACACTCACTCACACTCACACACTCACGCTCGAATCGAATCGCACCTCATCCGACGTTGGCAAAGCAAGCTTTCGCCTCTCTCCGCCGTCGGCCTCGAGCCCGCCTTCTTGCCGCTGCGTATCTTTCCGTTCCTGCCGCAAGCATTGTGCTGCGCCTTGTCGTCCTCGCTCCGTAATGCGGCTTTCTCAAGGCGATTAAAGTGGGCTCAGCGTCGGCCAAGCCCAAACGAAGCGAGCGACGAGGCGGCTCGGCGTGTGAGTGTGTGCGTGTATTCCGCATGCCAGAGCGGCACTGTAAGACTGATGCGTTCGAAACCAGCCTCATCTGCATGCGCGTCCCTGGATGCAAGCATTGACTAGCCTGGCATGACCGAACTCGACCTCGCCTCGTGCTCGCTTCGCCCCGCCTACTTTGACCTCGAGCGCAGCGGCGCAGCGGCGCTGCGGCCCGCGGACCACTGCGGAGAGGGCGCGGGTGCATCCTGCAGCCGAAAAAAAAACAGCGAAAACTTGAATCCAAGCCCGCCAAGCGGGAAAAGCGTGGCCGAACCTCGTCGCGCACAACGAAGCCCGCGCCGGTTAAGCGAGGTGCCAGGCGAGGCACGGAGCGGGCTCCAAAGCTGGCATCCGACCGTGATGCAAATCCACTCCCTCCCAGCCTGCAACGTGTAAGCAACGGCCAAGCCAGCAGCCAAGCCAGCAGCCAAGCCAGCAGCCAAGCCCATGCCAACCCATGCCAACCCATGCCAACTCAGGCCCCATCGACACAGCAACGCACACGGCAACGGCAACGGCAACGGCAACGGCACCGTACGCACTCGCTCGGTTGCAGCGCTGCCGCTCATCTCGGCGTTCAGCGCAGTGGAGAAGCATGCTCAAGCTCGACATGCTCTGTACCCGCTCTGCACACGGCATATGGTTCCACTTCATCTGCATTGGCCGCCAGCTCGAGCCAACAAAGGGCCCACGGGACAGATGGCGCCGCGCTAGAGTGGAGCCACGACTGAGCCACGGCGTGCATCGGGCTCAACAAAGTGGCAGGCCGCGTCTGGCCACCGAGGGCGGAGCAAGCAACGGAGCCTCAAGCGCACCAAAGCGGAGACCGACTCCGAGACGCGGCAGACGCACACGCAGACGCACACGCAGTGGAAGCGACGGTAACCGCGCGGAGAAGAAATGTGCGTCAGGATCGATTCCGGCCGCCGACCGCCTCGACAAGCGTAAGCACACGTACTGATGCCCTTTCGCGAACAGCGCCTCCTCCTCCACGCGGATCCGCCCTGGGCAGCGTGCAGATCTGCACTGCCAACCTCGCTGCCGCAGCCCCGAGCCACTTGGCTGTTTCACAGCCCTCGCCGCATGCTATTTCCTGTGCCGAGCCTTTGTTTTCCACGTCTATGCAATGCCACGTCGGTCCGTGAGTCTTTATGAAGCGTTGTTGTTATCAACCTTCGTAGCGCAGCATCTGGTTCTGCAGGCGAATGTGCTGTGCTGGCTGCAAAATACGGCACGGACGCCGGCGAACGAGGCTGCTGCCGAGCATGCTCGGCGTGTGATGCACCTAGAAGGGTCCCCTCCCGCACGCGAGGCGAGGCTGGCGTGCGAGACGATCGAATTCCTCTGCTCCCAGTCCAGGCAAGGAGGCAGCAAAAAAAAAGGGACCGCAGCCAAATAGCAAGAGAGAAGCCAAAATATAAAATAAATACGGGAAAGAACAAACTTTGGATCCAGCCTGCGGAACAGAGAGTCCTTGGCCACTAGATTAGCTCCATTGTTTCGGGCTTCTGCGTGATTGTGTGTGGGATGGCCAACGTACAGCCAAGCTAGTCTGGCCCTGCGCATCGGATCCAAAAGAGCAAAGCGTGGAGCGGTCAACGCCATGTCGAGACTCGAGTCGGCCCAGTGCGTGATGAATCCGCCGAGGGGCGAGCCTCGCCGCGCTATGCAGGGCAACGATTGGGTGCGAGGTGAAGCAAGCAAGGGCCCGTGTCGTGGCTCGGTGCACTTTCGAGAGCCTGTCATTTGTTTTGGGCTTCGAGGTCACCACGCTGCGCTGCGCTCTCGGCTGCAGCCGAGCCCAAACAGCCTCTACAATATCACCCGCCCGCGCGTTGCCGCACGCCGCTACGTGGCTACGTGACGTTGCCGGTGACGTTCTCACAAAAATCCACACGCCCGCTCTGCAATACAGTACATGGTTTGGAAATTGCTCACCGTCGCCGCTGCTTCGCGTGTTTTTTTAGTGTGGTGCAGGCGAGCGCACACTGACGCAACCATCTGCTCCCCAGCGCAGCTAGCCTGTTGGTGCCGTCCAAAGCTTCAAGCGGCCACTAGCTTGGCGCTCGGAACCGTGCAAAGGCATCCCTACTATTCTCCAGTACGGCACCATGCGATGCGATGCAGCACCTCTCGCTCAACGATACGACACTGTACTGAACCGAGCTGCCTTTTCACACCATCGAGTTTCCAAGGAAGCACGGTACCTTGGCCGGATCGGCCGCGCATGATGGGTTGGGGCAGCCTCGTCAGCATCCATGCCAGACATCGCTCCCACGCTGGTTGGCAGCCGCTCCGAAACCCTTAGACCGTGGCTATCGGTCGGACTTCTCCTTCCGTCGCTTTCACTTGGCCAAGCTGCCGAACCAAAGCTTTCGTGGATAAAGGGAGGAAGCGGAAGCAGAGCGGTCCGATGCTCGGAAGTGACCAACTTCACCCAGCGAGCCGGATCGAGCGGGTTGCGCTTGCTGCGGAACCACACGCCCATAGACAGGGGGCGGGCAAGCGCCCTGAAATCGGCCCGCTTTGCTTTCTCTGGTCTGAGTTGCCAAGCTTCGATCGCGCACTCTGCTTGCTCAGGGACCTGGCAGCCGGTCGCCAATTCATGCCGCTTGAGCCTCAGCTCGAAAAAGGCAGAAAATGCTAGCGCGGCTGCCCTTTGAGGGCTCTAGCTTAGTGGAAATTTCCACGGCCAACCCAGCTCAACGTTCCACTCGACTCGACTCGACTTGACTCGAGCCGACACGGATTAGGCCGCCGAGGCGAGATGCGAACCTTGCCCCGCCCTCGTGGCTTGAGATGAAACGGCGAAACTCTGGTTGGCGGTTTGGCGCTCCCCTTGCCAGCACCCAGAAGAGGCGAGATCGAGGCCGCAAGCATGCTTGTCCGGTGCCTCTTGTTTTCCAACACGCAGCAATCCTTGTGGTACATGCACACACGCGCCCTGACCTTGCATCCACGGCCGGCCAAGTAGCGACTGCTCCATATCCTCCTCCTCCTCCTCCTCCTCCTCCTCCTCCTCCGCCGCCGGACAGTGGCACTTGACCGTTCGCGAGCTTGGCACTGCAGATGCATGTTGGCCCCCATTCAAGTGAGGGCTGCAAATTCGACCGCCGAGGTGAAAGTCAGAGCCCGCTTTCAGGGCCCTTTGTGTGTTGGCTGCACATGCGATGGTTCAGCGAGACGAAGCACGCGGCGTCTAGATGGCGTGACGTTCGGTGGCCGCGGAGTCGGTGGTTGATGCGGCGGAGAAGGGCTTGGGTCCAAAGCGGGCCTCCCCCCGCCCCTTCACTTAGTCAGGACACGTTGGGAGCTAGGCCGAAAGTGACACGTCGGAGTTACACGCAGTGGTGCTACAGTCTTAGCGGTGGAGGACCAGTGCACAGTGAAGCGGTGGAGAGACAGCGTTGAGGCGAAAAGAGTGGCATTCCCGTGGCACGCTTAAGCGAGGAACCGGTTTTCCGACCCTCTCAAGGCTGGGACTGTGAAACGAAGTGGCGTACGTGCAGGCTCGTGATCTCGTGGAACGCAAGTGCTGTATTCGCCGCAGGACGACTGCCGTGCTGCTATCCACCGCAACAAAAGCACTGGACCACCAGCGACCATGCCCACGTAGGGCCATTGTATGCACGCAAAAGTGAGCTGCAACACAGCTTGGCCACAGCTTTGTTCGGTGCATTGCATTTGGGGCGCAGGCTTGCAGAATGCGCTACGGTGTGCAGCGGCGTCTCGGTCATGCTCCCAAACCCAACGCAACCAGCGGCAGGGGTTTGGCACGTCACGGGGAAAGAGAGGTCATCAAAAGCGCTCTAACCGAGTCGACTCGTTTGCCAAACCCTCTCCATCTCTACCATCGGAAAGGGTCAGGGAAACTGAAAAGACACCAAACACAATTGACCGTCAGCGCTTAGGGCGGAGGGGCGACGAGGAAGGGAAAAAAAAAAAAAGAAAAAGAAAAAGAAAAAGCGCAGGCTCCGGAGCGGAGATCCGATTTTCGGCCTCACTTTGGTTGGCTGAGGTTGGGTGCCTGGTGTCAGCCTGCCGTGGGCTCAGAAAGTGGGAGGAAGTTACAGTGCAGAGGACCTGCAGCGCCCCACCGGTAGAACTCTGGCTCAACAAATCCGACCTGCGTCGCATGCGATGCATCGGCCCGTCCGGCCCAGCGCCCTCCGCTTCTGCTCGCTACGACAGCACACAGCACTGATGCTTCGCCAAGCCCCTTGGCCTCCCAGCTCGCCAGCTCGCCGTGCAGCGCTTGCGGTGCTTGCAGTGCTTGCGGTGCTTGGGTTCGCCACCTCTCCTCAGCTAGCTCGTTGGCTCGCCACATGCTGATGATCAACACTGCCCTCTGCATGCAGTACCCGCAAGCTCAACCCCTCCAGCCCGTCTGGCTCAAACTGAGACCCACATCGCAACACCCGCACCTGGCACGCCTCGGCGTCACAACCCCCCTCGCTGCGATGAAAGCGCCGGACCGCCGAGGTTGAGACCAGGTCAACCGCCGAGCGCCAGTTGCTACCAGGCGCGGCCCGGTTGGTCGCCTCGAGTTGGCGACACCACCTCCGCTTTCGGGCCCCTGTCTTGGAACCAGCTAGCTGGGAACAAGTGGTCTGACTGCGAACCAGATAAGTGGCTCGCGAGAATCGCGACCGAGTCCGCCTCCAACCCAGATGATTTCGAGCGGCGAGCGGCGACGAGAATATCAGTCGAGGAGCCAGCATCAGCATGAATTCGGATCGCAAATTTGCACTCGACAAGCTGAGCTTGGAGCCAAGCCAGCCGAGTTCGGATGCGCGTGTCAAGGCATCTCCTCGACGCCTCAACGTTAGGGGTTGAATCACGCCCGCTTGCAGCTCCGACCCTCGCCCCTCTGTTTCCAACGGCAGAGGTCGTGAAGCCCTTCTTGCTCAATTTCCAGGTGCACGCTCGGTGCTCGCCCTGCGCTTGCGGTACTGTATCCAGGCGGGCGCGATAAACCTTGGAGCGGGCTTCGTTTCGGCCCTGACAGATGATTCGAGCCCCGCTCGTCTTGCGGCCTGCCCCGCTGTGCCTGACGCTCTTGTCCATTCCACCTGGCTTTTGCTCACATGTGTGAGTGTACGCTTCGAATCCCATCTCTCAGAGCTTTTCGATACGAAGGGTCCGACCGAGAGCGCCAAGGCAATTGAACCACTTTAGGGGGTAGGGCCGGCTTGGTTCATCCAAACCTGTTCCCGCCCGCAGCTGAGTTGACAACGGAAGAATCGCAAAGCCTGCTACAGACGCTCTCATCTTGACACTCCGGTCGCCACTTCGATCCGTTCGCACCAGGAGCCCTCAGCCATTCGCCGTAAGCCATCGACCCCGGGAGACTCGGCGGAGTGCGGCGACCCACACAGGTTCACCTGATGGGTGTCAACCACGGACGTCCAGTCCAGACCCGTCGGATTCGTGACCCGCCCTCATCAGCTGAACAACGCATGCCTGCTTCTGTCACCGGAAAAAGACGATCTGTTTGAAAGTCGTAGCTGCTTGCCATCCCGATCCAGCGCAGAGCTGAGCTCGGCTTGAACCCAGAATTGCCACCGCCTCACGTCCGGCACTCACTTCTATTGGGGAGGACCTCCGGGAGGTCTGCCGAACTGGGCGTACGTGAGATATCGCCGCAAGGTAGAGGGCTGCTTAGCTCGCGCCCGACGATCGCGAGTTGGCCCTTCGAGGCGAGGCTCGGTTTCGAACCGCCTTCCCGTGGCGTGCGCTTTTCTTTGCCTCTCTCGGCTGCCAACCAAGGCATGCGTCCCTGACCTCTGACTCTGATGTGTCCGCAGTCCTCTCCGCTTGGCAGCAGCACCACCCTGGAATCGCATTTTGCCGATTTCAGCTCATCCCAGGACAGCACTGTGACTGACAGTCAGTCCCGGCGCGATGCCCTCAGAAGTCGAGTGACAGCATGCTTTTGGCTTTTCAGCACCCACCGATCCGAGCCCGCTCACAGCTGCTGTTCGGCCGTTCGGGCGGACCGGAGCCGAACATCGCGGTCACGCTCAAGGGCTGCCGAACGGCTCTGCGTCTCAGCCTTATCGCTGGCGAGAGAAAAGCTTACCCGCCAACGAGGCTAGGCAGAGACCATCGCGATGGCTGAGACGGCACGCGGAATGCGCGCTTCGGCAGCCGTCAGTGCTGGGCCGAGAAGAGACATGCCAGGTGTGCAAAGAGGATGGTGTGCTCGGCTGAACTGTGCCAAGTGACCCGCAATGATCGAACCGCATGGGTGAGCTTAGCCCGCCCCCAACGTGCATGCGCTTAGAGATGCTATGAGCCAGAGCAACGCTACACGACGAGCGCGCTGGTGTCAGAGTTTGTACAGTGGGACGGCAGGATTGGTCCGATTTGGCTGCTTTGCAGCGTTGCAGGTCGATATGGCAACTCAGCTTGACGTGTGCTAACACGAGGGTCACCAGCCTGCGCGCAAAGGCAGGCCCGCTGCACCGCTAAGTTAGCGTGCAACAAGGAATCCATCGTCCGTCCTAGCTTGGCGCTACGGCCGACATGGGTCCGCCGCGTGGAGACCGACTCTGTTACAGCACACGGCGGTCATCCGCCGAGGGCTGTGTGCATCTGGCAGTTTTTCGCATTGCGCCCAGCACCCTTGGTCATGTCCATGGACGGGCCTTCGGAAAATCCCTGCCGACTGGTGCAAGCAGCGCCGAGCTGAGCAGCATCGCCACACCGACCAGCCGTGTGATAGCAGACTGCGCCCCCGACGGAGTCGTATGGTCACAGCTTCGGAAAGACGGCGATACCACGCGATCTGATTGCACACGCCTTTGTGCGATTCCGGCCGATCGTCAGCTTGCGCACAAGGTCAAGCGGCCGGGAAGCATCGCTTTTCAAGCAGCGACGATCTCGATGGCGCTGAGAACCAAAGCCGTGCCGATGCCGCGATGTCCGTGCAAAAAAGAACATGACACGTCGTCGGCTTTTTCAAGAGAGACAGTGTTAGCTTTTCAGATGCGCACAGTTTGTTGGCATGGCGCGTGCCACGTGATCTGGGCTCGTGTTGGTCTTTTGCGAGGCGGTGGAAAGTGTTGGTGTCGAGGCAGTGGCAATGGCAGAAGGAAAGATGGCATGCAGAACGACCACCAGGCTTCCGCTGCCAAGCGCTTGCTGTCTGACCTCATCGACTCTTCGCTCAAAGCACATCGACGATCAAACCACGACGGGGACGGGCTGTATAATCGGCGCTGACGGGAAACGGAACGCCTAACGCCTAACGACGAACGCAGCGCACAGTTCGGATTCGTCATGGCCGGCTCGAGTACGCAGACAGACTCCAAGGCGCTGCCACGCCTCCCGGCCACGGGCTCACAGCTTGCATCGAGCTCGACTCGCACCAGTACCATCGCCGTCCAGGTCGAGGCGCGCTTGCAGCCGAGCTCGACTGCGAGTGATGATGAGACGCGCGCCGAGGTCAAGTCGTTCCTCACCTCTCGCTTTGCCTCCCTAGAGACCGAGAGCGAGATCGCCGACTGGAGCGACTCTGCTTTCCTCACGGCCAACATCGACCGCCTGCGCATCGCCGAAGCCAGCACACGCAGCGCTGCCACGTCGATACCGATCTCGGAGGCGCGGTTGGAGGTGCACATCTACCAGCCGTCGTCGAGCGACATTGTCGACGAGTTCTCCGCCGCCGAACCCGGTGCGGACGAGGGCGAAGAGACTACAGCTGCGAGTGTCTCGGAGCTGCCCAACCGCGGGCTGGATGGCGTGTGGGATAGCCTGGTGTACGAGGGCGACATCAAGGCCAAGCTGCTGCGCTACATCTACACGACGCTGCTGTTTTCCGACGCGAGCGTCGACTTCAACCTCGTCTCGTGGAACCGCGTCGTCCTTCTCCATGGGCCGCCGGGGACGGGCAAGACGAGCTTGTGCAAGGCGCTGGCGCAGAAACTCGCCATCCGACTCGCCCATCGCTACTCGCACGGCAAGCTGGTCGAGATCAACAGCCACTCGCTCTTCTCCAAGTGGTTCTCCGAGTCCGGCAAGCTGGTCCAGCGGCTGTTCAGCATGATCACCGAGATGGTCGAGGACGACGAGGCGTTTGTCGTCGTGCTCATCGACGAGGTCGAGTCGCTCACCGCCGCACGAAGCGCGGCGGCCTCGGGCTCAGAACCGACCGACGCCATCCGCGTGGTCAATGCGCTGCTCACCCAGCTCGACAAGCTCAAGCATCGCAAGAACGTGCTCATCATGACGACGTCCAACATGAGCGAGTCGATCGACCATGCGTTTATCGATCGCGCCGATATCAAGCAGTACATCGGCCTTCCGCCCGCCCAGGCCGTCTACTGGATCCTCCAGAGCTGCTTGAGCGAGCTCATGCGCGTAGGACTCGTGGCGCCCGCAGCGCTGCCCTCGTTCGCTCAGGCGGTTCAGATGGACCAAGATGGAGAGATGGAGTTGGACGCGCCCGAGACACAGCTCTTGCACCTTGCGTACGAGTGCAAAGGTATGTCGGGCCGCTTGCTCCGCAGGCTGCCCGTGCTCGCGCATGCTCACCATATCGACGCGGCCCACGGCCCCGTCGAGTGCGCCGTGTGGATCGACGCCATGGCCCGCGCGCTGCTCGATACCAGGGAGGAAGCGACCGCCAGCTTGCGGGAGCAGCAGAGCGCCGACAATTATACCGAGATCTAAAGGCGCACACAGCCTCGCCTCGAAAGCTTGCAGCCACCGTTGTACTTGTATCATGCTTCCGGCTATAAGCAGCGCAGCAGTCACAGGCTTTGCCAAGTGTGTATGAGTGACGAGCGCAGATCAAAAAAAAAAAAGAAAGAAAAAAAATCCATGTAATTGGGGTCGCAAAATCGCGATTGATAAATGGGCCGCCGTGCCGGGCACAGCGCTGCGCGTGAAAGAGGCAAACACTCGACGGTTGCACAGCGCCACACCGGCAATGCAAGGTCTCTACGGATGGAAGGTTCCGCATCCAGACATTCGGGCCTCGTCTCGCTTCTCGTGGTGCCGGTCGCCACCATCCTCCCTTCTTTATCCACCCTTTCGGATTCCCACCCTTCGCCCTGGATCTTTCTCCTGCTCGTTACCCCGCACCGGCTCTCAGGACGCCTTGAAACTCCCGCAACGATACTTAGAAGTGTCGGCTAGAAGCGTCGGACCGCATACACGCCGCATACACGTCGCATACAACCCGCACCCAAGCTACACACTAGACCTACGCGCCGGCCTGTCGATCATGGCGACCGAAGCGCTTCTACCGATCGGTGCAGCGTATACCGGAGCGACGCAGACCGATCTCGACCGTGCCAAGGCCGAGGCGGGCGAGTCGTACTTTCCTACAGTGTTTGATCCGGCCACCGTTACGCGCAAGGGCCATGCTGTGATCGGTCGTGGCCGGACCTCGACCACCAAGGGCTCCACCGAGGGCTTCAAGATGTACTACGAGGTGCACGGCAGCGGGCCCATCCGGGTTGCGTTTGTCATGGGTCTGAACAACACGAGCTTTGGCTGGTTGCCGCAGGTGGAGCATCTGGCCAAGGATGCGCGCTACACGTGCCTCGTCTTTGACAACCGCGGCGTCGGCAACTCGGAGACGCCGCAGGGGTGGTACAAGACGAGCGAGATGGCGGAGGATACGTTTGAGCTGCTCTCGGAGCTCGAGTGGCTCTCGAGCGAGCGGAGCGTGCATGTCGTTGGTGTCTCGATGGGCGGGATGATCGCGCTCGAGATGGCAAGGCAGAAGCCAAGCGTGCTGGCATCCTTGACGCTCATCTCGACGGCGCCCGGTAAGCGATTCCGCACACCGACGTACGGTCTCACCTCGTTGGCACGCGTCCTCGCAGGCCGCACGTTAGGCTTCGATAGCGAGCAGTATCGTCTCAACCGGTTGATCACCACGCTCTTCCCCGAATCCTGGCTTGCCGAACAGAGCACCAAGGACGCGACCAGGACCAACCAGCAGGTGCTCTACGACATGTTCAAGTGGCGCTACGCCTTCACCACCCGTCAAAACCTTCACGGCGCCGTCAGCCAGATGAAGGCAGCCATCACCCACTTCATCCCCGACGCCGAACTCGCCAAGATCAACACAAACGTACCCCACATCGTCATCCTCACTGGCGACACCGACTTCCTCGTCGATCCGCGCAACTCGTTTTACCTCCGCGACCACCTGCCCACCGCCAAATTCCACGAGTTCAAAAACGCCGGCCATGCGCTCGGCAACCAGATCGCAGACCAGGTCAACGCCATCCTCGAGTCCACCTTTGCTCAGGCCTCTGCGCGCAACTGAACTCGCCCACTTCTCGACTGGCGGAATCGTTTTGTTTTGGATTTGCATTCGCATCAGGAATCGTTACAGCATCGAGATGTCGTCACCCCGACCGTATGCGTGTTGAAGAACAACAGAAAGCAAGGAAGGGGTTAGTGTTTCTTGGCGTTGCGGATGGCCTTGTTGGCGGCGATGGGGCGGGGAGGGGCAGGGGCAGGCGAGAGGACGTGGAGCCAGAGGGCGCGGAGGAAGAAGCACGATCCGATGACGAGCGAGATGACGGCCTTTCCGCCGTCGTGCGAGAGGATGGCGGATTGCTTTTCGTGGATGCTGGCCAGCACGGGTGCGTAAGCGGGATGGCTGAGGGTGAGCACGCCGAACGCGGCAGCGGCCAAAGCTGGAGCTACGATATCGGTGAGCTGTACGAGCGACGTAGCGTTGAGGAACGGTGGAGTGGTCAGCTGCCAGCCTGCGGGATCGAAGACGTTGAGGGTGAAAGCGCTGATGCCGCCACCGCAGGCTGAGACGGTGGCGACGATGATCTGGAGCAAGACGCTATTGCGCGCGAGCGGGTTGGGATGGTTGAGGACCATATTGATGCCTCCGTACGTCGCCGCTGTACGCGTCGCGCCATCGAGCACGGGCAGAGCCAGATCCAAGAGCTTAGCCGACGGTGCCGGGAAGACGGTCAGCAACAGCGTCACAGAGAGGTAGACCGAGAGGTAGTTGATCCAAGGCCAGATGGCGAGCAGCTGTCCCGGGATCTGACCGAGGATGTGGTTGGAGAGGAAACTGCCGCCCCATGCCATGACGAGGAAGCCCGCTGCATCGCGCTGCCACGACATACGCAGCTCGGCCGCTGACTTGCCTTCGGCACGACGACGCGCCGTGAAAGCAGTGCGCAGTCCGCGGTAGGCGAGCACGACGCGCAGAGCATGCAGCGTCGTGGCGAGCGGGAAGGGGTAGAGCGTCGCATGCACCGGTTGCGCCAACCGCGCATTCACGCTCGCCAGAGGCGACAAAACCGCAGCCAACATGGTTGCAGCGTCAAAATGGCAAGATGGGCAAGATGGTACGATGGAAGTAGTGGACAGAAACGTCAAGCCAAGCTTGCAGATGAAGTTGCCGGATGGCAGCTTTCGACTTGGGAGCGCGCACCGGATATCGCGCACTGACGATCCGGTGAGAGGCCGCGTGGAAATTCCAAGCGAGCATCGCACGGCCCTCTGTGGCGCTCGTGGCTCAACTTTATTCCCTCGGCTCGTCTGGTCGCGGAGACCAACCTTGTACCACCTCCTTGACCATGCCTCAAGTCAACCCGGAAGTGTTCCATGGTACGTTCTTATCCGTCTCGCCCCTGTCTTTCGTGTGTGCTCTATCCACTGACCTTCGCTGTGGCTCCTTTGCTCAAATCAGCCAAGGTGTACGACATTACGCGCCTCATTCCGTACGGCCGCGTGACGTCGTACGGCCACATTGCGCGGCTGGCGGGGCATCCGGCGCACTCGCGCCTCGTCGGTTCGGCGCTCAAGTTCCTCCAGGACGCCTCGGTGCCGTGGCACCGCGTCATCAGCGCTTCCGGCGCCATCGCAGATCGTGGAGACGGCGGAGACGCCGCAGCAAGACAGGCCCAGCGCCTCGCAGACGAAGGCGTCTCCATCATCCATGGCCGCGGCGAGGGCGTCACGGTCGACTTTGCCCACCCGAATCCAAACGCAAAGTACCGCATCAACCTCACCCTCTTCGGTTGGTTCCCAGATCACATCCTCCTAGAAGGCTACGACGACCCTCCGCAGCAGCACGACCCACATCACAATCCCGACTCAGACTCCGACCTCACAGATCCATCCGACTCGGACTAGATCCCAGACCACCTCATTGTCACCCGCAGATACCCCGCGCAATGCCAATCTCTCTCTCTCTCTCTCTCTCTCTCTCTCTCAGTCGCGCGCATGCCGAAAGAAGGCAGGTTGATTGGAAACAAAAGATGAAGCGCACCTGGCTCAACGGCGCTTGCTCTTCTTGCTGCCTGCGTCTTCGTCGTCCGAGCCGCCCTGCTGACGGCGCTTCTTGTCGTCGGCACGGGCCGCCTTGCGCTCGAGCTCGTCCCAGTCCTCGCCCTCGTCGCTCTCGTCCTCGAAGCCCTCGGAGCCACTCTCGTCCTCGGCCGAGTCGCCAAAGTCGCTGCCGGAATCCGACTCGACGTCGGTCTCCTCCTGACCATCGTCCATCTCGCTGCCGAACTCGGAGCCGGACTCGCTCTCGTCGGAGCCCTCGTCGTCCGAGTCGCCCTGCAGGAAGCCCCATCCGCCTTCGGCGAAAAAGTCGTACGGATCCTCGTTGACCGTCTTCATGATGGCGCCCCAGTTGAGGTTGACCGCGCCCTCGCTTACGCAGATGTCGACCGAGTCGAGCCACTGCTTGACGTCGTCGAGCGACGAGGTCGGGATCGAGGTCACGTGCATCGGCGCGCGCGAAAAGTCGCTAAAGACAAAGACCATGTCGAACGACTGCAGCCCGAACTGCACACGCTCCAGATGCACGATCTCGACGTCGGTGAGCGTGATGACGAGGAACGGCGGATCGGTCAGATGCACCAGGCAGTCCGTCGTCGGCTGCAGCAGCACGTTGGTCCGGAACGGCACACCGCTAAAGCCCAGCTCGCGATACGGCACATCGACGCTCACGCGGCCCTCGGACGCCTCGGCGATGCGCTCGGCAAACACCTTGAACTCCTTGTTGAGCTGCGACCTGCGCCGACGCTCCTCCTGCTCGAGCTCGATCTCGTCCTCGTCGCCCGAGCGGTACTTGCGCTTGCGGTTGCCCGTCTCGTCGAACTGCACGTCCGACGCCTCGCGGTAGAACTGCACGTCCTTGGCCTTTCGCTTGCCGATCATGATGGGCGCCTTGAGATGCACGTGCACAATGACGATGAGCTCCTTGTCGCACGGCTGGAAGAAGAGGTGCTTCATGTTGGAGAAGAGCAGGTCGATCTTCTGGTCCGGCCGCAGCGGCGACGAGAAGCGCAGGCCGTTCTGGTGGATCGTCAGATCGCCGGGCACGCGCTTGCCCTCGAGCGCTGGTCGCGGGAAGACCTCGGGGAGCGTGTAGGTGCGCGACTTGGACAGGATCAGCTTGTCCTGCTCCACAACGTCGGCCAGCTCCTTCTCCTCGGCCTCGCGCTTGGTCGCCGACTTGCGCAGCTCGGTGATCTCGCGGAAGAGCTCCGAGAAACGCTGCGAGTCGGTCGAGCGGTAGCTCATGCTGCGCACAAACGTCGCGTCCGGATCGTCAAACGGCACGTCCTCCTTCTTGCCCGCGATCTGGCCGGGTGTGACAAAGTTGAGACGCAGGTACGTGTACTCGCCCTCGTCGCTCTTGCTGATGTTCTTGAGCGTGTTGACGTGGAACGGCACCGCATAGCCGTAGATGGGCAGCAGGATCGACTGGGCGCGGTGGTCGACCATGATCTTGAGGTCGGCCACCTTGGCCGGCAGCAGGTTCTCGCGCTTGTAGCTCTCAAACTTCTTGAATACCTTTTCGTTGGAGGCGTTGCCCTCGCCGTCCTCGCCGGCGAAGCGCGCGAGGCCGTCCTCCTGCTTCTGCTTGGCGAGCTCCTTCTGGTGCGCCTTCATCTTTTCGGCCGCCGAATCGTCGAGCGCGGCGCCGCGGTTCTTGCTGCGCAGCACCTTGCCGCCGGGCGTCACCTTACCGTCCGGCTTGGCGGGGCTGCGGCGCTCCTCGACCTCATCCTCCTCCTCCTCATCGTCCTTGAAGAAGAAGGCCATGTCGTTGGTGCCGCGCACGCGGTCGGTGAGGAAGGTGGCTGCGCTGTCGTCGTTGACGCGCAGCGTGTCGATGAGCAGCAGCGAGTACACCTCGCCCTTGTGGTTCGGATCGTCGAGGTCCTGAAAGCCGACCGAGAGGTTGACGACCATGTCCTTCTGAAGTGTACGTGCGTTCTTGCCCGAGAGCACGTAGGAGCTGTCTCGGAATTCGAGTCCGATGCCGAAGCCGATGTTCTTGACAAACGAGGCAACGAGCTTGTCGTCCTTTGCGCGCACGATCTCGAGCGCCTTGGCGTAGATATCCTTGCAGGTGGCGCCGGCGCGGAGGTGCTTGTCGGCGAGTTCGGTCTGGAGCTCGTGGAGGAAGGCGTACATCTTCTGCTGGCTGGAGTGTGGGTCGATGAGGTAGGTGCGGCCGATGTTGGAGCAGTAGTTGCGGTACTTGATGCCCATGCTGGCGATGACGACGCCGCCGTTGCCGTCTGCGCCCTGGAGACGCTTTGTGGTGGAGACGGCGGAGGTCTTGAGGTCGTATTCGCCGCCGGACTGGACGATGGGGGTGTAGCACCAGTCGGCGAGCGAGAGGTCAGCGCCCTCGAGGCCCTTTACTTTCTTCCACATCTTGGAGTCGTCGAGCTTGCCCTCGATGCGCTCCGAGAGCTGCTCGTGCGTGACCTTCTTGCCTTCGTCGAGGATGGTGGACATCTCGTTCTCAAAGTAGCCGGACATGACGGCGGAGCTCATGCGCGAGGCGTACTTGATGGCCTTGATCTCATCGTCGTCCTTGGCGGCCCAGATGGAGCTGAGCGCAGCGCCGACGTCGATCAGCTTGAAGTCCTTGCTGGATTGCGCCTTGGCGAAGACGCCCTGCCACTCGTCGGCAAACTTGCCGACGGGCTTGTCCTTGGGCAGGCAGCCGACCTTGGAGCCCTCTGCTTCGATCCTTGCGACGAGGTCATCCCAGATGGCGCGGTTGGCTGCGTCGTCCTTGGAGCGCTTGAGGATTTGGACATCGAAGCCGGAGGCGCCCTTCTGGAGCGCCTCGAGATGGACGGCTTTGGAGGCGCTGGTGACAAAGGTGACGACGTTTTTGGTGAAGAGGATGACGGTGGAGGGGAACTCGTAGCCGAGCAGCCAGGAGTGGATGGCCGTGGTCTTGGAGTAGACGAGGTCGTCGTTCTGGCCGCCCATGACGACGAGGATGGAGTCGACGTCGCCGACGGATTCAAAGTCGGCGCTGCCGTCCTTCCATGCGGCGAGGAGCTTGCCTACGCGGCGATGGAAGGCGGACGCATCGATCTGGATCTGCTCGGACATGGTGGCTAGAGGCACGCTGTGCGCCACGAGTGGGTAGGAGGGGCGGACACCGGCGAGCTGCTATGTCTGTTCCGATCGATCCGTGTGGTTTTTCGTCGCGGCTAGATGGACAATGGTGAGGCGATCGCTGCGTATGGGCTGACGGTGGGGCAGCGCGGTCGACGTGGTGGCCGAGAGGGAAGGAAGCTGAGTTGCGTAGGGTGCCTGCTTGCAGAGTGAGCCACTCGATTTTGTTCGGCGCTGCTGCAGCTGCTGAGCCTGGGCTCGAGCGTGTCGCATCGTGAAGTGATTCCTTCTCGGTCGCGTCTCGATCTCACGCGGCCCGATGCTGCATCCTCGCCATCGGGAGTGGAGATGCGGTGGTCACGCGCAGCTAGATTTTCCAGGTGCAGATGTTAGGCCTCAGCTGGTTGATCCGCGCACGCGGTCCGCTGCCCCAAGCACCGTCGACTGACGAGGCGCCTCAGCCAAAAGTCCAAGAGCGCGTCAGGGTTCAAGAGGCGATTTCGAGAAAAGGGTCCTCTTGCGCAGTGCAGCGGCTACAGCCGGAGAGGGGTGGCCCGTGAATGAGAGCGAGGCGATAGAGCGCAGCAGCAGCTGCCGCGATCTGCTGAGTGCAGGGCGGAGCGTGCGCGCGCGTGTGTTGGAGCCAGCACAGTTGGAGCCAGCTCAACTGATCTGCCTGCGCCCCTCACCGTATCAACCCTGAGCTGAGCCTAGCTGAGCCCAGCGCAGCCCAGCCCGCACGCCCCTCTCCTCCACACCCGCTGCGCCGCTCTATCAAGCACCGCCCAATCCAAGCAAGCACCCCACATCCCCTCGAACACCCCCCCCCCCCCCGCTTACGCACACCATCTCCATCTCATCCGTCATCCCATCCGCGTACACATCGCCTCTTTGACGCCACCGATCACAGCCAACACATCCATATCCGTACGCGATCTAGAACAGCCGCTCCGCTCGTCTCGTCTCGGCCGCCCTTTCCATCCGTTGCGCAGTCGCCTTTGATCGTCACGGAGTCAAGCACCGACCTGCACTTGGTTTCGAAGCCTGCACGCGAGCTTTCTCCCATCCGTCGAGGCCTCCTCCGCGCCCTCTGGACACTGATCGGCCGACACCTCCACTCCGAGGTCTGACGATACCGTCTCGCTGCTTCCAAGCCAACTGCTTGCAGCAGCGCTCGCCTGACTCGAACAGCTAACCGCGTTCATCGCCGAGCTCGACTCCCGCATCGCCGTCACACGAGACAAGAATGCGATCCGCATTCAAGAACGAGCACTCATTCGAAAAGCGCAAGGCCGAGGCCGACCGCATCCGACAGAAGTACCCGGACCGCATCCCTGTGATCTGCGAGAAGGCGGACCGCACCGACATCCCCACCATCGACAAGAAGAAGTACTTGGTGCCGTCGGATCTCACTGTGGGTCAGTTTGTGTACGTGATCCGCAAGCGCATCAAGCTCGCGCCCGAGAAGGCCATCTTCATCTTTGTCGACGAGGTGCTGCCCGCGACGGCGGCGCTCATGAGTGCCATCTACGAGGAGCACAAGGACGAGGACGGCTTCCTCTACGTCTCGTACTCGGGCGAGAATACGTTTGGCCACCTCGACGAGCTCTAGAGGCAAGCAGACAAACCTTATCCCGGCGCCAAGCTCGCCGTGCTCCTCGCCGTGCTCCTCGCCTCGATCGTCGCTCATCTTTCCGAAAGTGTCGTCGTGTCTCTCTGCGCTTTCCCCTTGCTACCTGTGGCCGGTAAATCGGCCTTGCTATCTGTTCTCGCATCCGCTTTTCGCACTCCCGTCTGTAATCTTATCTCCTCAATCGTCCTGCCTCCGATCTGGCTCATTGCGACCAAGGCATCGTTGGCATCGCAGCCAGCCGGTGAATGCGTGCACGAGTGCCTCGCCGCTCATTGCAGCTTGGACTGGGCAATGTGCAGCCGAGTTTCGAACAAGATGCACGTCGATCAGGTCCAAAGCAGCAGAGTGTCATCCGAGCCCCCTACGCTTGATCCAGCCTGGAGCTGTTCAGAGACAGCTCGATTGTGCACTTCACCACCTGGAGCCTTCTTTGCCATTCTTGCCGCTTGCTTGCTACGAGTGCTCCGGCCCAAGCAGGCTGCTGGGGCGCGCAAGGCTCTTGCCTGTACTGAATGTGTGAGCGGCGCGTGGGTCATCCTGAGCCAGTTCCGTAGCCGGTCGGCCACTGTTTCCTCTGCCGCTGCCGCTGCTGCTCTTGCTCTTGCTGTTGTTGTTGTTTTCCCTTTTTCTTTTCTCTTCTTTTCCTTTTGAATATTTTTTTGTCGGCTCTGGCTTTGCCTTTTCTGCGGTGATGGGCAGAGGCAAAGCCAAAGGCCAAGGCGTGCGCGCGCTGCTGGTTGCTGGTTGGCGGTCGGAAGCGTAAGACTTTTTCGCCGCCCAATTAAAAAGAAAAAATCAATAGCAGCGCCTGAGAAGCCAACGGCTGCCTCTCAGCCTCTCAGCCTCGCAGCCTCGCCAGCTCTCGCGAGATCGGGTCGCGGGCCGTCCCGGTCCATGGCCATGGCCCCCAATATCGACAACAGCAGCCAAGACTCTTTCTCTCATCCATCACCAACCACTCTCCCACCGGCGGCAGCCATCGCAATCCTGCACCACACACCCCTCTTGCCGTCGGCTCACCTTCGCTTCTTGACGATTCAGCTGTCGCTTTGGCATCCACCAACTTGCCAGGCGACCCAATTCACGCATCGCTCAAAGCAAGTCCGGCTATCTCGCGTGACCACACCATCTTCCATCACCTCGCCATCTCGCCCATCATGGCTCGTTGTTGATCCTTTATCCGTACCCACACCTCGACTACACGGGTCGCCCCCCTTTGGCGTGCTCCAAAGTCTCAAAATCCCAGCATCCAGGCATCTGTTTCGCATCTTGGCATCCCGTCATCCTATCACGCAACTTCCTCCCTATTGCCTTCCGCGAGCTGCTGCCCGCGTCGTCTTGAATCCCTACATCGCAGTCTCGGGCCCTCTCGCTAATCTCTCTAGCTCAGCGGAGCCGGTCGTGACCACATCACCTACTCCATCATGGCTGACGAGCGTTCCCGCGAGCCGGAGATCAAGGTCTCGCAAGATGGCATCAACACCAACTTCAGCTTGTCTCCCCGTCTCGACCAAGCGCCTGCCCGACCCGTAGGCTCTGTCCTCCGAAGGTCCCACCACCATCACAATCGCAATCACTCGATCGACACAAAAGACCGTACCAGCCCCATCTTGGGTTTCGGTCCCTTGCAGTCCCATGACCGTTTATGGAGTGCAGCCGACCTCACCGGCACTGATCACCCTGTCGCAGCTTCCGATGCCACTCCCTCCATCTCCTTGAACGCTCTCGAACCGCCGCGCTCCCTCAACGGCGCCTACGATCCTGCATCGGGCTTTTCGGGTCCCCGCCCCAAGTCGGCGTCCGCCCTGAGTGTAGCCACACCCACCGCACCCACCTCTGCCAACTTTTATTCATCTGCGCGCAAGGTCAGCGGCGGCTCCCATTCCAGCTCCAGCAGCAGCAGCTCCACCGGCAGCGCCTCACCTGATGCGAGCATCTCATCCGAGTCGCGGCGACCTCACACACGCACCGCAGATCGCTTCCAGGCCAACGGCACTTCTCACCATCTCTCCGAAGGCAGCACCAGGCGCACCGCGTCCCCCGCCCGCACCTTTTCCGGCGCACCCATCTCGCCGCGTCTCCAGTCCACCATGTCGGCGCATGCCGGTCTCGCTCACGCACGCAGGGCCAGTGCCGACCTATCTCCCGTTCCCTTCCGTGCGCCCTCGCCCATCTTCCTCCCTTCCACCTCGCCGCCCGCTGGTCCCGTCAATCCAGATCCGCAGCATAGCTGGGACTCGGTCTGGCCGCGCTCTTCCACTCCCGATCGCGCCGATCAGCTCCGCAGGATAGGTTCGATCTCTCCTGTTGCAGGATCTCCCGGTCGCTCATCCCCTTCAACACTCTCGGACTCGATGAATCTGTCGCATTCTCCCTCCGCTTCGTTCGACTCGAGCTCGCCCGCCGCAGGCTCCAATACAGTCCTCGGTCGTCCTCAGCCCCGTCGTCCCCACGAGCTGCGCAGCTCGTCCTCTTCACCTATCCTGCGCATCAGCCCGGCCGCCTTGCGCGACGCTCACGATGTTTCCAAAAGCCCGCGCAGGAGCCTCGAGGCCGCTCGCACAGAACCCATCATCAAGATTGGTTTCAGCCCGCCTCAAACGCCGGCGACCACCGGCGATGCTTCCAGTCTGCAGAGTCCGGCAAACAGGGTGCTGTCGCCGGCTACCGAGGCTGTGCCTCACGTCGATGCGGCCAACGCTCTCGCCTCGCATCGCTCCGCTCCCACGTGGGTGCCAGAAAGGGCCGGGTCGCCCTCGGCGACCTTCGCATTGGATCCAAGGAAGCGCAGCAGCTCCGTGCCTATGCCCCATGGCCTGCCACTGCCGCCAAGGACGCCCTCGCCCAAGATGTCGCCCACATCGCCGCGATCGCCCTTCCTGGAGCTGGCTGGTTCCGCCGCAGCTGGTCCGAGCGGTTCCAACATGGGCTTGAGCGAGAGCCCGCCCAAGACGCGAAGCTTCATCGCCATGCCACCGCGGTCGGGCTACGAGCTCAGCGACGATCCTGATGATGTCGGCTCGGAAGAGGATGGCTCCAATTCCGAGAGGGAGAGCGTGGGCACCAACGACGAAGACCTCGACGGCTCCGA
Source organism: Moesziomyces globuligerus (assembly GCA_030849465.1). NCBI lineage: Eukaryota > Fungi > Basidiomycota > Ustilaginomycetes > Ustilaginales > Ustilaginaceae > Moesziomyces > Moesziomyces globuligerus. Next base: position 126,826 of record JARVLF010000007.1, read on the forward strand.
GTACGAAGATGAGGACATCAACGATGCCGACGCGATCGACGGGGAAAGCGAGCACAGTCAGACCGATGACATCCAGGAAGCGCAAGAAGGCCATAAAGAGCTCTACTCGAACAGTAACGGCGATGTCGACGTCGTGCCGGAGCGGCCCACACTGCCCAAGCGGCCAAGCCTAACGCGGTCCGGTGTGGTGCCGCCGCCGATCAACGTGGTCGATCATGTTCGCAGCCCGATGGATCCGGTTGCGCAGGCCGAACACTCGGCTCGCGCGCTTCTGGCACAGAAGGGATCGGTTGGCAGCACGATGCTCAACTTCTTCCGCGACGAGCCTACCGCGCAAGAATCCCAGCAGCTGGCCATCGCCAGCGATGTCCAGCTTGCCGACGCCGTCATGCCTTCAGCGCTCGGCCTCGACGCCGGCGATGCACAGCCCCTGGACGCGGCCATGGACGAAGGCTTCGGTCCCGGCGAAGACGGCGAGGAAGAGGATGCAGATGACCAAGACGCCGGCATGGGGCTCGAGCACACGGAGGACAGCCTCAACACTCTTGAGCGCATCTTTCTGTACGCCAAGAGCGACATGGCCATTCACCGTGTGCTGGTGTCGCAATCGCTGCCAGAGTGGATCCGCGAGGTGGAGCTCAACGACGCGGTCGAGTACATCATCCCGCTGCTCAACGGCCTGGCCACGGACGAGCTGGACGTGTGCGCTGCCTTTGCGCCCGAGATCGGCCGGGTCATGTGGTTCTTCTTCCGCAACTGCCCCATCGCCGAGCTGGCCGACGACTCGACAGACATGCAGCAGAACGCGGACGACGATCAGCCCGAACGAGCATCGAGACCCCGCATCAGTCTCACGACGTTCACCACGTTGCTGTGTGCGCTGCTGCTCAACCAGAACACGGTCATCGCCGGCGCAACGCAGCAGTCGCTCGTGCATCTCTTCTACCGACTCGACCGTCGCGACCTCGAAATGTCCAAGGAAGAGCTCGCCGAAAGGAGCGATGATGAGGTGCGGGCGCGCCAGCACGAGCAGGACGTAGAAAGCTACGTCACGCACGCCTCGGGCAGGGACGGACAGCCGGTGCCGCACGAAGACTACCACTTTGACGACCAGGCCAGGTCGGCGGTCAAGACAGAGCTGCTGGAGAATGTGGCGCTTGCCCTGGCGCACATCCACCACGGTCGTGGTGAGGCAGAGGCCAAGCTGGACGAGGCTGCGCCGTCGAACGAGACCGCAGACGGTACGAATGCGACCGGAGAAGCCATGGACGAGGATAGCGCGGGTGTTTCGGAGACGGCCAAGGCCACCGCTGAGGAATCGATCGGCGATGCGATGGACGAGGAGCAAGAGTCGCGGGCGACTGCCGCATCGTGGAGCCAGGGCAGCCACATGTTCGGCCACGACAGCGACGGGTCGGCGAGCGACGTGCAGATCGACGAGGACGAAGAGTCGGCGGTGGCGCGCATGGCGTCGGTGAGCCTGCTGGCGGCGCTGGCTGCGGATGAACTCATCCCTCGCGAGGCGCTGATCGGGCGATTCGCGCCCGAGGTGCTCAAGCTCATCGACGACGGCGCGTTCTACGTGCGCAAGGAGGTGGCGAGCTCACTGGGCCCACTCTCGCGAAACATGACGACGGAACAGGTCAAGGAGAGCGTGCTACCCGCGCTGCAAAAGGCGATCCAGGACCGGAACTGGCACGTGCGGCAAGCGGCGTGCTTCTCGCTTCCCGCCGTCGTGGGCAAGCTGGACGAGGAGCTGCGGCGGGAGCAGACGCTGGTCATGATGCGCGCGCTGGTCAACGACGTGTCGAGCCAGCTGCGCATGGCGGCTCTCGAGATCATCGGCGAGGTGATCTACATGTTCCACGGCAGCGAGGCGGGTGTGCCCGAGGAGCTGATTCGCTTCTTCTTAGGCGAGCCGTTTGACGGTGCGCCGCAGCAGGGCGACGCCTCGCTGACGTTTGACAAGACGAGCGATCCGGAAGGCACCGAGGCGCTGTTCGAGGAGGAGAGCGCCATGCTGATGGACCACGACACGGAGCTGGGCGTAGCTGCGGCCTCGCGCGCCGACCACGATGCTCTGCTGGCGAGCTTTGGCTACGATGCGGGCGGCCACGAGAGCTCGATGCTGGACGCGGCGCCGTGGGAGCAAAACTTCCGGCTGAACAACTACGATCCGGAACGGCCGCTGGTGGTGGCGTACAACCTGCCCGCGGTGGTGCTGACGCTGGGCGCGTCCGAATGGAGCCGGCTGAAGCAGGCGCACGCGGAGCTGACGCAGAGCGACAAACCCAAGGTGCGCAAAAGCCTAGCGGCGTCGCTGCACGAGATGGCCAAGATGGTGGGTCCCGAAGCGACGCGCGACGATCTGCTGCCTGCGGCGACGCGGTTCGTCACGGACGAGGACGGCGAGGTGCGCACGGCCATGTTTGAGCACATGGACGTCTTTCTGACGTGCCTGCCGCAGGCGGGTGCGGAGAAGATGCTGTGGCAGCTGGTGTCGATGTGGTCGTCGGGCTCGCTGCGGGACTGGCGACTGCGCGAGCGGCTTGCGCTGCACATTCCGAGCATGGCCAAGCAGTTTCTGCTGTCGGACGAGGAGGGCAACCTGGTGTCGCTGATGCAGCTGGCGCTGGCGGATCCGATCAGCGCGGTGAGGGATGCGGGCGTGCAGTGCGTGCCGCATCTGTACGGCGCGTTTGCAGAGCACGACCAGGTGATCGCCGACGGCTTCCTGGGCATGGTGAGCGATCTGGGCGACAGCACTGGCTACCGGCTGCGGGTGGCGTGCCTGCTGTGCATGGGTGCGCTGGTGGAGGCGGGGATGCAGCGGGCGTCGTGCGAGCTGCTGCTGGTGGGTCGGCTGGAGCAGATGGGCGACGATGCGGTGGTGGATGTGCGCATCGCGCTCTCGCGCACGCTGGGCGAGATGTGCCGGCGCGAGGAGCTGTACGCTTCGCCGCAGTCGAGGTCGGAGGAGCTCAAGAGGCTGATCGCCAAGCTGGCGCGGGACGCGTCGGACGAGGTGCGCCAACCGGTGTGCGGGGTGCTAAGCGAGGACGAGGTGGCCCGCTACGCGCCGCAGCCGCGCGCGAGCGAGGAGGCAGGCAGGCGCAAGCTGGTGCTGGGCCCGGCGGACGGCGGACCGCATCGGCCCGATGGCGAGGGCGGCTTGACCAACCAGTTTGTCGATGCAAACGGCGTCGAGGGCCACGGCAACGTGTTCAGCATGGACGACGACGAGGGCGGCCACGAAGCGTCCAAGAGCAGCTCGGAGGCTGAGGAAGCCGAGGGCGCCGAGGAGTCGAGTGCGACGACGCAATCGCAGTCGGCGCAGCACCTGGAAAAGTCGCGGGCGAGCATCTTTGGGGGCGCGCAGCGGGAGGCGGAACGGGAGTTTGGCTCGGACTGGGTCAACGCGAATCGGGCAGCGTTCTTTGATTACGGGGAGCAGGACGAGGAGGAAGACGAGGAGGAGGAGGACGAGGAGGACGAGGAGGCGGGAAGCGGCTCGGACGGCATGGAAGGCGAGGGGCCGGGGGACGAGGAGCCTCACCATCTGCTCAATGTGGATCGGGACTCGAGCGGATCGGGGGAGCTGATCGAGCACGATGGGCTGAACGAGGCGGAGGAGGGCGAGTCGGCGAGCTCGGTGGCGGACGAGAGCATGGAGGAGACGGAGGGCGAGGATGGGCTGGTGCTGTCGTCGCCGCAGCGAGGGCTGGAAGGCGGAGGAGCACGCGCAGGCAGCGGAAGCGGCTCGGATAGTCCGAGCCGAGCGAGCGGGGCGGCGGGCGGAGCGACGGGCGGAAGCGCGAGTGGAGCCAAGACGGCGGATCCGTTCCTGGCGTTTGTCGCCGGACGGCGGTCCGAGGGCCGGGAGCTGGGCAAGCTCGAGACGGCGCCCAAGCGATCGCGGCTAGCCAACGGAAGCGCCGTCGCGCCGGAGCGCAAGGCCGACGAGGGCGACGACGAGGGCGACGGCGAGGGCGACGGCGAGGGCGAGACGCTGCAGAGTCCCAACGGCGACGAGGCGGCCAAGAGCTCGGGCGACTGGTCGCAGCTGATGGGCGCCGCCTCGGGCGCCGCCTCAGGCACGAGCAGCACGAGCAGCACGAGCAGCACGAGCCGTACGCCGGACGAGGGAGCGCACGAGGGAGCGCACGAGGGCGCGAGCGGCGAAGACGACTTTGTGCGCGTGTAGGCGTTGCATGCAGTATCCTAGCAGCCTGTTGCTAAGAAAAGTGTGTTTGTATTGTTTCTTGTCTGCAGGGATGTGGGACGTGGGATTGGGATCGAGATGCGAGGCGAGCGCTCGATGCAAGATTGAAGCTCTACGTTGCGGTGAAGTGTAAATTTGACCTAACTTAAGCGGGGGCGAAAAAAGGGGGTGCGTGTTGCGTGTTGCGGGGGATTTTTTTGGAGACCAAAGGCAAGTTAGACTCCTTGCATGTGGGTGGGATTCGAGATCCGATTGGCGCTGCGACAGCTCACGACAGCTGCCAACCCAGCGAGGCGTCGCATGCGAGTGCAGAGCCTCCTTGCCGCGCCCTGGGCGAGAGGCAGAGTTGGGAGTGCGCATGCCACCCGCTTGCTTGGCTGCGCTGATTTCCAACTCAAATTTTTCGCCATTTCCTCGACAGCACAGGACAGTCCAGAGCAGCGGTTCCAGCGGTTCCGTAGGCACGGGACGCCAGCCGAATCAGCCGAGTCGACTTGCAACGGCGCTTGGCCACTCGGACTGCCGAAGCCACTTTTGACTAGGCTCACTCACCCTCTCTGGCTCGCTTTTTTCGACTTGCCGCGTGCCACCCTCTCCTCCTCCGCCCGGCCTCCGCCCGGCCTCCGCGCAGCCACCGCCCAGCCTCAGCTTGGACCTCGAATTGTGATTATTGCCCGCTCGCTGCACGCGCTTCCCACTGGACGCTTCCCACTGGGCGCTTCCCACTGGGCGCTTCACGCTCGACGCTACACGCTTGCTTGCCTCGACGCCATCTTCGATCCCCTCCTATCGCCATCCTCATCCCCATCCCCATCCCACACCCTCTGCCAACACCACCTAGACTCACGCCCACCTGCTCCATCTCCGCGCCCTCCTTCCACTTGGATCACCATCCCCCACCCTCTCCGCCTTGATCTTTACCCCGCACCTCGCCTGCTGCACCCCACCCTCCCTTTCATACCCCGCACGCCGCTGCACACGCGCTTCGGGTCGGATCGCCTCGCCTCGGCCCTAGCTCGCAGCACCGCTGCCAAAGATGAATCCTTCATCCGCCGCCAGACCCACAACGGGCAGACCCACCACCGGTCGCCCAATGACCGGCAGGCCCATGACCGGTCGTCCCGGAACGCGCGGTGGCACCGCCGCCGGCAGACCATCCACACAACAACAACAGCAGCAACAGCAGCAGCAACAACAACACCAGCAGCAACACGACCAATACATCCAGGAGGAATGGGATGAAGAGGACGACTACGAGTCCGACGATGACGGCGACGTCTTTGCCTTTGTCCCCCCCGACCTCGGCCCCGCGCCCGAGCTCCAGCACAACCCCCTCGACCCTTCCATAGACAACCAGAATCGCCACCAGCAACATCCGCTCTCGTCCGATCCTCACGCACCTGACGCTGCCGTCGACGCAGATGCCGTCGACGCAGATGCCAACGCCCAAAATGAGACCTACTACTTTGACGAGGCCACCGGCGCCGTCTACGACTCGCAGGGCCGTCTCGTCGACGTATCGGCCCACAACCTCGCCGCTGCAGCCGGCGCTCACCCGCCCGCCGCCGCGCATCCCGCCCTCCGCGACCTCCAGCACGACGACGCCAGAGCTTCCCCTGCTTCCGAACTCACCGTCAACGACCTCGCCGGTTCGCGCGCTCCCATCGCAGCAGACGCCTCCCACAGCCACTCGCTCAAACCGCGTGCCTCCACCGACAACCGCTCCTACGACTCCACCAGCACCTACAACCGCGATCCCGCCTCCCAGCAGCCTCTCAACCACGCACGCTCCTACGCCGCCTTCCCCTCCATGGATGCGCTCCCCGAGGTCGACTCCCAGCCCGCCAGCCGCTCCGGCAACTCGGACATGCGCGCCGCCCTCCCCAACGGCACCCGCGACATTGGCACCACCGCCAGCGGCGCCATCTCGCTCGACCAGCCCATCCCCGCACAGGGAAAGCGCCAGAGCGCACAGATCGACGCCTACGCCTCCTCCCTCCCCGAACTCCGCCACAGCCCAGAGAGCGACCTCAAGTACAACCTCGACCCCGCCGGCGACTACACCTACGACGACGCCTACAAGGACGACTTCCACATGGTCCACCTCGACCAGCTCGGCCAGGGCCACGGCCTCGTCCACCCCGCGCTCGAGAGCGCAGAGGTCGGCGCCCGCGGCGTCCGCATGGTCGAGCTCGAGATGGAGATGGAGGAGGACTCGCCCTATCCCGAGGTGCGCGCCTCGGTCTCCAACATCGACGACACCGACATGCCCGTCAACACGCTCCGCATGTGGTTCATCTCGTTCCTCCTCACCATCGTCGCCGCCGGCGCAAACATGTTCTTCTCGCTCCGCTACCCCGCGCCCACCTTCACCAGCACCATCGTCCTCCTCGTCGCCTATCCCATCGGCAAGCTCCTCGCCGCCACCATGCCCATCCGCGTCTGGACGCTGCCGCGCTGGCTCGGCGGCGCCGAGTTCTCGCTCAACCCGGGCATCTACAACATCAAGGAGCACGCGCTCACCTCCATCATGGCCAGCATCGCCATCGTCACCGCCTACTCGATCAACGTCATCATCGTCCAGGACTCGCAGCGATACTACGGCGAGCCGAGGCCGTTTGGCTTTGACATCCTCTTTGTGCTCAGCGCGCAGACCATCGGCTTCGGCCTCGCAGGCATGTGCAGGCGCTTCCTCGTCTGGCCTGCCAGCATGATCTGGCCCCAGAACCTCGTCCAGGCCACCATCCTCAACACGCTCCACGCCGAGGAGGACGGCGCGGACGGCTCCATGACGCGCTTCCGCTTCTTCAGCATCGTCTCGGTCGCCGCCTTTGTCTTCTATTTTGTGCCCGGCTACCTCTTCACCGCGCTCTCCTTCTTCAACTGGGTGTGCTGGATCTGGCCCAACAACATGCCCGTCAACATTGTCTTTGGCACCGTCTCGGGCCTCGGCCTCTCGGTGCTGACGTTTGACTGGACGCAGATCATCTTTATCGGCTCGCCGCTCGTCACGCCCTGGTGGGCCGAGTGCAACATCTTTGCCGGCTTTGTGGGCTTCTTCTGGATCGTCGCGCCCATCATGTACTTCCGCAACGTGTGGTACCAGTCGTACCTCCCCTTCAACAGCTCGGCGTCGTGGGACCGGTTCGGACGGCCCTACAACATCTCGCGCGTCATCCCCAACGGCTCGGACCTGGACAAGGAGGCGTACGAGGCGTATTCGCCGCTCTACCTCTCGACGACGCTCTCGCTCGTGTATACGACGGGCTTCGCAATGCTCACCTCGGTGCTCACGCACACCGCGCTCTACCACGGCAAGGCGCTCAAGAAGGGCGTGCAGCGCATCCGCACCGAGGAGGACGACGTGCACGCCAAGTTCATGCGCCACTATCCCGAGGCGCCCGACTGGTGGTATGCCGCCATGTTCCTCGTCGCGCTCGTGCTCGGCATCGTGATGGTCGAGGCGTACGATACGGGCCTGCCCATCTGGGCGCTGATTGTGTCGATCCTCATCCCGACGATCTACATCCTGCCCACGGGCTTTGTGTATGCGATGACGGGTCAGGCGATCGGCACGAACCTCATCGGCGAGCTCATCGTGGGCTACATGCTGCCGGGCAAGCCGCTGCCCAACATGATCTTCAAGGCGTATGCGCTGCAGGGACTGATTGGCGGGCTGCAGTTCGTGCAGGATCTCAAGCTGGGTCACTACATGAAGATCCCGCCGCGGCTGACGTTTTTGGCGCAGCTCACGGGCGTGCTGGTGGCTTGCTTTGTCCAGCTCGGCGTCAAGCAGTGGATGTTTAGCAACATCGACAACCTCTGCTCGCCCACGCAGGCCGACAGCTTTACGTGTCCGCACATCTCGGTCTTTTACACGGCGAGTTTGGTGTGGGGGGCGATTGGGCCGGCGAGGATGTTTGGTAGCGATTCGATCTACAGGCCCATGTACTGGGCCATGTTGTTCGGAGCGTTGATTCCCGTGCCGTTTTGGTTGTTGGCCAGACGCTTTCCCAGGAGTTGGATCAGGTATATCTCGTGGCCGGTTATCTTTGCGGGGGTGTCGTATATTCCGCCTGCGTCGGGCATCAATTACTCGGCGTGGTTCAGCGTTGGATTCATCTTCCAGTATCTGGTGCGCAAGTACAACTTCCGCTGGTGGAGCAAGTACAACTTTGTGCTTGCTGCTGCGTTGGATAGCGGTACGATCATTTCGACCATCGTTGTCTTCTTTGCTCTGCTGCTGCCCAAGAACGGTACTTTGCAGTTGAGTTGGTGGGGCAACGAGGTGGCTGCAAAGACCTACGATTGGGCGGGGTACTCGTACAAGATGCCGCCGCGCGAAGGCTTTGGCCACACGCCGCACTTCTGATCCACTCTTGTTCATTTTTAGCTTTCGTTGCAACATGCAGCTTTTGGTCAGTGTTTGTTCGATGGACGCGTTCGTGTGTGAGAGAGAGAGATGAGGATGGGGTCTTGAAGCGAGCAGCTGTTGTGACGTGCAGAGTATGCAGCGGCAACATGAGCAAGAGGGGGTGGGAGGAGGTTTTGGAGAGCAGATGCTCAGCACGACTGAGCAGATGACAAAGCCAAATCGCATACGGTGTATACTACCGAGAGGCATTGAGACATGGAAGTATCGGAGGATCGACGAAGGGTGGGGATCATGGACGCGCACGGGCGAGCGACTTGTCTCTTGGTCACTTTGTGTCTTTTGTGAGCTCGACCATGGTGACGATGCTGCGCGCGGGCGGCGTGATTGATCGCACCACCACTTGGACAGGCATGTGGTGACAAGCATCAAACTCGCATCCACCACCCTAGGCCTACAGCCAACACGAGCACCAAGTCGACTCGATCCAACCCAGCTTCATCCCTAGCCCTAGCTGTCCTGCACCACCTCCGGCCCAACAGCAACCAAGTCAAAGACGCCTTTCCTAATCTCCCCTTGCTCTGCCCCTTGCCATGTTCACGCACGCATCCACACACACATCACGACACATGCTAGCCACAAGACCTAAGACATTAACATGGAGCAACCCAACGCACCAAGCCCTTCTCAAAGAGAAGGGTTAGCATTCGATGCGCATGCCTTTTTCAGCCATGACGAAACGGACGCCCAAACCCGCTCTCTGTTCCTCCTCGTCGAGTTCCTCGAGGATCTTCTGAGGTGCAGTCCTAAGATCCAACTGGGGCGGATCGTCGTCGCCATGCGCAGCAGCCTCGGTGGACGAGCTGACCGAACCAGCATCACTCCCCGCATCCTGAACAAACGTCGGAAACAGAGCCGGCTTGACATGGATCACAATCACCCCCAAGCCCTGCAACTGACCGCGCAACTCGGCATCTCCATCGTACACGTTGGCACCCACCCCATCCTCCTCCGCCTGAACCTGGTGCGTGGAAACCGCTGCGGTACCCAACGGACTCGGAGCGAGATGAGGATGCGCATACCTCTCTCCACTACCCTTCGCCGTCGTCGGTACCGTGGTTGTTGCTCCTCCGCTCGAACTCCCGCCACCGGTACTACGACCACTGGCGTTGGAGGGCCTACGCATCTTCTGCCTATACCTGCGGACCATCTGAGCGAGCACGCGCAGCTCGTCAAACAGATGCTCGACCGAGAGATGACCGTACAGGAACTCGGTCGGATGGTTGCGCGGGAAGCTGCACTCGAGAAACACCGCGTGCAGCTTGCCCTCGGCGAAGCGCTCCGCCGCGTGGCTCCACACCTGCCGATTGCGCGGACTCTTGGAGACGCAGTCGGGCTCCACGTCGCCAAAGAAGAGCACGTCGGTGTCGTGCGCCGTGTGCGTGATGAAGAACGCCGTCGAATCCAGCGGCGGCGGCGATCGGTCGATCGACACCCGCCGCGGTGGCTGACCCCTCGTCGCTCCACCTGCGCTCGACGACGACGCAGCCGCCGGAGGACACCATGCCGACGGCGGCGACGATCGTCGCTCCGACCCTTGCGCCGTGCGTGGCCGGCGCGACTTGTTGCCGCGATCCGGCAGCTTGGAACCAAGCTGCGCCGACGACGCATTGGCTTCCGCCGATGCCGCCGCAGCACTGCGCGCCGGGATGCCCGGCCCACTGCTCACCGACGGCAACATGGGCACGGACGAGAGCGAACCCGAGCTGGACGACGATGACGGCGGCGCCGCCGCCGCTGAAGCCGAGTTGGGGGCCGCCGGCGAGGCCCTGGGCGAGACGGGCTCGTTGGAGCGCTGGGGCGAAGCGTCGAGCGGGTTGAGCGAGCCGTTTTGGTTTCTGTCCTTGAAGAAGGGGCTGTTGTTGAACGAGGGCCTGCGGAGTGCGGCGAGGTTGGATTCGCCGGCCTGGGAGATGCTCTCGAGGGTGGGACGCGAGGCGTCTGCGGTGCGCGAGAGCTGGAAGGAGGCCATCTGTGTCGAGATGGGGAGCGACATGCGCTTGCTAAAGTAGTTGTGGTTGAGCTGGGTGGGGGCGTAGGTGGGGGTGGGGGGAGCGGGTGGTTCGGAGGGGTTGAGACCGTGGGAGAGGGCAAAGGGGAGGACGGTGAGCGAGTCGGTGACGGCAAAGGGGCGCTGGTTGTCGAGGCTGCGCATGTGGTACATGGTGTGCGGTTCGTCTTCGTTCCACGAGGCGAGCTTGGGCCAGATCTTGCCGTTGAACATGTCGAGGATGTTTTCGAGCGTGGGCCTGAGGCCAAAGACGGTGCGCTTGCCCGGTAAGGAGGCGGAGCCGAGCACGAGGCCGAGGATGTGGTCGAGGTGGGCGTGGGATATCAAAAAGGCGCGGCTGAAGGAGGCCATGAGGCCGGCGCGGAGGTAGGCGGAGGGGGTGGTGGCGGGGAAGGCAAAGTCGTGGAAGGCCGAGTCGGGCCCGTGCTGTTCGAGCACGTCGGTGAGCGCGCCGAGCCACGAGCCGCCCTCGACGACGACGGAGCCGTCCTCCCACTGTGCATCGGCGGGTTTGAGGAGGTAGCACGAGCAGTCGCCCTCGAGGGGGCCGCCGCCGGTGCCGAGGCAGACGAAGCTGAACGAGGCGGGGACGTCGGGAGGATGGAGGGCGACGCGTGGCTGCCTGCGACGACGGTGCTCTGGAGCCGAGTAGAAGGACTGGTCCGAGTAGACGGAGCTCCTGCGGTGTGCGTTGCGGCTGCTGGCTATGCTGGTGGGGAGGTCGGCGTCGTTGGCAGCATCGTGTGCTGGATCGAGATGAGACGAGGAAGCCGGTGGACAGAAGGAGGAGGAAGAAGCGGCGGGAACGACGTCGTGCCGCAAGGTTGAGGAGGGCGTTGCCATGGTTGAGACGTCGATTCGAAAGCGGACGTGCGCGTGGCTGGTGGTGGGCTAGGTAGAGACGGCGGCGACGGTGGCGACGGCGGCGGAAGCGACGGGAGCGGCGGAGAGCGCGAAGTCGGAAAGCGAGCAGACGAGACCGAGGGGTGCGGTGGAGTTGCGCGCTGAGGGGCGAGAAAGTTGATATGAAGAGATAGAAGGCTTGGCGGTGGCGCGAGGCGAGAAGGCCGAGAGTGCGCGTCAAGAAGCGGTGAAGTGGGCTGGGCGGTGAGATGAGCGGCCAGCGTCGGGGTGCTCGCAGCGGACGTGTGAAGGGGAGTGAGACGGCGAGTTTGCCGATGCACAGTGTAGCTTTGATGAGATGGCGATGCGACGCTGCTCGAAGAGGGGGCCGAAAAAGGTGGGGCTGGGATTGCAGCCAGAGTGTTGGAAGCGAAGGTTCTTATTCAGGATGAATTCATTTCGGGATGCGCTGCGGCGGGCACAGAGAAGGCAGATCGGAAAACGCCGGCGGCAGGTGGCTCAAGGAAAAAAGAGGATGTGGTCAAGACGACGGACGCTGGGAGACGACGCTGGGAGACGACGCTGGGAGACGATGGCTGCAGGAGGAGGACCCGAGAGAGAGAGACGCAGTCTAGGGTACTGTCGCTCTGGCACGGCCCTCCCGCGGTCAAGGGTTCTGGACCCGCACGGCCGAGGCCAGGGCCAGCCAGGGCCAGCCAGGGCCAGTCGAGGCGAGGTGAGGCGAGGTGAGGCGAGGCGAGAGAAACGTGGAAATTGCAACTTCGGCTCGGCGCTTGGACTAATGCGGCGCGTTGAGAGTAGGAGAGAGGGAGAGCCAGAGTCTCTTCCGATCGCTGCCTCTGCTGCTGAGCTGCGGCTGAGCTGCTGCTGGCGTCGCGTGGATGTGGTTGGCTCAAGGTCAACTGATTTCCTCTAGCCGAGCTGCCCCAGTCGCATCATTCATGATCATCGAGGCCTAGACACTCGCCTCGCGCCCTATCATGAACCCGCCGCCGCCGTTGCCCCGATGCTCCGTCGATCCCTTAGACTCGTTGCCGCCCGCCCTCTACGCCGTCGATCTCACATCCATCCTCCTTGGCTCACCCCAACTTAACCGCTGAGCGCTATTGGCCCCACCGCCATTGGCCCCACCGCCATTGGCTCAACCGCACCATGCACAACATCCGTACCGAATCAGATGCTTAGGAAAGAAACGTACAGACCCATTGAAATGCAATGCGCTGGCAGGCTCATCGGCCCGTCATGATGTAGTCGAGCGCACGCAGACTGCGCAGCAGCACCGCCTGCGCGTTGGCCGGGCTCGCCAGCGTCGCCAGCGCCTTGGACTCGATCCGCTGGCCTCCGCTCATCGCAGAGATGCGGTCGGTCACCGTCGGCCCGCTGATCACAATCCCGCTCGTCGTCACCCCGCCCTCTCCACCCGCAGACGCCTCGCCGCTCGCGCCCGCCTCGCCCTTCTCCTTGGTCTCCTCCTCCTCGTCTTCATCCTCCACCGGCTCGGGCAGCGTCGCCAGCAGCGCATCCAGATCCACCACGAGCGATCGAGACGCCTCGTTCGCTTGCGCCTGCAGCGCACTGCAGATCACCTCGCGCGCACCCTCCATCGCAGACAGGTGCGACGCCACCGCCAGCGTGTTCTGGAATCCTTTGCTCGACACCGCCGTCGCCAGCGGCTTGACAATGTTCGCCAGCCGCTCCGCGGGCACAAGAGGCATCGACGACAGCGTTCCGTCGTCGCCACCTTTCGCCGTCGTTCCGGCGTTGGCAGCAGCTTCGCTCGATGCCGCCGCCGCAGCAGCAGTGGTGTTGTCGTCCGAGCCAGCCGCAATCGTGCCCGGTGCTTGAGTCGTGCTCGTCGACGCCTCGGTGCTGCCCGCATCAGCTCCGCCCGTGCTTCGCTTGCTCTCCTCCGGCTTGGTCACCGCAAGCAGCGGTTTGGTCACCGTGCCCAGAAGCGCCAGCAGCGAGTCCACCAGCTGGCTGTTGGCCAGGATCGTCTCCTTGGAAAGCAGTCCCAGCAGCACGTTGAGCGGAGCCGAGCCCCGCTCGCCTCCTTCCTTCTCCTTCTCCTTCTCCTTGCCCTTGGTCCGTTTCGGCGGGCGCGAATCGTCGCGCAGGAAGTACAGCGCCGCCTGCGTGTTCACCGCCGTCAGGTGCAGCAGCGTGTCCAGGCTGCGCGACGCGATCAGGAACGGCGCCTCGTCACCCGTCTTGGACAGAGGCGCCACCGTCCCCGAGCTGCCCTGTCCGCCAGGCGTCCCAGCCTGTCCGTGCAGCACGCTCGCAGGCACCGAGTTGGATCGCTTCGGCGTCGGTCGCGACGGCGTCCCGTGCATCCGATTCGCACGGTTGCTCATCGTCACAAACGACCGGTCCACCGCGTGCGCATCCACAGAGCCCTCGGACAGCACCATCAGCAGCAGGTTCAGCAGCTCCGACCGCGTCTTGGCGTTCTCCGACAGATTCGCAAGCACCTTGTGCAGCGCCGTTTGCTTGGCGTTCATTTGCGGGAAGAAGAGCAGTCGCACGAGCGTCGCCACGCCCGACTTGTCCAGAAGCTGGATCGCGTCGCGCGGGCCCGCCTTCTTCGAGGCATCTGCATGACCCGCTTCGTGGCCTGTCGCACCACTCGCGCCCAATCGCGTCGCACCAGCCGCACCAGAGAGGTTCAGCAGTCGGATGGGCATCGCGCCAATCCGTCCTGCTGCCGATGACGGATGAGCGTCCTGCACCATTCGCACTGTGCCGGTAGATGCCTCCTGGCTCTCCTCCTCATCGTCGAATCGCCGGTGCTGACGCTGATGACCACCCGCAGCCTCGCCTTCGAGTCGCGTCATTGGCAGAGAATCCAACAGCTGCTCGTCGTCGCCACGCAGGATCTCTTCAATCGCGTCGGCCGAGAACGTGAAGCCTTGAGCCACCTCGCTTTGGTTGCCAGATCGTTCATCTTGGCCCGTCGGACGCGAAGCGCCAGAGTCGGTTGCACCACGGCCGCCAGCCTGACCCGTCGCCGGCTGCGCTCGCTCGGTGTTGCCTTGCGCCGCCATCTGCTCGCGGATCCTGCGTCGCGACGTCTCGATCGCCTCCTGCTGGATCACCTCGGCGCGCAGCTCGGGCGGCAGAGCATCCAGGAACTCGGGCGCAATGCTTGTAGGCTGAGGCAGATTGTTCGTCGCCTCGGCTGCTCGTCGCTCTCGGAAGTGCTGGTTCAGCACCTCCTCCCGCAAGTCGTCCGGCAGCGCTTCGAGGAACTCCGGATCGATACCGGTGTCGGTGATGTCGATCTCTTCGCCATTGATCATGATCGTCTTTCGCTCGGCTGCCGTAGGCTGTGCCGTCGACTCGCTTGAAGACGAGGTCTCGGTAGCAGGCACAGCCGCGCTGGCAGCACTGCCGGATGGCTGGGTGACACGAGCTGAGGTGTCTGACATCTCGACGTCGTCTGCGCCCGACACGGCCGCATCCGCGGGCTGCGAAGCAGCGCCAGCAGCGGTGCTGTCGGTAGCTGAACCAGAGGATGCTACATGAGTCGAGCCGTCAGCAGAGCGGGGCAAGGCTTGCTCTTGCGCGGGCTCCATGGGTGTGTTCGACATGGAGGCAGCCTCGGCTGTGGTCTCGGCCGATTTTTCGCCCTCGTTGAGCATCTGTCGGGCTCGCTCTTCTCCTTCGCGCAGCCTTTCGCGAGCTTCCTCGAGTTCCATCTCGGTCCGCTGCTTCCCTTCTCGCAATCGCTTGAGCTCGGCCTCGGCGTCGGCGTGCTTCTGCTTGGCCTCCTCCAGCTTCTTGCGGTCTTCCTCCAGCTTGCGTCGATCTTCCAGTCGGTTCTTCTTGAAGCCGGGCAGGAGGGCGTTGATGAGGTGGTTGCGCATGCGCAGCGTGCGCTCGCTTGATACCGCAGATGACGGCAGCAAGATCAGCGCCTCCTCCGACCACCTCGTAATGGTGGGCATCGGCGTGAACGACTGCGAAAGCGCCACTGGATCGTTCATGAGAGCAGCATGACGGCTGTTGGTGGCCCTCTGCGCGTCGCCTCCAAGCACCGCCTGCCCGTGCTGCGTGTGACTGCCGTGATGATGGTGGGCGCCGCGACCAGCGCGGCCAGGCACGCTGATGCCGTCGATGCGCATTCGGCCGCCATCTCCGACCTCGATGCGGACTCCCTGGCTGGCACCGCCGCGTGTGAGCAGGTGCTCGAGGAACTGCAGAGCACCCTCTCCGACGAAATCCTCCACCGATTGCGCCCAGTCGGCGTAGCCCGATGGCAGCTGTGCACCGCCAGGACCGCGGTGGTTGCTTCGGCCTGCATGGCGGTTTGCATCCGCGTCCGACTGGTCCATCAGCAGAGGATGCGTGGGGATCTCGTCGGAGACGGGAGCAGCACGACGCGGCGCCACCATCGACTCGAAGTCGAGCAAATTGCGTCTGCGATGCCCTCCCGTGCCGTTCGCCATGTTGGCGATGGCATTGGGCAGGAAGAAGTTCGGCGGGAAGATGCCAGCCGTGCGGGGGCGGTCACCGGAAGCACCCGTAGCGGCGGCTCTGGGATCGGGCATGGCCGTCCAGCCCCAGTTGGCTCCGAAACGGTCGTCGATCGGAGCATGCTCTTCCGCAAGCTCGAGCTCGAGCTGCGACAGGTCGTCATGGTCCATGCCGCCGTCGACCGAGTCTTCGTCAAGCATCTCCATCTCGTCCTCGTCCATCATGCCGTCGCCGAGCTCGCCGTCCATCAAGGCGGCATCGTCGCCGTCTTCGTACTCCTCGGGGATCGCGGGCATTCCATCCTCGCCATCCTCGAACACGAAGTCGAGCGCTTCCTCCTCGTCGTCCAGTTCGTCTTCGTCGTCATCCTCGTCGTCGTCGGTCCACTCATCCTCCTCGTCGACGATGCTGACGTCGTCGTCGTCAACATCACCACCGCGCATGGCTCGCGAGTGCGAGTGGGCGTGACTGCCGTCATCAGAGAGGTCGTCCTCGTCGCTCGAGCCGTCCATGTCGGTGTCGGAATCGGAGAGCTCGATGATGCGCGGATCGTCGCCATCTTCGCCTTCGAGCTCCTCGTCGCTGGAGAGCTCGCTGCCGGTTTCCGAATCGTAGTCCTCCATCTCCATGTCCTCGTCGTCGGACATGTCTTCGTCCGACATCTCGTCGTCCTCGAGGCCCTGCTCCATCTCGCCCGTGTGCATGCCGAGCGACGAGTTGCGATAGAAGTCGGGCGTGTCCTCACGCTCGATATCGTCGTCATCCTCGTCGTCGTCGTCAAAGTCTTCCTCCATGTCGTAATCAGACGAGAAGTCGGTCTCGTCGTCGGTCTCGTCGATCACGGCTCGGCCGCCATTCTTGTCCTTGGCCTTGCCCATCTTGATAGCCACCTTCGTGAGGTGCTCGAGCGGGCGGAGGATGGCTTCCAGGAGAGACTTGACCGTGGGCAGATTGAGATCTACGTCGGCGATGGCGCTGGTGAGGACGGTGACGAAGTTCTTCTCCAGCATCGTCTTGGCCATGTGCAAAGTGAGGTCTTCGGTCTGCTTGCCGCCCGTGCTGTTGGGACGCGCGATGAGCAGGCGGTACGAAAGGTCGCTGAGCGCATACAGGCGGCCGTAGCGCACCTCGATGGGCTCCGTCGACGAGGCCGCATCTTTGATGGCACGTGCGATCGCGTCCAGGACGGTCTTGCGGACGGCAATGAGCTCCGCAGACACCTCCTTGACGTCGATGTGTACGGAGACATCCGCAGAGAGCGCCACCAGGACCGACATGGCCCAATTGGACAGCGTCATCTTCCTGCGTAGCTCGGCACTGTCGTACGAGCTCAAGAAGCCCGCGGGTACCAGCTCGGTCAAGAAGGTGGTCAGGATGCCTGCACGTGCTCGGCCGGCATCCTTGCCTCCCGGCGTGCCCGGAGCGAAAGTCACGGACGGGTGCGCAGCTGCCGGCGTCGAAGTGGGCGTGGCAAACGTGCCTGCGGCGGCCGCGAACAGGCGCTTCTTGCTGAAGTTGACAAAGGACGTCTTGCAGCACGAGTACGAAGACAGCAGCTCGGTGAGACACTGCAGGAGGAACGAGGAGTAGAAGAAGGCGATGTCTTCTTGCTTCTCCGCCTCGGTCTTCTCCTTCTTTTCACCTGCCGCGGCAGGCGTCTCCGAGGCCAAGGACGCCGTCCCGACGGATGCAGCAGCGCCATCCTGGACAGTATTGGCAGGAGTGCCGGTGGAGCCAGATGCGGTCGGTTCGCTCGCAGAGGACTTCTTGGCGGTCGACTTGAGCAACTCGGACACCAAGAAGCCCATCAGTCCGTCGAGCTCTTCGGAGGGCGCGCTGGCCGGCGGGCTCTGCGTGGCGGTCTTGAAGAAGGAGGGCTCGTCTGCCGGCTTGGTGGCCGCACCATCAGCTTGTCCTTCCGTCGGCTCGTCGCCGAGACGCAGACTCGCCAAACTTGCTTGTCCGTTGCCAAGATCGGATGGCGACTCCTTGCTGGCATGCTCGGAGGCACTCGAGTCCTGGAGCAGCTTGATGTTGCCGTTGCCCTTGGTGGGCGAGAATTCGGTCATCTCGACTTTTCTGACTGCCGAGGCGAGGAAGATGTCCGGTTCGCGCAGGACAGCGCAGTCGAGCTGTCGCACGAGCGTTGTGGTGTCGCTCGCCTTGTTGCGGGACTGCGCGACGAAACTGTGAATCTCTTGGGCCATGACCGCGGCGAGCGTTTGGGCGTCCTCGACAATATGGCGAAGCACGAGTGCAACAAAGGGCTGGCAGCCAGAGACCAGCTTGGGTTCCAGCACTCGGAATGGCTCGAAGATGAGCCGCACGCCACCTTCGCGAGCGAATCGGGCCGCATACGAGTGGTTTCGGGTCAAGACGGTCAGCAGGCGGTAAGCGGCCAGCAGATCGTTGCGCTCCAGCGCTGGCGCCTCGCGGAAGATCTGGATCGCAAACTGGAAGAGCGCGTCCGAGATGGGAACGGAGCCGACCTTGACGGGCGGCAATGTCTTCGTCTTGTCCGAGCCCGCAGCTGCACTAGGCGCATCCGCAGCGGGCTTGGCGTCGGCGCTGTTGGTTTCAGCAGGCGCAGAGGTGTCCGACTCTGTGGGAGCGTCGAGGAAGGCGTGATCCGCTTTGGTTTCGACGATGTCCTCGGAAAAGCCAAGGATCCCGACGAGCGAGAGGATGAGCGAGGCGAGCCACTTTGGAGACGTCTGCGTCTTGGCGGGTGCCTGCTCAGAGTCCTGGGCAGCGGGCAGCGGTCCAGGATGATCTTCGCCCACCATGCCCTGCGTGGCGTTGCGGTTGCCGTACAGCTGAACGAGGCCCTCCAATGACTGCAGCACGGAGTTTGCCACTTCGCGATCGAGCAGCTTGAAGACCTGCTCTTCGTGCAAGACGAGAGCCAGCAGCTGCATGCGCAGAGCCACGAAGTTCGCTTTCAGGCCGAAGGCCGCAGACGACTCGGAGTCGATCACCTTGACCAGCGTCGTGAGATAGTTCATGGCACGTGTGCGGTCGGACGCTTCCAGAAGGATCGCAGTCTTGACTTCAAAGACCAACGCAGGGTGGTGATCGGCCAGCTCGAGACCTCTCTCGACGAGAGAGGAACGCAGGGCGGCTCGACGTTCGTCTAGAAGCTTCTTGGTCTGGGCGACCTTCTCGGTGTCCATGGTCTCGTCGACATTCTTGCCTGCCGATGGACCAGACTCGTCGCCACGGTCAGCCGAGGAGGCAGCATCGGTCATAACCGAGTCCTGAACCTCGCCCGATGCATCACCTGCCGACGCTGCCGGCGCAGGCGCCGAGGCATCAGTCATCTGGTCCTCCCATTCCTCGCCATCCCCGCCGGCAGCGGCATTGCCAGCGGTATCGGCCGTGCCAGTGGCGCCAGTGGCCGCCTCCGCTTGACCTCCGCTGGTGGGAGCCGAGCCCTCGTCGTTCCAAGGGCGATCTGGGTTGTCGCGGTAGTGAACAACAAGGTCGTCGTGTGTCAAGAGGTACTCGGTCGCCGCGTTGAGATTGTTCTGGCATCGCGACAGAGCGTGGCGCGCTGCGTTCTCGGGGAAGCCCATGTCGACCATGGTGCGAACACGCTCTTCGTTCGGCGGCCGTCGCACGGGCGCAGGGACGAGACGTGGAGCGCTGCCGAAGGCGAATGGGTTGCGCATGTTGAGCAGGCCCGGCAAGCCAGCCTCAAGGGTCGCCGCCGAGGTCGAAGAGCCGCTTGCGGCAGTTGGCTTCTTTGGAGCAGGCGCGGCCTCGTTCTGGGCCTTGAGGATGGTCAGAAGGTTCTGCAGCATCAGGCGATTGACCGAGGCGGGCAGCGAGGGCAGCCACGGCTTGTCCCACACGGACATGAGAAGCGAGAGCACCTCGGAACGAATCTTGACGAGATAGGCGTGAGGCTCGAAGACATCCTTACCTCCCTCGCGAACCAGCTGTGTGGTCTGAGGCGACTCGATGAGGCCCTTGCAATGAACAAGCTTGAGCAACAAGCCGAGGGCAACCTTGAGTCCTCCGCACGTATGACCGAGCTTGATGCCGGCCTCGTCGATGTTGGCCACGGCCGACTCGATGCGGTCGCCCTCTCCGACGTAGAATCGATCGATCTCGGCGACGTAGCGGCGGAAGAGGTCGAAGAGCGCGTCAAGACCCCCCTGCTTGTCGAGGGCGCGCAGGACGGCCGAGTAGACGATGGGCGAGGTAGGACGCTCATCGAAGAGAAGGCAGCTCGTCTGGCAGATCATGAGCGTGGCGAAGGCGAGGCTGTTGATGCCGTTGCTTGACTCCCGCCAGGTAAGGTGCTCCTTGAGGAAGCCGGCGATCTCGACCGAGGCGGAGTACGCCGCCACCTTGTGGGCGGTGTCGACGCTGCGTCGCGGTGCCAAGTAACGCACGGTCTCCTCGAAGAGTGATGTGAGCGACGAAGGGATCTGGGACGCGACGTATCGAAGCGCGGCAGCGTTCCGCTGCCTGTTGTCGTCCTGGGCCTGCGGAGCACCTGCTGGCTGGGCCTGCTGCTCCACAGTGCCGGCAAGGTCCTGCAGAAGGTCGTCGGGAACGCCGTGTTGGGACGGACGCTGCATCTGCTGCGTTTGCTGCGACGCACTCGCAGATCGAACTTCAGCCGCAGAGATCGTGGCCGTCTGCTGAGCCTGACCCGCCGTTGATGACGGCGGGACTGCAGACGACGATCCTGCGTGCTGGGTGTCGCTCGAGGAGGCCTCGGCGCTCGCTGCATCGGCTGTGGAAGCCGGAGGCGGCGGCGGCGGCAACGAAACCTTGAGCAGCATGTTCTCCCATGCGCACGCACGGTGGATCGCGCCCAGCTCGGCCATGCTAATGGTGCCGGAGGTGGCGCTGGAGACGAGCGTCTGCAGGAAGGTGGTTGGAAGCTTGTGGCCGACGTAGGTGATGGTGCACACATCGGTGAAGAGGTGCGTGCGCGAGCACAGCCCCACGAGCTTGCGGAAGGCCGAGTTCGCGCGCTCCGCCTCGGCTTCATCGCGGGGAGATGCCATCCAGAGCAGGCGTGAGGTGGTGTTGTCGTAGGATATGGACGCGAACGACTTGTCCGGAACGCCGAACAAGGCGGCCACCTCCCCGGAGGCCGACTTGACGTCGCGTAGCATCGCGATGAGGACGGTGCTCGGACTGATCTCGGCCATCAAGCGGACCAGCGTCACGAGCGAGTCGGCGAGAAGCGAGACGGAGAAGTCGTACGGCAGACAAGGGAGCGAGTAGAAGCCCAGAAGCTTGTCGAGACCGTCCATCTTGATGAAGTCCTTGCAGTGCGAGGTGGTCTGGAAGAGCCCCTCTAGGAAGCGGGCGACGACGTCGATGGAGGCGATGACGGGGTTCGACTCGAGCTTGCTGCTATCTTCCTTGCGGATGGGGTCGGGCTCGTCGGTGACAACATCGGCAAGCGCCACGGAGCGGGCAGGCGCCGAGCCGCTGGCCGATGAGGCCGCCGCGGCTTCGTCAGCGGCCTCGTCGCCAACCGCGAGAAGGCCGTAGGCGGCACGTGGCTTCGGATCGGACGGCAGGACAAAGGCACGACCCATGACGTCGATCTCGTTGAGCGAGCGCATGATGGAGTCCATGACGATGGTCTTGACGCTGGGCTGATGGCGCATGAGCTCGTCGATGGAAGCGCCGAAGGCGTTGGCATTGTCGCGATCCTGGAAGACCTTGCTGTGGCGCTCCGAGGTGAAGAGGGAAAAGAGCTTGGGGATGAGCGCGCGAGAGTTGAAGAGGTCCAGACCAGCCTGATTGAGGCAGATGGCGCCAATGGCGTTGGGGATGGAGTAGATGACGTCCCAGTTTGCTTCGATGTCGGCCTCGATGGCGTCGAAGAAGGCTTCGGGCAGCTTTGCCTCCTGGAGGATGGCGAGCGAGGTGGGCTCGTTGTGGATGAACGTAGCCATGATATTGATGGCGAGCGCAAAGATCTGGGGACCGAAGATGGAGCGGTGCTGAAGGATGCGCATGAGCGAGGCTGGGAGCGAGGTGTTGATGAGATTGCGGAGGCCGTCACCGGTGCCTGTGGACGACATCATCTGGGTGATGGACTTGAACATGGCGCGGAGGAGCGCAGCGCGTCCAAAGGCGAGACGTCCGTACATGTTGTCAGGCCCTGGCTCGCCGAAGACGCGATCGCTCATGCGGTCTGCCAAGGCGTCATCGACGTCGCGTTCGACCTCGGCTTGGATGCGCTCTACGATGACGTCGAGGCCGCGTGCGTTGCAGAAGAGGTCGAATGCCTGGGGCACTGCGTAGCTGAGGCTGTCGATGAGGCCGATGGCCCTGGAGGCGGTGCGCTGAACCATGTATCGATCTGGGTTGGCGATGTTGACGAATTCGATGAGGAGGGGGATGAGACCGGCGCCGACGATCATGTGGCTTCCCATCGAGGTGGAGCCGATGTAGGCGACGAAGCTGAGCACCGAATCGACATAGTAATCGGTCGAGACAGGTTCGGGCGTGCGGAGGTCCTTGATGAGGGCGCGAAGCACGCTGAGGATGATGCCGTGGTTGACGGAAGCGTTGACCGAGTTGAGGACGACGCTGACCTTGTTGCGATAGCGACCGAGGCTGTCGAGGGCGTAGAAGGCGCTGCTTTGGCACGACATGTCGAGCTTCTGGACGGGATCGACGAGGGCGGCCACGCGCTGTACGAGGTCGGGCTCGTAGAGGAAGAGTTGCGTGTTGGCGACGGACTCGGGGATGACGAGGCAGTAGCAGGCGATGGCGAGAAGGCGACAGATGAGGAGCTGGTTGCGCTCGTGCGGGTCGGAGAAGCCGAGGGCGAGACGGATGCGCTGGAAGAGCTCGAAACGCTCTTCGGACGGGATCTCGTAGGTGTCGACCGCCTGAGCGAGCAGGCTGGCGGGATCGCTGCTGCTGGCCGTGCCATCGCGGGTGAGACTGCCCAGATCGACGTTGACGAGGCCCTCGCGACGGTTGGCAGGTGTGGTGGTGGACGGGAGGGCACTCGTACCCTCAGAGCGATCGTCAGGGCGGGTCGGGGTGGCGGGAAGTGCGCCGGCGGAGAGTGCAGGCAGCATGGCGGGGCGGTGATCCCTGTGGCGTGGGCGCGTGGGAGTGGCTGTGGACTGATCATGATGATGGTGATGTTGATGATGTCCGTGATGCGCATGGTGGGGCGAGGCAGCGCTGCGCGACTCGGTGACGGTGGCGGGAGTCGAGGAGGATGCGTGGTGCTGGGACGAGGTGGCAGCGGCGGACTGCGAGACGGCGCCGCTGCGCTTGAAGAACTGGAAGCGAGCATGCGCGAGCTCGGAGGGCAGCTGAACGTCTGGACGTGCGATGTCTACGAGCGAGAGGCCATGGTCGCGCGGGGTCCAGATCATGGCGAGGGTGGTGAGGCGCTCCTTGGAGATCTGGAACTCGTGGCGTGGATGGTGGCTGTTGTGCTGCTGAGCAGCGCGAAGCACAAGACGGAGGGCCGACTCGAGTACATCGAGATGGCGGGTGTAGAGGAGGTCGTTGAGGTGCTCAAAGGAGCTGTAGAGCTTGCGGTTGGTGCAGTTCTCGATGAGGAGGCGAGAGAAGCGAAGGATGCTGAGCACGAGGCGCTTGGTGAGCGGTGTGAATTGGGTGACCTGAATCTTGGAGAGTTCGTAGTCGCGGCAGATGCTCTCGAGGATGGTGTCGAAGCGATTGAGGGCGCCAGTCCAGTAGTAAAGATCGCCCCTGGGCCAGCACCACTCGGAGATGCTATCGAGCACGGTGGGTAGCTCATCGTCCGAGGACTTGTTGATGCGGTCCTGCAGAGCAATCACCTCGGGAGCCTGTGCGAGCGGAAAGACGGAGGGCGATGTGGAGGAGCGAGATCAGATGGACACGGTCAGCGAGAGGTTCGGAGTAGAGTGCGTTGCGCAGGAACGCAGAAGAGACTTACGGCAGGAGCGAGACGCTTGGGCGTCTTTGTGATCTTCATGATGGCAGCTTGCTCGCTTGCTAGCTAGCTAGAGCAAGGGCTGTGGCGGCGTCCTGCGCGCGAAGCGGAAAAGGTTCGAGGTCGATGATGCGGGAGGTGGACCCGCTCGCGCAGCTACGGACGACACGACGAGCTCGAAGGATGTGCGCTGTTTGTGCGGCCGTGGCAGCGGCTCTGGTAGCTGTGGTCGCGATCGAAGTGCGTGTGGCGAGCTGCGGTATATGCTCAGAGACACGGCACGAGACGAGGCGAGAGACGGAGATGTATGGACGAGGCGAGGAGAGCAACACCTCTTGCTATGCCAGATGAAACAGACGCTCAGCCTCGCTTGCGGGTCCAAGTCGAGTGCCGCACCAGACAGGAGAGCTAAGCAGAGCTGAGCAGAGCACAGCACAGCACAGCGCACTATTTCCTGCCAAAATCCTACTCGCGCTCTCGCCGCGCTGAGCTGCGAAAAAACCGACTTCCGGTTCGATCACGCTGCTGAAGCTGAATTGAAGCTGCTCAGCCTCCACTCGGCGCTTTTTTTGCGGCGATTCCATCAAATTAAATAGGATTGGCCAATGCTGACTATGCAGGTGTCTGCCCAACTGCAAGTGGAGCGAAAGAAAGCAAGAGCCCGCGCTCGCACGTCCCCACGCGCCGTGCAGAAGCGGACCCAGGGTTCCACAGACGACACCACCTGCAACCGTTACAGCAGCCTTCTCCGTTTGCATTGCGATCGCCAGCCAGCCAGCCAGCCAGCCAGCATCATGTCGTTGGCACAGGCACTGCTCGCGCGAAGCAGCAACCAGGGCGCCATCTCACGCGATCCTGCCGCTACGCTCTCCACCTCCAGCCTCGGCGGCAGTGGTGGTGGCGGCGGTGGTGGATTCGCCGCCTTCCTGGCCAAAGCCCAAGCATCTGCCAAGAATGCATCCTCCAACAATGGCGGGGGAAGCAGCCACCTTGGCCTCCAGATAGCTTCGCTACGTCCGCAGGCGACGCTGCCTCCAGCAGACTACGCAAAGCAGGCATCGGCGCTCATCGTCCGCTCCGTGCGCATGCTCCTCTCGTCCGGCTCGCCAGCGGGAGCCTCGCTCGAGTCCCTCTACACAGCCACGCGCACCCTCGTCCAGTACTCGTCTCCCGAGCACCTCGACGACCTCTACGACACCATCAAGATCGAGATCGAACGCGCAGCCGGCAGCTTTGCCAAGACGCTCCACAGCTCCGGCTCTACTTCTGGCTCCGATGAGGCTTCGCTCTCGGCTACAGTCTCTTGGCTCACCCAGCTCGAGTCCATCTGGTCCAGCTGGTGCAACAATCTCGGCCTCGTTCGAGACGTGCTCCTCCCTTTGGACCGCTACTTCCTCCAGCTCGCCTCATCCCCCTCGGCCCTCGCCACCTCCGACCCGTCCGCCAGCGCCGGCCGCCTGCCCATCTGGGATCTTGGTCTCGACATTTTCGGCCACCGTGTGCTCAGCGATGTCACTCTCTCGCGCGTGGTCCTCGACCGCATCGTGGCCGCCATCGATGGCGAACGCAAGCACGCCATCCAGTACCGCCCTCTCCACACTTCCATCGCCACCATGTTCCGCCAGCTCAAGGCGGATAACACGCTCGACGAGGCCATTGTAGCTGCTACCACGTCCTTCTACCAAGCCGAGTCCGCTGCCTCTATCGCCACACTCTCGTCCATCGCCTACGTCGAACATGCCGATCGACGCATCTCCGAAGAGCAGCAGCGCAGCGACTGGTGCCTGCTCACCGAGCGCGGTCGAAGCGACAACATCGCCGCAGCGCGCCAGCAGCTCGTCGCCGAGCATGCTGAGCAGCTCTTGGCGGGCCTACCCGACCTCATCACGGCCAAGCACCTCGACGGCCTCGGACGCGTCTACCGACTGATCAAGAGCATCGGCCGGCTCGCCGAGCTGCGCAAGGCGTTCGGCGACTACATCAAGCAGCACGGTGCCAGCATCGTCAACGACCGCGCGCGCGACGACGACATGATCGAGCGCCTGCTCGAGTTCAAAGCCTTCATCGACGCCATCGTCGCCACCGGCTTCGAGCGCGACGGCGATTTTGTGCATGCGCAGAAGGACAGCTTCGAGGTCTTTGTCAACCGCCGCGAGAACAAGCCCGCCGAGCTCATCGCCAAGTTCCTCGACGCAAAGCTGCGCAGCGGCAACAGGACCATGACCGACCAGGAGCTCGAGCACAACCTCGACGAGGCGCTCATCCTCTTCCGCTACACGCACGCCAAGGACATGTTTGAGGAGTTCTACAAGCGTCACTTTGCCAAGCGTCTGCTCCTGAACAGATCCGCCTCGTCCGATGCAGAGCGAAGCATGCTGCTCAAGCTCAAGGAGGAGTGCGGACCCGAGTTCACCGCCAAGCTCGAGACCATGATCAAGGACGTCGACGTCTCCAAGGATCTCATGGACGAGTACGAGCGCTTTGCAGCCAAGGCCGGCGCGGATGCGTTCGACCTCAACGTCAGCGTGCTCACCCAGGCGCACTGGCCCACCTATCCGAACGTCGAGGTCGTCTTGCCCGCCGAGCTCGCAGCCGCCGCGGAACGCTTCGAGGCGTTCTACCAGAAGCGCAACAGCGGTCGACGCTTGCACTGGCAGCATTCGCTCGGCACGCTGTCCATCACGACACACTTTGACAAGGCCGGAGTCAAGGAGCTGCAGGTGAGCACGTTCCAGGCGGTGGTGCTACTGCTCTTCGGAGCACTGCCGCCCGGTGGCAAGCTGAGCTACGTCGACATCCGGACGCAGAGCGGTCTTGGAGACCAGGAGTTGAAGCGGACGTTGCAGAGTCTGGCGTGTGGACAGATCCCCACGCGTGTGCTGCGCAAGCTGCCGCAGGGCAAGGAGGTGAACGAGGACGACGAGTTTGTCATGAACGACAGCCTCAAGAACGAACGCCACCGCATCCGCATCAACCAGATCCAGATGAAGGAGACCGCCGAGGAGCAGAAGAGCACCGAGCAGCGCGTATTTCTCGACCGAGAACTCATCCTCCAGGCGGCCGCCGTGCGCGTGCTCAAGGCTCGCAAGACGATCAAGCACTCGGAACTCATCACCGAGGTCGTCGACCAGATCAAGAGCCGCTTCGCCGTCGACGTCGCCGAGATCAAAAAGGTGTTTGAGATCCTCATCGAAAAGGAGTACATGGAGCGCGCAGAGGGCCAGCGCGGCGTCTATCGCTACCTCGCCTAAGTCTACTCACAGCATCGTAGCCTCGACAAAGGCAGAGTGTATTTTCTCACACCTCAGCGTGTGCGCATCGGCAATCGGGCTCAACTTCGCATGAGATCAGGCGATGCCATGTGATAAGAGGCATCGGCTGAGCATCGATGGCGATCTCGACGATCGGGTGGCGAAGACAAGAGGTGGCGTGACTCTGACTCTGTGTGTGACCTGCAAGGTAGCGCGGAGTGGGGAAGGGGCAAAGGCCGAAAGGCAGCGAGCCGAGGATGCAGGCTGCAGCTGAGGATCGCCGCATTCCGCATATGAGATCGGTTCGAAACAATGCGCGCCGAGAGAGGAGGCAAAAGCGTTTTCCCCTAGCTTGAACCGAGGCGCATCTGCTCTCTGCACGCCGTCGGAGCTAGGAGGGGCAAAAATGCTGCAGCCCCTCCATTCACCGACGCGCGTGGGCTTCACGCCACTGTCACGGTGCCTCCTGTCAATTGTGCATTGCAGCACCGCACAGGAGCGCCTCTCTGAGTGCATCCGGTGTCCGGCCTTTGCTAGCCCTGCAGCCCGCTTTGGCCCCGGTGCATGTTTGGGTCATCTCGAATCTCGTCGACTAAGCACAAAGCTTCCATACTGTATGCGACGAGCGGGAAACGTAGCCTGAAGGTCGGGTCGGATCGAGCGAGAAAACGAGCAAAGAGCAAAGAGCAGAGAGGAGCCGGATCGAGGAGGGAAATCATCCCACTTTGCCCTCGATGCTCACCGTCCAATCTCGCTTACAGCCCTCGCTGCCGTCTCTTTCTCCCCGCAGCTGTGCCTGATTTTCACCAGCCAGACGAAAGCAGCTCACAGAAACCCACCCCAACGGCACCGAGCACATCCTCCGGCACACATCCCACTGTGTCGGGGTGTCGACGCCCGTGCGCGCCGGCTTGCAGACTTTGTGTTTTGAATCTTCCCACTCGGGGCCTCCTTAGGTGCCGACTGGGGTGCCGACTCGGGCCCCACCGCATCACCCTTGCCTCTTCGCCTTCGCAGACTCTTTTTTCCGTGTCACGTCAGAGCCTCCCGCGCAGAGTCGATGGCGTTGGGAGCTCGCTTGCGCACCTCATCGCTTGTGCTTCGGCCGTGTCTGTTTTCTTTTCCCATGCTCGCCATCACCGTGCAGCTGCAAGACATGGGACTGATCCACAGCGACACCTTGCAAAGCCGTCTCACTTTTTTCGAGTGAGCTCTCCAGCAAAGAACTTGGCGGAAAAGGGCCTCGCAGAACCACCTGGCCGACGGCGCAGGCACCGCTTTGACAAGGCTTGTTGTGATTTTGAGCATATGTCAGCTGCATGCAACCTTGCCAGTTCCTGCCCAAAAGGACACTCGCACGTGGAGTGTCAATTTCGGCCTTGGCTTTTTAGCGCGCTTACTCCGGAACGGCACGAGTCGCCAGGCGTGATTTCCGCATACAGCACTGTACTTCTGCGCCTCTCACCATTGCACCCGAAAGGCGAAAGAGTTGGCAGCTAGCATCTCGTTTCAGACCGAGACTGAGCGGAAAGCGGCTGGCGAGACACGCCAAGGCATTTCATCCCGGACAAGCCAAGAACGTTCTCACCGGCGTTGCGATCAGCTGGTTCAGCCACACTGAGCGCGGCACAGCTGCAGGTGGCAGCCGCGTCTCGAGGCAGGGATCGCTTCGCTTAGCGCTGCGTGCGACCTGGGGTCCGGCTTCTGCTTTCGCCCTACTTGGCTCAGCAGTTCCGACCGTCGTTGAAACTCAGGTGATGTTTTCATCCCCAGCTCCGCACCTCTTGACAGCCCGGTCAACCTCGCCGCCTTGCTCGCCGTGTCGAGGGAGCGCCTGTCGATCGCCCCTTCGTCCAACTCAGCTGATCGACACCCCGCACCAAAACAGCGCTCCACCCTGCCCGGACCCTTTTCCAAAGACTCCCATGCACCCAGCCTGTTGCGCTCATCTTGCCGCTCGCTTCGCCGTCCTTGAGCTCTCGATGGAAGGTCTCTGCTGTAGTGGCCCTCGGGCCGAAAAATCACCTGCACGAAACCAGAAGCCTCGCATGCAGAATTCCTCGTCCTTTCCGTACTCCCTCCGCTTGCAAGTCCGCAGCTCCATCCGAAAGTCCGCTAACCACATCCCTCGTCACGGCCCCTCGTTTCCATTCCTCGCCCTGCACCTGAGACGCGCGGACACTGAATCTCAGCCGCACTTTCTCTCAGGTTCGATGGATGGACCCCCCGGCAACCAACCAAGCCTCCCGCATTAGCTCACCTGCCCAAGCTCTCTTTTCCCCCCCGGCGCGGTATGGGTCAGCACCCAAAGCGTTCGAGAGAAAGATGGGCGCGATGATGACCGTCTGCGTCGCATACAGGCGCGGGCTTCGAATGCTTGCTCCGCCTGCACGCTCATGTCGTGGCCCTAATCGAGTCGCCGTGAGATGCTTCGCCAACGTCTCGCACAGCCTCCTCACATGCGCCAAGCGAAGTCCTCCCCACGTCCGCCAAGCGCCGTCCTGCCATCTTACAGTAGCATGGCTGAGCGAAGAAGACGCATACAGCTCGCCTCAAAAAAATGGCTGCAGCACGGCAACATGACCTACTCCATGGCTGAGGTACAAGGGAGCCGACAGAAGGGCACAGCCGAGCCAGCCGAGTGCGGATCGACGACTTGCGTGCGAAGCCCGACCACAGTGGCCAATGTCATGTGTTTTGTCCCAGCATCCCTTACCCACTGGCCAAGAAGCTTAGCTGAGAATCTGCCAGGCTCCTCGCCCGCCCCTCCTCTGGGTCCCAAGCCGAATGTCTCGGCAAGCCCGCCACTGCCTCCCGCCGTTCCCCCCCCCCCCCCCCCCTCTCCCCCCCTGGTTCCCCCGTACCCAAACAATGCTACGTCTACCCATCCACTCTGGTCGTCACTGAAACTACATAAGACGACATAGTTGGCCATCTCCTCATATCTCCATCCCATCAAAACCTTTTCCTCATTTCTCCGTCCCATCAAAACCTTCTCATCCCTTCCCACTTCCTAGATCTCGATCTCAAAATGCTTACCAAGTACGCCGTCCTCGCTGCCACCGCCGCCGCCGCTGTCACTGCTGCTCCTCTGGAGAAGCGTGCCGCCCCTGGCCAGGCCGACATTGACACTGTCATCCTCAACTACGCTCTTACCCTCGAGCACCTCGAGAACGCCTTCTACCGCGACACCCTCGCCACCTACGACGCTGGCGCCTTCCGCGCCGCCGGCTACCCCGAGTGGGTCCGCCAGCGCTTCGTCGAGATCGGCGGCCACGAGAAGGCCCACGTCGACTTCCTCTCCAAGGCTCTCGGTGACCAGGCCACCAAGGAGTGCACCTACGACTTTGGCATTACCGACGTCAAGACCTTCGTCGCCACCTCGGCTCTCCTCGAGGGTATCGGCAACTCTGCCTACCTCGGCGCTGCCCAGAACATCACCAACGTCGCCTACCTTACCGCCGCTGGCTCCATCCTTACCGTCGAGGCCCGCCACGCCTCGTGGGTCGCTTCGTCGGTCCAGCAGGGTGACGGCTTCCCCGCCGGCTTCGACACCCCGCTCAACTTCAACCAGACCTACTCGCTGGCCGCTCCCCTGATCAAGAGCTGCCCCGACTCGAACCCCGCCCTCCCCGTCAAGGCCTTCCCCGCCGCGACCATCTCGGGCGACGTGTGCGCCGGCAAGCAGGTCACCATCTCGGGTGACGGTGTCCAGGCCGGCCAGTTCGCCGCCTTCCTTACCGGCCTCAACGTCTACTACGCCCAGATCGGCGACGGCAACACCGTCACCGTCCCCAGCGAGGTCGCCTACGGCCGCGTCTACGTCGTCATCACCAAGTCGGGCGACTCGGTCTCGGACGACAACACCGTCGCCGGCCCCGCCGTCGTCGACATCCCCCTCTCCGCCGCCCAGGCCGAGCAGATCTACTCCCAGTAAGCGCGCTCGGCTTGCCAACCTTCTTTTTTCGAACTTCTCGTGGGCTTGGAGCTCCGACCCTCATGTCGTAGAGCTTTCGACCATACCTACTGCCCACTCCCTCGTCGCAGGTTCCGTTAATAAGAACAATTTCCATACAAGCTCGAGTGTGTCTGTCTGTCTTGATCTAAGTTGAGTCTGAATCGATGTCCTTCTCGCTTCAAACTCCCGCTGGTACCACGATGACGATCGAGCCAGTGACGGTGAGGTGATCGGTGGTCTTGAATATTTCATGGCGGTGAGCTGAAAGGATAGCAGAGTCCGAATCTGAATCTGAACATGATGATCACACGGACGAAGCGACCCACGAGGCGGGGCGAGCCTCGACGGTAAGGATGGAGCCAGCGGCGGTAAGGTAGGCGACGTTGGTGATGTAGGCAAAGCCGGTGGTGTTCTCAACACCGCCGAGTCTGTCGCAGTCTCTGCTGGCGTTCGCTCGTGCCTCGTCGTTGACTAGGCGGATGTGTGAACGCCTTCCACCACCGATAGTGATCGAGACGACTCTGCTAGGGTAACACGTCGACTCGCTGGCTGAGCGACCCGTAGCGCTGCGCTGCAGATCTAGACATCTGCCCAATGAAGCTGGCTGCCATGACGCCTCTGCTTCACACGTAGTTACCACGGAAGCTCACAGACACGATGGCGCTCAACTCTCTGCATCTGATGTTAAACACCCCTCTGCTCAACGAGGACGGCCAGCGGCACATGCAGAGGGACACTGTGAGGAGCAGTGTGTCCTGGCCGGAGGGTCCGAAGCTGGACGGGGCCATGCATTTCTGGACAGCTGTGTTGAAGCAAACGCATGGAAAAAAAGCGCGGCCGGAGCTCCGGTCGGCCGACGTGGCCCGTTCGCTGCGAAGAAAGCTGCGGCGGTCGGGCGTCGTCATTCCATCGTGAATCCAGCCGGAGTTAGTCACAGCCTCCTTTCCCCCTTTCGCTGAATCACATCCTTGCATCTCTCCATCCATCTCCGCCGTATCCCTCTTCCCCCACGTCTGCCAGTCATGTCGAAAAGCATTGCGCTTCCTGCTCTGACCGCGTCGATCCCGGCGTTCTACCACTTCCTGGCGCCCAAGGCCGCCGTGGCGCAGGGTCTCTTCCTCCCCGTCGGCTACGGCTATGTGGTCTCGAGCGTCGTCTCGGCGCTCTGGGTCACCTTCCTGATGGGCGTCAAGGTCGGCAGCTCGCGCAAGGCCGCTCAGGTGCCCTACCCGTATCTCTACGCCGAGAAGGCGGTGGCCGAGAAGAACCGAGAAGCCCACCTTTTCAACTGCGCCCAGCGCGTTCACCAGAACACGCTCGAGAACCTGACGAGCTTCATCTTCCTCACGCTCTTCAACGGCCTCTTCTTCCCGCGCCTCACGGCGGCTCTCTCGGCCGCCTGGGTCTTCTCCCGTATCCCCTACGCCATCGGCTACTACTCGGGCACCCCGAGCAAGCGCGCCTTTGGCGGCATCGTCGGCGGCCTCACTTTCCTCGGTACGTCTCTTGTCTTCTCGTGTCTGGGCTCGATCGTTCGTACGGCTGCTGATGCTCGTCTGGTCTCGTTTCTTGGTGCGCACAGCTCAACTGATCACGGCCACTTATGTGTGCTTCACCGTCCTCGGCGCCGCCGAGTACAAGATCTGATACTCGCACCCCGCTTTCTTTCGAGCGACCCAGCGTGCGACCAAAGTGCTAGCCCGAACTACGCACATCCCAAAATGCACCAATCACCAGAACGTCTTCAACATTCCTGCGCGGCGAGACGCTGGATGCCTGCGTGTCTGACCGGGGCCTGGCCGGAGTTGAAAGCTTCACTTGACCTCGTGGGCGCGAGAGACTGGAAGCTGACTCGAGCAACGTCAAAGCCGCAGCGAGAAGATCTTGGCTGTGCCTAGTTGGGGCTCAAAGCGGAGCGGAAGGCCCCTGCGGTACGCAACAGAACACGCATCGCCAAAGGGAGCGCTGCGCGTGAGGCTTGAGCCCAGCCTCGACAGCTGGAGAGGGACCGCGCTCTCGTGGACGGGTTCTTGGTCAGGACCCTAAGATTCCATCAGACCGCCTCATTCACGCCGTGAGCTTCGCATCCCGCACATCGGCCGAGCTCGGGATCGCGACTCGCTGCCGTCGCGAGCGGCCCCGTCGAATCTCCTGTGCAGTCGATCGCGCGGAAGCAAACCTGGCGCCTGATGGTCGACTTGCAAACCCTTCTGAGAAGTACAGCTCGAGGATCAGCGCCTACTCCCCATTCCTTTCCAGCTGCAGACAGAACGAACAGGACCGCGTCTCTGAGAGCGACAAGCAAACGTTGAGCGACGTGCACCTTGACAATTGGCACGATCGACCGCGCAGTCGCCCAGCACAGGACCGCGATCCTATCCTCGGCCTACGAACGTTAAATTGTGTGCGTCGGAGAAGCGCCTCGATCCTCAAGTTCCACTCGTGAAAACAAGCGTTCTCGAGACAGAGAGCGAGAGATAGAGAGATTGACCTTCGGCGACTGGGCTGAACGTCTTGGCGAAGCCACTCGAAATTCCTTCCTGATGCGGCTGTTCCATGCAGAGACGGCGCCCGGAGCGGCCTTTCGCTTCCACCCAGCCTCTTGAGCACAGCCGCCTTGGAGCGATAAGCTCGGTGCTGAGCGGCTGCAAGGTTGTTTTGTGGCTGGTGGGGCCGGGAGAGGTGCATTGCACGGTGACGGTGGTGGAGTTTCGGGTGCGTGCGGGCGTCGGCGTGTTGGACCCTGCATCAAGTCGGTGGCAGCTGCCAGGCGAGTGACAGCACAAAGCACAGGTCTCGCGTCGTCGGACAAGCCACTCGATGCTGCACCCGGCCCGTGCGACTCGAACCGGTACCCTCGCATCCTTCTCCCCGTCCCACCTCCTAGTCGTCGTCCCCCCATCCGGCTTCTTCCGCTCCCTCCCTCCATGCTCCGACGTGCTCGCTGTGGCCGGATCGCCCTCACTAGGGCCGCAGCCTACACAACATAGAACTCGACTAGTCGCCTACTCCTCATAAAGACCAACGATCCAATTCCCTCTCTCCACGAAGCCCAAGACTCAGGAACGTTTCGGCCCCCATGATCAGTGCCTAGATATCTCCAGCTATCAACTTCACCCCCCCGCTCTACAGGAGACGTCGCACTTCGCTCGTAGACTCTGACGCGGCCGCAGTTGTGCCGGCAGCTGTGCGATGGTCACTTTTCGGGGCTCGCTGGCCCCCTCTCCGACGGTACGCCGGATTCGCGCCTGGACGACGACGGTCTCGCTGTACCTCGAGTCTCTGCTGTGCTACCTGCACACGCTGCTCTACTTTTTCTTCTTCCACACGTACGAGCCTGCGTCGCGCGCCTGGTGGGACTCGTCCAAGGGCTCGGCGGTCGTCATATACGCGCCGCACAACGATGCCGTCGCGCGCTACGTTGCGCTACGCCTCTCGTCCGGCTCGCCCTCGAGCTTTGCGCTCAAGGATGTCGGCCCGACTCAGCGCAACCCGCGCGCGCCGTACACCTGCTTCGTGCTGCACGCCGACTCGGACCAGTTCTCCATCACCGTCGCGCAGTGGGCCGCCAAGAAGGCACGCATCGAAAAGGCGCTCCTCAAGCAGAGCGCCGCTGCACGCTCGTCCCGCTCCGACGGCTCCAGCACCCCCTCGTCGCCCACTTCGACCACGCACACCTTTGATGCCGAGTCGATCCCGGATCCGGCCGATGCGCGCTCCGAACCCTCGTCGCCCAGGCTAGCGGCGGAGGGAGCGGCGCAAGTCGCGGGACGTGGCGATGAGACCCCACGCGCCAACAGGCGGTCTAGACCCCCTCCGATCCAAATCGAAAGGCGCAGGAGGAGATCGAGGAGCTGGTCGGCTTGGGCGACGCCCGATCTGTTCGGCTATGGCGTCGACATGCTCAAGGGCTGGATGCCCGGGAGGAGCGGTCCCAAGGCTACGCCGGCTGGCACGATCATTCCCATCATGGCCGACGTGCAGTCTGCAGACGGTCTGGCGATGATCAACTCGACCATCTCGGCGTACTGCACGTCGCACGAGCTGCTGCTGAGCGGCGTGATCCTGATCCCGTCGGTGCTGTGTCCGCGCAACGTGCCGCTGACGCGCACCGCCGTCTCGCGCGGCGACGTTCCCAAGACGCCCGGCAGCGCGTACAGCGACGTCGATCCCTTCAGCCTCTACAACCGCGATGCGTGGGGCGACGTGCGTCCGTCTGCGCCGTCGTCGTCGAGCGCACGACCGGGCAGCAGTGGAATGGCGGGTCCGCGCGATCCGTTCGGCCTGGCACCGGCGTTTCGCGAAGGGGCGGTGGATCTGGGTGCGTCGATCGAGTCGTCGTCGTCGGGCTCGTCGGCCATGTTCAATCCGCAGGCGTCGCCGCCGCTCTCGCCGTCGAGCGCGCGCATCGTGCGGACGCAGGACGACGAGCAGGCGGCGCTGCACAGCGCGCTGGCGACCGACGTGGTGCAGGCCAAGGCGCTCATCAACGTGCTCTTCCCCGCGCTCAAGCGCGACAAGGGTCGCATCCTGGGTCTTGTGCCCGGCGGGTATGGACCTGAGCTGCCGGGCGATCCGGATATGCTGTCGTTTCAGTCGGCGCCCGTGCGCAGCGCGAGCGGAAAGGCGCGCGATCGCTCGCACTCGTCGGCCTCGATCGGTGCCGCATCGAATGCGGAGCGATGGCCGGATGGAACGCCCGTGCTGAGGACGTGGCCGAGTCCTGTCGTCCACACCGTCCGCGACGCCCTGCGTACGCAGTACCGCGAGCTCGAGCTCGAGTACAGGAGGCGCGGAGGTGGCGCACGCCACGTGCATGTGTCTACCATCGAGACCAATGCGCTCATTCGACTGCCCCAGACGCGCCTCAAGAAGGTGGTCAAGTGGAACGAGTCGGTGCGCTACTTTGACCACCGCGCGCGCAAGCGCGCCGCATGGCGGTGGCGCGATCTGCTCAATCCGGCGCGGTTGCTAGACCGTCTACCGTTCGTAGGTCGGTTTGGTCGGCTGAGCGGTTCGGCTGCAGATGAACGCTCCAGGTCGACCACAGCACGCAGTGATACCGGACGGTATGAGATCTACATCCCGTCTGAGCTTCGTCCGTTTCTGCGCGGATGGGTTCGTCCGTTTACCGAAGCGAGCACTGACGAGGGCGAGATGGGGTTTGAGGGATCGGCGCCAGTGATGGCGAGGCTGGGTCGTAGATTGGTGCGCGTGCTGCGCTGGGTGGAGCTGTGCTGCGTACCGTGGGATGATCTGGCCGAACACATCGCCGCGGTCAGCTATCCCGTTGCACTCGGATCCTCCTGTCCACCTACGCCCGGTCCGGCCCAGCCGCTACTTCATCCGTATACCGTTTCGTCAAACCACGCTCCCCAGTCCCACAGGACTTCGACTTGGCAGGGTAGGGCGCAGTTCAAGCCGCTCAGTCTCGTCGACGATGCCGACGAGGATGCGATTCCCGACTTTCCCTTCTCCACCGCTAGCTCCGGCCCCGCAGTGACGCTGCTCAATCTCGTAACCGACTCGGCAAAACCGCTGCGCATCCAACGCTCCTATCCGCGCGAACTCGCTCACCAGGATCCCACCCCTCTCTTCGAAGCCATCCGCTCTGCGCTTACCGCTTACCATCCCAGACACACCTACTACCCTTCGCTTGCCGCCTACATCGCTGCTGCCCTACACACCCTCGCCCCCTGGTCCCTCACCTTGCTCAAACCTACCCTCGCTTCCTACCTCCTCCAGTACACCGTCGAAGCTCATCCCTAACCACCCCTTCCTCCAGCCTCGCTTGGCACCCTTTGCGGTTCCTTTCGCGTTCGGCTCCGCTTCCGTCGTCTGTGCACGCATGCATACTCTGCCTCATCTAGCCCGCATCCTCAATGCATCAGATCCTAGGATCGAGGATTTCACAGAGTGACATTTTGGTGCATTTCAAAACAGTTACGAGCGGTGAGGTTGGCGAAAGCAAAGAGAAACAAAACTTGGAGACACATTACGGAGCCGACAGGGACACGGCGGTCCTGCGATGGCATTTGCCAACAAACGACACGGTTGCAGTTAGAGGTTGTCGAGGTCCGAGTCGTCGTCCTCGTCAGCGGACTGGGCCTTGTTGGCACCGTTGCCGTTGGCCTTGGCCGGCTTGGCATCTTCGTCATCCTCGTCGTCCGAGTCGTCGTCGGACTCGGAATCGGCCTGGTCAAGCCACTCGAGGAAGGGCGCGGCGGCGCGGCGGACCTTCTTGGAGACGTCCTTGTCGACGTATTTTTTGCTAACGTGGGTGCCCCAGTTCTTGACAAAGTCCTCGTCGAGCACGTCGATCTGGTAGAGCGCCATGAGGATCTTGGGCACGCCGTTGGGCACGAGCGAAGGGTACTGGACACCGGCGAGACGCTCAAAGCCGCCGAGCATGGCCTTCTGGTGCTTCTCGGACTGGCCGACCATCTTGACGAGCACGGCGCCGTACTTTTCGATCTCCTTGGCGGCGTCCTCGGTGAAGAGCGACTGGGCAAGCACCTGGACGGTCTTGTGCTTCTTCTCGATGCCAAACTCCTGCGCCTTCTTGTAGACCTCGGCGGGGGAGCATTCGCGGCCCTCGTCGCCGCCCTTGCGGTTGGCGGCGCACCACTGGCCGAACTGGGCGTAGGGGCTGTCCTCGTCCTCGTCCTCGTCGTCTTCGCCGAGCACGAGCGACGACTTGACGCTGCCCTCGAGCGCCTTGACGCGCGCAGCGACGGCGGCCTCGGAGGTGTCGACGGACCAGTCGTCGTCGACGTTGCCGCGCTGCTCGGCGGTGGGGATCTCGGCGGCCTCGGCCTTGATGCGCTTGGTCAGCTCGTCGTCGGAGCCGGCGTCGCCGGCGTCCTGGCCGGCGGCCTTGCCGGCACCCTTGGCGCCCTTGACGCGCTTGGGAGGCGGGTGCTTGACGATGAAGGTGGTGAGCTTGTGCTTCATGTCGACGCCGGTGCGCTTGCCGCAGGCCTTGCAGTTGCGGAGGATGTCGCCGTCCTTGAGGATCTTGAGGTCGGTCTCGGGGTTCTTGCAGTCGCCGCAGAGGACGAACTTGTCGATGAAGCCGTCGAGGAGCTCGCGGAGGCGGTCAGCATCGTGCGCGCCGTTGACGATATAGCGGTCGTTCTTCTCGTCGAACGAGGTCTGGGCGCCGAGCTCGCAGCCGAAGAACTTGGTCGGGTAGGTGGGGGGACGGCTGAGCGATCGTGCGATGTCGGACATGTTGGGAATGACGGTCTTGATGCCGTTACCCTTGCCCTCGATCTTTGTCTGGAGGAGGGGCATGCGGTAGCGGTAGAACTTGTCGTCGACGTCGCGACGGATGTTGACCACGGACATGATTGCGATGAACGATGCGCTGCGTGCGCAAGGGTGATGCTACTTGTAGAAGGTTTGGGAAGGATCTCGACGAAGCAGTCGAGATGAGAATGACAAGAAAAGGGGGGGCGAGTAGACGTATCAAGTACAGCTACAATGCATAACCGAGTAGGGCGGTTTTTGTCTGCGGGCGAAAGGCGAGTTGACGGATGGACGAGTTATGGTGGAGAACAGGAGAGACATAAAAACTACGGTCTCGCTCGTTGCCCAGGTGGATGGCGACAGGATGGAGGGGGTTGTGGCTGATCGGTTGGGGTGGCTGATCAAAGGCGCGAGGCTGAGGGGTGGGGCGCGGCTACCGAGGAGCTGTGGGAGACCGAGCGTTCGGATGAGCGGCAGACGAGGAGCGCGAGCCGGAAGCGTTGCGATTGGAGCAAAGGTGTTGATGCGCTAGAGGCACACGGACGAGGATGTGTTGAGAGGATGATTGTGGTGCAAAGCGGTGCGATGGTGGAGAAAGAAAGAAAGAAGCGTCGTCGCGAGCGAGCAAGCTAGCTGCTCATCCAGCCGGCTCAGCCAGTCGGTCAGCCAGCTGCGTCTGTTCGACTCGAAGGAGCGCCGACCCGGTATCCGATCTGTCGCCCAGCCTCACCCCACCGTGGCCCACCCTGGCCCACCAAAAAAAAAAAAAGCGCAAACCAAAGTCTGCTGGGCTGGCTGAGCCGGGCTTGATGAGAATTTTGCTGGCTCGCGCGACAGTGGGCGCAGCGGGCGCAGTGCTCATCTTGGCATTCAAGCTTTTTCTGCACCCACCCAAATTCCAAGGCGTGGCCAGTCGGCGATTTCTCTTCCCTTCAAAGGGGAGCTCATTCTGCCCCAGATCGGTGATTGGATCTCAGTCGATGCGAGATCTATGTAAATGTGCATTTGACGCGGTCTTACACTTTGCCGTCGTTGGCGTGCCGTCGTTGGCGGAGCCTGGACCTTCATGCAGGCTTTGCTGTTTCAGAGAGTCGGCGCCTGCCTGGGCAAGCCCAGCGGCGTGCGACACCGACTTTGCCGATGGCGCACTCGAGCCAGCGGGACCAACGACCTTGCAGCGGTCAATCTACAGACCTGTGCTCGACTTGTGCGAGCGGACGCTATGTGCAATACCTATCGGCCTCGGGATCCATCTCGAGCCGTGGCTGCTGCACCACCGAGCGGGCCTCGTCTGCTTCTGGCAATTTCTGGCTCAATTTTCAAGTGGCGTGGCGACAACCAACAAGCTCGTTTGGCTCTCAAAGCCTCCACACGGCGCGACCCGAGTCGAGCTTGGCCTCTGGCGCTGTGCTGAGCCGAGATGGATTACGCATGCGAGCGACCCTGCACCCGCGAGTTTTCACCGCGATTGCACCACCGCCTCTCGGCCTCTCGGCCTCTCCGCCTCTCCGCCCCACCGGCCCCAATTTGCCCCGGACCCGCCTGTGGCCGCACGCACCCGCGAGTTGTGGCTGCCGGCCACCGTCCCCACATCGCCTCGACAGACCTGTGGGATCTGCGTTAGAGCTCGCCTTCGCCTCAGCTCAGCGTCTCTGTCAGCGCGCTCACTCTCACGCGCTCATCGGCTTGGCCACCCGTCTGCCCTCGCTCGTCCCTCCCCGTCACACGACAGACTCCGGTTCCTACCCCACAACCTTGCTGCTTTCCCTCATCACCACCTACGGCACATCTGCGATCATCATCTTCTTCTTCTCCATACGATATCCTCCCTCTCGTTACACCTGTATACACAACCCGACGCCTGCTCCCACTCTACTCTCTGTACACTGCGCTCAATCGGCTGCCTGGCCCCGCTATCTCTACCTGCCAGGCGTCCAACACACGCTAGCCATCGCTCCGTCTCGCTCCTCTTACTCGATCCACCGCCTCGAGGCCTCAACTGGCCGCTCTCCAAGACCTCTGCATACGCATTCGCAACATGAATCCCAGCATCTCCATCCCCGATCGTCTCCCCGTTCTCCCGCTTCCCTACCCGCTCGTGCTCCATCCCAACCTCCTTCTCTCCATCAACATCTCGTACGCCCATTCGCTCAGCCTCCTCAAGGCAGCGCTCCAGTACTCCACCCTCAAGGATGACGTCGAATCCAACAACGACGCTTCCCAGCCTCCCCGTCAGATCGGCCGCTCCCGCCTCGATTCCAACAAGCCCATCATCATCGCCTGCGTGCCCACTCTGAGCGCACCCAAGGGCACCGCCTCCGCCAACAAGTCGGCTTCGCGCGCCACCAATCCAGCGCTGCCTGCCGACCCCAACGCGCGCAACCTCACCTCGTCCGAAGACAACGACGTGCGCATCCGCATCAACGAACTCTACGACTGGGGTTGCGCAGCCCGCCTCATGCGTCTCGTTCGCAACCCCCAGAACCAGACCTGCACCCTCCTCGTCTCCGGCCTCACGCGCGTCCGCATCGACAGATGGCTCTCCATCCGTGCCCCTCTCACCGCAACCACCATCGACCCCAAGAGCAACCTAGCCATCCCCGACGTGCCCGTCCCACTCGCCACCGCCACCGCTTTCGTCGACGAGGAGTCCTGGCCCACCTTCCCCGAAGCTTCGCCCGGCGACATCGATCTCGTCGTCAGGCTCAAGAAGGCTTCCGCCGAACTCATCGATGCCATCGCGCAGCTCAACCCTCCCACCGACGGCAACGCCCATACGCCCTCGCCCATCGTCGGTCCCGCCCTGCCCCTCTTGCCCGCTAGCCTCCTCAAGAAGCTGCGTGGCTTCATGCAAGACTGCCGCGAGTCGCAGGCCGCTCTCCTCGCCGACATCGTCGTCGGCACCCTCGGCGGCGCATGCGAGTGGTCCGAACGCGTCGCCATCCTCGGCGACTGGGACCAGCGCGAGCGTGTCCGCCACTCGGTCGACGTCATCCTCAACGGCGTCAAGCGCGTCAAGCTCGCCCGCGAGCTCATCGTCGCCCTCTCCTCGCCCCTCAACCCCAGCAACAAGGAGACCGTCATCCGCTCCCAGCTCGAGGCCCTCCTCACCCAGCTCGCCGCCCTCAACCAGGGCGTCGCGGCTCGCATCTCCGCCATCACCTCCAACACCGGCGACCGCGACGACGGCAAGCCCGGCGGCGGCATCATCATCCGCGCGCCCACCTCTCGCAACAACACCAACAACGAGACCGGCAACGTTCGCATCATCACCGGCCCCCTCGGTGGCCGACGCGGAGCCAAGCCTGGC
The DNA here is from genome assembly GCA_030849465.1 of Moesziomyces globuligerus. Taxonomy (NCBI): domain Eukaryota; kingdom Fungi; phylum Basidiomycota; class Ustilaginomycetes; order Ustilaginales; family Ustilaginaceae; genus Moesziomyces; species Moesziomyces globuligerus. The sequence goes on from JARVLF010000007.1 coordinate 168,528, forward strand.
AACAGGGGCTTGCCTGGCGGCGGCGGCGGCGGCCTGCCAGGATCCAATGGAGGAGACGACGACGAAGATGAGCTCGCCGAGCTCGCCAAGAAGCTCGAGCAGGCCCGTCTTAGTCCCGAGGCACGCAAGGCGTGCGACAAGGAGCTCAAGCGCCTCGCGCGCATCCCGCAGCAGAGCGTCGAACGCGGCGTCGTCATCACATACCTCGAGATCATGGCCGAGCTGCCGTGGGAGAAGATCAGTGCCGATAACGAGCCCACCCGCGATCCCAACGACAAGGCGCTCGTCCTTCATCAGAAGAGCGTCAAGTCGCCAGCTCCCGAAGAGGGCATCGTGGATCGCGCCCGCCGCATCCTCGACGCCGATCATTACGGTCTCGAGAAGGTCAAGAAGCGCCTCATCGAGTACCTCGCCGTGCTCGAGCTCAAGACCACGCAGGCTCGAGAGCGATTCGAAGCCGAAGAGAACGCCGAGCGTCAGGCCATCGATGAGCGCCGTCGAGGCACCCCTTCGGCCTCGACCGACGAAGCAGCTGCCGACGGCGACGATGTTGCCATGTCGGCAGAAGACGGCGAGGATCTTGTCGCTCGCGAGCAGGGCATCACCAAGGAGGACATCGAGGAGGAGAAGCGTCGCCGACGCAACGAGAAGCTGCGAGTGGGCGACAAGGGCCCGATCCTGCTGCTCGTCGGACCTCCCGGCACGGGAAAGACGTCGATTGCCAAGTCGCTCGCCTCGGCCTTGCAGCGACCTTTCACTCGACTCTCGCTCGGCGGTGTGCGCGACGAGGCCGAGATCCGCGGCCACCGCCGCACGTACGTGGGTGCCATGCCTGGCTCGATCGTCTCGTCTCTGCGCAAGGTCGGCGTCTCGGACCCCGTCATCCTGCTGGACGAGGTGGACAAGCTCGGCAGCGGCAACGGTTTGCACGGCGACCCCATGGCTGCGATGCTCGAGGTGCTGGACCCGGAGCAGAACCACACATTCAGCGACCACTACATCAACGTACCCATCGACCTGAGCCGCGTGCTCTTCATCGCGACGGCCAACTCGCTCGAGACGATCTCGCCGCCGCTGCTGGACCGTACCGAGGTGATCCACATCTCGGGCTACACGCACGACGAGAAGACGGCCATCGCACGCCAGTACCTCCTGCCCAAGCAGATCAAGGCGCAGGGCCTGACGCCCGATCAGCTCGTCGTCTCGGACGACGTGCTGCTCAAGGTCGCCATGGGCTACACGCGCGAGGCGGGCGTACGTACGCTGGAGCGCGAGATCGGTGCGCTGGCTCGTGCCAAGGCAGTCGAATACTCGCTCTCCAAGAAGGGCACGCTGAGGGACGAACAGGGCAACTCGAAGGAGTACGACCCCGTGATTCGCGAGGCCGACTTGGAACGGTACCTCGGACCGGACACGTACGAGCCCGAAGTAGCCGAGGCCAACGCGCGACCGGGTGTCTCGACCGGTTTGGCGTACCAAGGGTCTGGCTCGGGTGGAATTCTTCACATCGAGTCGCTGCTGCTGCCGCCGGGAAGTGGGTATTTGAAGCTGACGGGATCGTTGGGCGATGTGATTCGCGAGTCGGCCGAGCTGGCGCTGTCGTGGGTCAAGGGCAATGCGTTCCAGCTGGGCATCGTGCACACGCGCGACTCGGAATTCCCCAAGAACGACATCCACCTTCACCTCCCCTCGGGAGCGATTCCCAAGGATGGTCCTTCGGCGGGCGTGGCCATGACGTGTGCGCTCGTGAGTCTGTTGACCAAGACGCCCATCTCGCCGTACCTGGCCATGACGGGCGAGGTGACGCTGCGCGGTGTGGTGATGCCGGTGGGCGGGATCCGGGAGAAGCTCACGGCTGCTTCGCGCGCCGGCATCCGCAAAGTGCTGCTGCCTCACCGCAACCGCAAAGACGTAGAGGCGGATCTGCCCAAAAAGGTGCGCGACGAGCTCGAGATCAAGTACGTCAAGACCGTCTGGGAGGCCATGGAGGCCGCCTTTGGCAACAAGCTGTTTGAAAACGCCGCGCTCGCCCTCGAGGCAAACGGATACGGCCACGAACACGAGGGCATCCGAGAGGGCCGCCGACTCATGCACGAGATCGAAGACTCACGATTGTGATCAGATTCCTCGGCCACATCGCCTTGGTGGTACCTGCGTCCGCGTTCACTTTGCTCCCTACATCCACCATCGTTGTCTTCCTCGTCTTCTAGCTTGTTTTCGCTTGTACGTATTGTATTCTAGGCCCTCATCTGACTCGATTGAACTGTTCGCAAAGCACAGGGAGGAATTGCAAATGGGGAGGCAGAGGAAGTTGTATGAGATCGGGGGGTGGGGTCCCGATGGGTTGATGAGGCTAGCGGTTGAAGGCTGATTCATTCTGGGATTGTGGACGGCTGACGTCGAAAGAATCGCGGGGCGAGGCGGCTGTCAGGCTTAGGGATTTGGCGTGCAACGGAAGTGGCAGGCGATTGCCGGGCAAAGGTTAGCAGGGCGGCTGCATAAGCGAAGCAGGTAGATTAGGCCGATGCAGGGATTTCACACACTGCGAATCATCGCGTATCTCGCTACGAGCACCATGCCACGCTGACCGCTGACCGCTGCCCGCTCCGAGGTCCACGGCGCGAGGCTCCCAGGTCAGATGGTCAAAAGCGTGCGGGAAGGCGGCCAAAGGGGGGGGGAATGCGGGCAAGCGCGGATAAGCGCCACTCGAGCCTCTCGAGCCACTCGAGGGAGAAAACGCGTCGCTTACCTCAGTCGTGCGCCAAGAGGTGGCCTTCGGCAGAGCCGTCAAGATGGCGTCGTGCCTAATGCCTTGGGGATAGCCAGCGCCAGTGTGAATTTCCAGACACCGATGGGAATCGTAGCCCGCTTCATCTGCACAGCCCGCCCTCGTCGGCAAGCTCGTTGGGCCCTCGGTCAGCCTGGCTGCAACGTTGGTCAGATTTGCCCGCTGCCTCGAACAATGCGGCTGCGTCCATCTTGGTCCGCGGCGATTGCGAGGCCTGGGTAAGCTGGAAAGGCTCGGGTCTCTGCTTGAAAGGGGTCTCGACGTGTGTAGCATGAAAACCTCTTGCTGCCCTTGCATCCACAGTGTGTGCCGTCGTAAGCCATCGAAGCCTCCCGCGGCTGATGGCGAGAAGCTCGTTCTGCCGCGTCGAGCTTTCCGACACGACTCCGGTGGCAAATGCGAGGTGCTCCACTCGGCCTATCTTGACGGTCTGACGGATCTAACGTGCCGGAGCCATGCCGTTCCGGAAAAATGCTGTAAATTTAGGGGCATTTTTTAGGCCTGTAAAGCGGAAGAAGCTGGCAAGTTGCAATTGGATTCATACTGTATTCTCCTAAACTTTAGACACCCTTTTTTTTGGTCGGAATTTCCTGATCAATGGCCTGGCAAGCCTGGAAATCAAGGCTGAGTCGGTTCGGAAGACGTGTCTCTCGGCGGGAGTTGGCCGTCGCGACCGACCGAGGCTTGGATTGTCTTGTCTTGCCTGAGCTTCTTGCTGTAGCTGGGTGGCCAACACGCGCCGTGGCGACGACGGGGCCAGCAGCGCGACTGCGATTCGTGCCAAAGTCAGGCCAGCCAGCAGGCCAGCAGGCCAGCTTCGATTGCTTGGCCATCAGCTCTAGCAGTGCGGGATTTTGATTTTATTATATCGCCTGGTCCGTAGGCGAGCGGCTGCACAAAAGGCTGGGGCTGGCGTGATTGGAAGCAGACCCGACGCGAAGCCGCGAAGCTTTTCTCGCCCAGGCCGAGCGTGGTGTGGATGGAATTGAGTAGCCGACGTGACGGAGACACGGACGGAGCAAAGCTCAAACACGCCCAACGCTCCAACGCCTAAGCCCGCCGCCGCTGACTACGTATCGCTTCCGCCCTCGCCTCAGCGCTCTTACGTTCGCCACCCTGCCAATCCCTCCCTCCCATCTCTCCTTCGTCACCCCCATCCCGCCCGCCCCTCACACCCCGTCCGCCGTCGCTATCCCTTCTACCTCCGCGACACCACTTCCACCCCCCGACGGTCCAGCACCTCACCAAGCTCAGCGTAGCCACCCATCGCGCCTGTCGCCCGCCACCCGCCTCTCGCCGCCCGAGTTCAGCGACACACCCTTCTATCGCGCCATCTAGCAACACCAGATCGAGTCCGATTCCGCTACTCTATCATCCACCTGGGCCGCTCACCCTCCATCCGCACGCCCGCCACCTAGACCCGTGCTTCTCTCCCAAACCTCACGCGTGCTGCCGCACTGGTGTTCTTCGCCCCCTGACTGGATCACCACCAGTCGTCGACCAGGAGCCATCGAATCTTACTCCCGCTCGCTCCCGCCCACCATCTGCATCCGACTGAGCAGGGTCCGCGCTCCACTGCCACTTGTGACCGACACGGCGCCTCCGCACATCTAGCCCGCCTGCGCGACGGACTGCTTCGCACCACCCGTCAACGATTCACGGCCTTCGCGGCCTGCCCATCCCTCTAGGTACCACCAAGACCTTCCCTTATCTTCACTTCGCCTTATCCGAGCGGAGACATCGCCTCCTGCTCAACCTCTTTGACCATGTCGAATCCTTACCAGCTGCAACAGCAGCAACAGCAGGCCATGGCGTCCGGCAGCAACTCGCCGCTCGCTACCCCCCTCCCCATCAAGCGGGGACGTGGCCGACCACCAAAGAATCGCAATCCCAACGCCACCCCGACTCAGCCTGCCCCACCTCCGCCGCCCAAGCCTGCTCCGCAGCAGCGCACTTCCCACATCACATCGCCCCGCCCTCGCGCAGCCCAGCCAACCGTCTACTCGTCAACAGCCTCTCCCTTTCAACCGCCACCACCCACCGGCTTCCCCTCACATTCTTTAGGTCCCGGCATCCCGGAGCAGCAGAACATGTTTTACCACCCCATCCCTACCGCCATCCACTCGTCACCTCTGCCCGGCACCGCCAACACCGTGCCCTCTTTTCCGTCGATACCCGCGTTCCAACGGCAGCAGCAGATCCAGCAGCAGCAGTCCCAACAGTCCATTCGAGACGCGCAGCAGGCCAGGGCATCCGCCGCTCACGCCTCGAGCCACGAGGCAATGTCCATCGACGACGTAGCTTCGGCTGGCACCTCAGCGCCCGCATTGACCGCGAACGCAGAACCGACCATCATGACCGCAGCAGGAGGCTCGATCGGCGCAGGTCTGGGGCAGGCAGTCGGCAATGCTGGCGCATCCCCCGCCAGCCGCACTCGCAGAAAGGCCGACGCCAACGAGCCCGAGCTCAAGGTACCCGAGTCCTTTGATCACGGCTGGATGAACGAGCCTGCAGATGCGAACGAGGCCGAGAGCGTCTATGCTGCGGTGGTCGATTGCATTCGCAGTCACGCCGACGCCGCCGGCCGCCGGCTATCCGAGTCGCTCGAGGAGTGCCCCGACCCGGAGGTGGATCCAGAGTATTACGAGAAGGTCGAGAAGCCCACGTCGCTCCAGGCCATCTCGCAACGCATTCGCGAACGCGAGTATCCCAAGGTCACCGACTTTGAGATGGACGTGCTGCAGCTCTTCGAGAACGCTCGCAGGCTGCATCCCATCGGCAGCCAGCCGTACGCAGACGCCGTCGTCCTGCAGCGCCTCTACCATGAGCTCACCAAAGCGCGCCCATCGACCCGCGAGCCCATCACCGCCAAAGCCGTGCTTGCCGCCGCCGCCGCGGCCGACGCAAGCAGACACTTTTCTTCGATTCCGCACGGCCCGCTCTACGCCAGCGCCGGCTCGCACGGCGACCTCACAACCCGCATCAGCAGCAAGTCCAAGACATACTACGAGCATCTCAACCTCAAGGGCAAGGCCTTCCGCGTCGGCGACTGGATCCACCTCATCAATCCCTCCGATCCCGCCAAGCCTATCGTCGCCCAGATCTTCAAGGTCTTGCGGCGCGAGGACGACGAGCCCGACCAAGGATGGGTCACCGTCTGCTGGTACTACCGTCCCGAACAGACGTTCCACCCGGCCTCCAAGCGCTTCTTCAAGGACGAGGTGGTCAAGACTGGCTACTTTGCCGACCACCACATCGAGGATATCCTCGAGAAGATCATGGTCATGTTCTACACAAAGTACATCCGTGGCCGCCCCAAGCCCGAGTATTGGGATCCCCGCAGCCCGCTCTACGTGACCGAGTCGAGGTACAACGAGCAGCAGCGCGTCTTCCACAAGATCAAGAGCTGGGCCAGCTGTGTGCCCGAGGAGATCCGCAAGGTCGAGACGCCCATGAACTACTTTGAGAAGGCCATCGCTCCGCCTCCCAAGGAAGAGTCGCCGTTCCTCCGTGGCGTCCATGGGCCTGGTGCACTGAGGGACGAGGACGCGTCGAGCGGAGAAGGCGCCGAATTCCCCGACCTCTTCAAGGACGCTATCGACGATTTCCGGCCGAAAAAGAAGGGCCGCGCGCCCGACGGCTCGGACGGGTCGGAAGCGGCAGGCGACGCCTTCACGCGCTTGGCCTCGCTCGTGGCTGCGCGTGTCACTCCCGATCAGTACTTCCGCCTGCAGCAGCTGCTCTCCACACCGCAAGCGGCCACGCTCGACATGGCGCAGCTCAGCAACGAACTCGGCGGCGTCGATGTGAATCTGCTCTCCGAGCTGCGCGGTGCCGCCGTTGCGGCAGGCGTTGCTTCCGCAGGCCTCGAAAAGGTCGCCTCGTCCAACTTTGCCGACATGGCGAGCGGTACGCAGTCGCAGCCAGCACAGGCTCTCGAGGCGTCGCAGCAGCAGACGACGATCGGCGTGGTGGATCTGGTCCGATCGCAGCGTGGCGAAGGATTCTACGCGACGCTGCCGCCCGAGACGTGTAGTCTGTTTGCGGATCAACCGGGTGGGCAGGTGAGCTGGTATGCTGCTGCGCCGTTAGATCTGCCGCTGCAGAACGATCTGCACAAGAACGGGTTCTACGCGCCGCAGCAAGCGCACCTCCGACATCATACACTCGACTACCTCTACCAGCAAGCGGCCACACGCATCGAGGGCGATGCTGGCGCTGACGCGCAGGCCCGCAATAATGGCCGGGTCGGCGCCTCGCAGCCGCTCCAGCCCAGCGCTTCGGCCAACGGCAATGCGACTCCGCGCGCACTGATGACGGGCTCGTCGCCCTATGTGCCGCACGCCTCGGGCATGTACGACTTCTTGGCTCCCAGTGCGCGCAACTCGCCTATGCTCAGACCCGGTTTCATCGGCACTGGCGCCATCGCCGGCGCCGTGGCGGCGGGAGGAGGGAGCATGCCAACCGCCAGCAGCAACGGTAGCACCGACGAGGCACTTACGCCGGTCATGAGCCAGAACACGGGCTGGTACGGCGGCAACGAGTGGGGGGAGGACCCCCAGAAGACGGCAGAGGCGCTCGCAGAGTTCTCCAGCCAATACGGCAGCGAGGCTGGCCAGCTCAATCTCTCGCACTACCTCTCGTAGCCCCGGTGCATCACCCATGAATAGTCTCGCGCTCTTCGGTTGCCTGCCGACGTCGCGAACCTCCCTACTCTCACCCTCTCGACAGACGCATCGTTTGCACATCCGCATTGGTAATCTCAGTTCCGTTGTATTTGTTCCCTTCCCAGTGTCTCGTAGTGCGGCTAATATCACCGAGCGGTCTCATGAACTCGACGTTGTGGTCTGAGAGCTCGCTTACGTAATAGCCCTGGAGGCAATGCCGTGTGAGCTTGGAAGCGACTTGCTGAATTTAAGCCCGATCACCGCGTGCTCTGCTGCCTGGCGATTGGACCAGCTTGCTCGATGGGAGAAACAGCGCATCCGCAAAGGCACGCACACGAGACTTCCGCACAAACCAGCCCGACGGTCATCCTGTGCGGCTTCACCTTTCTCTCCATCATCTTGCCCTCTCCGCTTCATACCCCTTCGTCGCATCACTACCCTTTCTCCTCCCCTCTCGCTCTGTTCTCTACATCGGACCTTTTTGCCGCGTCTCCCCTGCTCCACCCGCGGTCCAAACTGTCTCCAGCTCCGCATCCGTTTCCTGTCAGCCTTTCCCATCAACGTTCAATCAGTCGCGGTTTCACTCCTGACACGCATCCGTCCACTGCCGCTCTTCGCTACCTGACCGAAAGAAAAGACAAGCAATTCACTCGCAGTTCCCCCGCCCGAACCACGCGAAAAAAAGCAGCAACCATGGCGACCGCCGAATACATCGGAGCGCTCATCTCGCTCATCTCCAAGTCCGACATCCGCTACCAGGGACTGCTCGCCTCGATCAACCCGGAGCAGGCCACCATCGCGCTCGAAAAGGTGCGCTCCTGGGGCACCGAGGGCCGCGTCTCGGCGCAAGGCCGTCCGCAAGAAGAGATCCCTCCGAGCGACCATGTGTATGAGTACATCATGTTCCGCGCCGCCGATGTCAAGGACCTCAAGATCGACGATGCCAACCCACCCAAGCAGGCCCCCGTACCACCGCAGCCCGCACTCAACGACCCCGCCATCCTCAATGTGAGTACCTCAACCGCCACGCGACGAACCCCAGCAGCAGCAGCAGCTGGCAAAGCGAGCTTCCATGGACGCCCGAGACCCCCATATGATGAACTATTTACGGATGTAAAACTGTCCTTCGGGACATGTCATTGTCCGAGAGCGCAAAACCGTGTGGATCTCTCCGTTGCCTTCCTACTGATCCCCGGTCCCCGGTGCCGTGGAAGCTCGCAGCAGGCTTGCGCTGGGCCGTTGCTAGATGTGCCGTCCTGTCACGCGGGAAGCTGGGACTGACGTTCTTGCTTGATGCTTTCTTTTCATAGTCTTCTGCACAGCAACCTGGTCCTGCCGGTGGCTTTGGCGCACCTGCGGGCATGTACGGCATGCCGCCCGCACCATACGGTGCTCCCTTCCCCGGACAGGGAGGCTTTGGCGGTCCGCCTGCGCAGTTCAATGGCGCGCCCGGCGCTCCTGCAGCGCAGCGCTCGCCACAGCCCCCCGCCGCAGCTACTCCGTCGACAGCAGCATTCGAACCAGCACGCGCGCCAGAAGCAGCGCAGGCATCCAAGCAGGCGACGTCCGCCGCCGAATCGAGCCAAGCTGCGCCGGCCAAGGCGGAGGACAAGTCGAGCGCAGACAAGGTGCTGGAAGAGATGTCGAAGCTGAGCGTGTCGAAGCCGCCGGCGACGTCTGCTTCGCCCTCGTCGCTGCCGCCTGCGGCGCACCATCTGCCGCCCATCCCGCGCGCTGCTGCTGCGGCAGCGAATGCGGCGGCGCAATCCGAGCGTCGCAATGGCGCGGGCAGCGGCGCGGCTCCGAGAGGCGGTAACAACCGGGAGCGCCAGCGTGGCGGTGCGCACGGCGCGCACGGCGCGACGCACGAGGTGGGCGGGCCGAGCATGCCGAACCGGGAGTTTGACTTTGAGTCTGCGAATGCCAAGTTCCAGAAGCACAAGGATGCGGGCGACGAGGTGGCGGGTTCGGATGCGGGCGCGGGTGCGGCGACGGGTGGATTGCTCGAGGCGATTCCGCCGCCGTCGTCCGAGTCGCCCGGTGGCTTCTACGACAAGTCGGGCTTCTTTGACAACATCTCGTCCGAGATCAAGGAGCGGTACGAGCGCACGCCGGGCGTCGGGCCGGGTGCCGAGGTGGGCGGCGAGGCGAGCTCGTTCTTCGATGCGCCTGGTGGGCGGGGTGGCCGGGGCGGCCGCGGCGGAGGAGGTAGGGGCAGGGGACGCGCGAATAGGATCGCAGAGGAGATGAAGAACATGCAGACGTTTGGCGATACGGGCGCATCCGTCGGCGGAGGCGGAGGACGCGGCGGTCGTGGCCGTGGACGCCCGAGGGGCAGGGGTAGGGGCCGCCCGGGCAACGGCGAGGCCAACGCCAACGGCTTCAACACGGCACCCATGCGCCTCGGATGATTTCGTCCGCCGCTCACCTGTCCTTGTTACATTCGTCACGCCTGCATAGCGGACGCACACGCCACGCATCTCATGCTCATCCGACTCAGACCCAGACAGGTCTTTGCGAAGGACAAGAAATTGCATACGCTGGCTTGCTGCCGCTGTGGGGCAGCGCCAGCCACAAGGCATTTGATACAGTGTGGGTGGGACCGAAGGCGGCGATGATCGCCAGCTGTACTTTGGGCGCAGATGAGACTGAGCTTGTGTAGACATGGACGAGAAGGTTCGCCGAGCAGGGTTCGAGACAAGGTGAGCCTTTGGTGGGGGCGTTGGCAAAAGGAAGGGGGGAGGGGGTATTCGAGGGGATGATGGGGATGTTAGAGGCGTTTCTGGAGTTGATCCTTTGCGTCTTCGGCCTTGTGCTTTGCGTCGTTCAAGGCGTCCTTTGCGTTGTCCTGGAGGGCGTTTACGGCGTTTGCACCTCCGCCGAGTCTCTGTACGTGGTGAGCGATGATGCCTGCGGCACCGCCGAGGCCAGCGCCGCCGAGGAGGCCGTTGACGAGGCCGGTTCGGCGGAGGAAGATGGCGGGGAGGACGAGTGCGCCGAGGACGGAGCCGATGAGGTGGAGGTCGTCCTGACGAACGCGCTGGGCGTCTAGACGGAGGCCGGAGGTGCGGGCGGCGAGCGAAGGATGGTCGAGCTGACTGGCAGCTGCGTATCCACCTACCGAGCCGACACCTGCCCCTGCCACGGGTACGATCCAGTTGTACCTCGCGAGGCCACGGAGGCTAAACCCTCTCCCGCGCGCCGCCTGCACAAGGTAGAGGGGTGTCGCCAGGAGACATCCGTACTGAAGCCCCTGCACGGTATAACGACCGACGTAGTACGCCGAATCCTCCTCCATCCCCGCCGCGGTAAGCTGCGTCTTGAGCTGCTGCGACATGGTTCTGCCTCGCCCGGTGTGCGGTTTGCAAAGGATACGTGTGTGACGAGCAAGAGCGAACAAGTAGGTGCGATGACGCCGGTATGCGAGAAGCGTCGTCGGTATCGTCCAAGGCTCGAGTAGCAGGGAGACGGAGCGGCGTGTGATGAGGAAGGGAGGAAAGGGTGATGGGGGGAGAGGGCCTGGATGGCATCCGTCGGGTGAGTGCGGACATGCGGCCAACAACGGGGGCCGAGGCGAGCTCCTCGAACAGCAACGCGGCTCGGATGCATTGGGCTCGTCAGCAAAGCCGCTCGCTCGACCGGGCTGTGGAGAAATGCCAGAGCCCAAGCCCGGTGACGTGACGTCTCTTTGCCCATTTTTTCCGCAAATCGCCCGTGCTTTCGACATACCGCCTTCTCCACACACGCTCTCTCGCAGCCGCACGGCCCAGCACCCTCCGCTTTCTCGGATGTTCCGTGCTCGCTGCCGCCTCGCCATGCCAACCTGTCACTTTGCTGATCGCTGCTGCTCAAAGCTCCAAGCACCAACATGACAGCTCGGGAAGCTGGACTCGCGAGGCGAGTCTCACAACCTGGGCTGCTCAGAGGCGCTGACCTGGCTCTCTGTAGGTGTATATTTAGAGATCTGGCCTCGCCCCCCCCCGCGACGTCGAGACCAAATTTAGCACTCGACCCCTCCCAGCCCCCTCGCCGGCACGCACGTCTCACCCTCGTCCCCCCTTTCGCAACGCCCCAGCTGATACTTGATTGCGCTCAGCTCCTCGACGTTGTCCGAGGTCGGTCTTCTTCCGAGAGTAAAGCAAAGTGGATCCGATAGCCGATCTGCTTCCGCACCGGTGGTGGACCCCGCAGCTCGCGTGGGCGCAGCAAGGACGCGTGCAGCGGAAAGAGCCGTGCGTGCATGGCCTCGAACCTCACGCTTGCCGCATCATTTCTGGCTGCCCGCCAAGTCCGATCCAATCACGAATCAACTTTGCGCACCATCGGAAGCTCACCAAACGCTTGCTGCTCAACCATGTTCCGAGTCGATCAGCACCCAGACAGGTCGTGCGGGCATAGGCTTCTGCAATTCACGCGGGCGGATAGAAGCCGGCGTAGAGCACGCACGAGGCGCACAGCTGGAGCGCGAGATACGTAAACACGCCGCGTCGTAGCCAGGCGCGCTCGGCGTAGACGACGGCATGCGCGAGGCCCCACCACACCATCGGCATGCCGCCGGGCGTGCCGAGGCGCAGTGCGATCTGCACATGCGAGGCCACCGCCAGCACCAGCCCCAGCACCACGCCGTGCACTACGTACGGCACCGCTCGTGGAACCGATTCCAACGCAAGTCCTTCCACCCGTGCCGCCGGATCGGCCGGCTGCGCGGCTAGCAGCGAAGCGATCAGCTGCGCGCGCGAGGCGCTGCGCCAAAAGGTGCGCGCGGTGTATGCGATGGCGCCGAGCACGGGTGCTGCGAGCGCAAAGTTGGGCAGTTGCGCTAGCTGCCAGTACCGGAACGCGCCGACGTGCCAGTACTCGGACTGCACGTATGCGTATACGCTCGGCGGCACCGCACTGCACCACGTCCGTCGGCCTTCGTCGAGGATAGGACCGGTGCAAAAGCGCGCGTACGCCCATGTCTGGAACGCGATTGCAGGTGCAGTGCAGATGGCAGCGCAACAGGCGAGTTGGAGTGCCGCTATGGGGTATCGCGTGCGCGTCGAGTGAGCGAGCAGTTTGTAGGCCGTGTATCCGATGAGCAGCATTCCGTTGGTGCGAAACGCCGTAGCTACACCGAACCATGCCGCCGAAGACAGAAGCTGCCTCCATCCCGGCACGAGCTCGCTCTCGAGGCAGAGCATGCCTAGCAGGCTAGCTGCGCTGAAGAACGGCTCGGGCGTCGGCGCCGAAAGCGTGGTTGCGGCCGAGGGCGCAAAGATGCTGAGCGCGGCTGCGGCCAAGGCGAGCTCGAGCTGCGCAGTCAGCCGCCACGTGAGCCGGAAGAGCAGCACTGGTGCCACCACCGCCGCGACGTTGGCCAGCACCGTCGTCAGCAGCATCGACGACGTCGGACTCCACCCACCGTCCAAACTCGGTGTCACGTATCCCAGTACACGCAGCAGCGCGACGATGCCGGGTTGGAACGCAAGCATCTGCTCCCACCGATATCCGCCCTCGTGTGGGCTCAAGTCGGTTGCGGACTCGGGCGAGGCGGCCGCAACAAAGTAGACCGTATCCCAGCGCACCAAGCCCAGGAGCCATCGAAACGCACCGGCCGAGAGACCGTGCTGGCCTTCAGCGTCGAGCGAGAACGAGAGCAGCTCGTGCGACGTGTCGAACGCCTGTTGCACTTGCGCGTTGACGAGGAGCAGTCCCACGCAGCCGATGCGCACCACCAGCGAGAGCCGAAGCAGCTTGGCTTGCGCCGCCGCCAGCTGCCGTCGAGACGTCGCCGCCGCTGCGCGTGCAGCGTGGCGCTCGGAAGGAGGCTTGGAGCCTGCTGGTCGTCGGAGCATGCTTTGCAATCGTGATGGACGCGAAGCTAGCACCAGGCCGCGCAACGCTGTTGGACCCTGAGCCGAACGCTTGACGCTTTCCTGAGCACGCTGAGCACGGCGCTTGGCGCATGGTCCAGCTGGCATTCTCGATTTCTTCCAGCCCACGCGCAGGCGGTGCTCACTGGCGATTTGGCCGAGAAATGCACCGGCAACGCACTGTGAATGCGATTTCGCTCTCCTCGGCTCGGCCTCCACGCGCGTCGGCCACGGCGTCGGCCTCGCCGTGGCCACACGCATCTACCATCACCATCACCCTTGTGCCTCGCTTCGATCGCGGGGAACCATCACGAGCGATCCGAGCGCAGCCACACTCGCTGTGTTTCGCTCCACCCACCTCCAGCCATGGGCGTGGCATTCAGCTCGCTCTGGTCATCGCTCTTTGGCTCCAAAGAGCTCAAGATCTGCATCCTCGGGTACGTCCCGTTCCCCCCTCATCCCCCGCTTCGAGTAAGTTGCCTGTCCAGTCGTATTGACACCCTCTCGTTCTGATACATGCTAGTCTGGACAATGCGGGCAAGACGACGTTGATGTACAAGATGACTCTGGGCTCGGTCGTGTCCACAGCGCCGACGGTCGGGTCGAATACAGGTACGCTTTTCCCCCCTTTACCATCTCGAGCGCTTCGCCTTTGCTGACCATCTGAATGTGCATTGGACTCATCGTGTCTGGTGAGCAGAGCAATTCGAGTACAAGAACCTCAAGTTTATGCTGTGGGATGTGGGCGGGCAGACGTCGCTGCGGACGTCGTGGACCTCGTACCTCGCCTCGACGGATGCGGTCATCTTTGTGCTCGACAGCAACGACCGCGAGCGCGTCGGCCTCGCGCGCGACGAGCTCCACCGCATCGCCCAGGACGACCAGGTGACCACGGCGCCCATCCTCGTCTGGGCCAACAAGCAGGACATCAAGGGCGCCATGTCGCCCGCCGAGATCTCCGAGAGCCTCGCGCTCACCGCCTTCCGCCAACGCACCTGGCAGATCTTTGGCTGCTCCGCCCTCACCGGCAAGGGTCTCACAGAGGGTCTCGACTGGCTCGCACATACCCTCGGTGCCAAAGCGTAGCTCTCCGGCAGTTCGTTCGCAGAACTTCACCGCAAAAAAAGCCTTACAGTTACACACTCCTCCGATCGTAGTTGTGTACACTCGCACATGCGCTCAGCTGTATATACTCGTTTCCTTTCGTCCGCATACTCATGTCATCTGCTATAGGTCGGTGGGGAAAGGCACGTAGAGCTGGGCCAAGATCAACGGGCAGGCACAGCATCACGATTTGCATTGGCAACAGATGTGTGAATTGCTCGGAACGCGGGGGAACGGGTTGCATGCTACTCGGGGACTTTCCGTTTTTTTTGGTGGGAAATTTCCAAGCCTTCGAGCGGCTTCACCTCTAACACAAGGTCCCAGTTCCTGGTTGGGACGACGCTCCCGACATCCACACGCCTCGGTGCCTCGACGATCTTGGTTTGGCGCGCAGCATCATGTCGGAAGGGGAGAGGGTAGCGCCGCACGAGTCCGGGCCGGAGCAGCCCGAGGTGGAAGCGACGATCTCGTCGCTGCTCGCGCAGAACCGACGGACGGCTACGGCGTTTAGCGTCACCAAGCACTCGAACGAGGCGGCGAGGAACTGGGACAAGTTCTACAAGAACCACCAGGACAAGTTCTTCAAGGACCGGCACTGGACCTCGCGCGAATTTGGCTCCGCCATCGCCTCGCCCTCCTCCACCTCTGCGGCAAAGGTGGAGGGTGCGCGCGGGAAGAAGACGGAGGAGGATCGGGAGGAGGAGACGCAGATGGTGGCGGACGATGTGGCGGGAGGCGAGGCGGTGCTGCTCGAAGTCGGATGTGGAGTGGGCAATATGCTCTATCCCTTGCTCGAGACGAATGCCAAGTTGCGCGTGCACTGCTGCGACTTCTCGCAGCGCGCAGTCGACATGGTCTGCGCCCACCCTCGCTACGATCCGACTCGAGTCAACGCGTTTGTCTTTGACCTCACCTCGTCCTCACCTCGCCTCTCTACCTTCCTCACACGTCCTGGCTACGAGCAATGGCCAGCACCGACGACGGTGAGCTTGATCTTTGTCCTCTCGGCCATCCCTCCTCATCTCCACCTCTCGGTGCTCAAGTCGCTAGCGGATCTGCTGGCTGCGAATCCAAACGGCGGTCATATCCTCTTCCGCGACTACGCCTATGGTGATCTCTCCCAGGTCCGCTACCACACCAAGAAGGACGCAGCATGGGCAGAGCCAAGCCTCCTGTCGGACGATCCGGACCACAACTGGTACCGCCGTGGCGACAATACGTTCAACTACTTTTTCCGCCAGCACGAACTCGATTCCCTCGCCCAACACCTCGGCCTCCAAGGCTCCACCCAAACCCTCCGTAGGACCGCCATCAACCGCAAGAGCGAAGTCAACATGCAGCGTCGCTTCGTCCAGGCCAAATGGTTCGTTCCCCCCCACCCCACCACATCCTGACACGCCACCCCCAATTCAATCACAAAACCAATGCCCCGACCATCCAACGCCACAAGATCGACGTGTCTCTGTGCGTGAGTGTGGGATTGAGCAGTGTGGGTTAGGAGGCCGAGAGCGCTTCTTCGCGCTGCATCACTGCCGCATCGAGCTTGATGAGGATCGTGGTGCGCGTCGGATACTGCGGCGTAGCTACCGTGTGTGCGGTGACGCGCGCCGGAAAGCCGAGCCCGTCCAACGCCGCTTCCACCATACCCGCCGTCATGGCTTCCACCGAGAGCTGCGACATGTCGGACGGCACACAGATGCTCCGGCTAAACGTAGGCACGTTTGTCGAAATCATATCTTTTGCACCCAAATCAAACAATGCATCAGCCACTCGTCTCCTTGTCTACTCCTACCCTTCGAGCAAGAGTGGTGGGGCTACGGTTTGGAACTTACATTCGTCGGATCGACCTGGTTCGGTGGATCGTTCTAGCGAGTCTGCCGGTTTGCCGAATGCGGCCTTCCAGAACGCGGTGTGGATCCAGAGCAACGTAGGCAGCAGCTTGGTCTCTCGCTTTGGCATCTTTGGATTCTGCGTCATCTCCTGACGATGCATCGCCAACGCCAGCACCCTCTGACCGATCCTATATCCGATCAGCGACAGCCTCTTCTCCAGATCCGTCACGCCGGTCACTCTGTTCTGGGTGTAGCTGACGATCTCGGCGAAGAGGAAGGCGAGTGCGGAAGCGTTGACTTCGTTCTGCCTCGTCTTGTCTCTTGGTCTTTCGACGATATCAGGACCCTGTCCTCGTCCCGCCGCTGTGCTGTAGCTTGGATATGTGCTCTCGTCGGTGGTGGTGGTGGAGGTGAAGGAGGCGAAGCGGCTACCGATGACGCTCGTGCTCGAGACCTGCCGCGCGGGGATCGGTGGCATCGAACCTCGAATCGACGCCGAGGACGACGAGATGAGTGCGGACTGTTGCACAGAGTTCGCCGTGCTCCCCAACGTGCTCGCCGAAGTGCGTCGGGATGTGAAGGCGGGCGGAACGTGAGGATGCGATGCCGAGCCGAACGAATACGAGGCCGTGGCACCCGCATCGTTGGTGGGGTCCGGAAGCGCGCCCGAGACGTACGCGTTGGACGATGCCGAAGACGCACTCGCATTCGTCTGCACAGAAAAGCGCTGCGACGCTCGCGGTGTCGATGCCATCGAATCGTGTGTGCGCCTAACGAGTAGGTGGTGCTGATAGTAGCCTCGCAACCCAAGTGTCCCGAAGCTCGCATCAGTCGACCCCCCAACTCGACGCGGCTCGTGCGCTCTCCACCGCCCTCAACCAGCTGCCTGTGATTTTTCTGTTTTCGCCTGTTACATTTTCCCTCGTGTTGCTGTCACCTCACATCCACCTCACACGAAGCGTTGATCGTCGCTCACTTGGCTCCTTACAACCCACTCAAGCCATGATCTTCGCACGCAAGGTCTGGGATTACCACAACAGGACGCGACCTAGGATGATCCTCTGGATGCGGACGAGTTCGACTTGTTGTGGTGTCTGTTGCCCTTGCCTCGACGTCCTTTCTTGCTCGGTGACGCCGAGCCGTCCGCCTTCTTGGTCTGCCCCGGCTGGTCCTTGGGCTTGGCCACATCCTTTGCCGCCTCTGACCGCACCTCCGCATCGCCTCCCTCTACTTTCGGCCCTCCGATCTCGACGCTCTCTGTAACCTGCTCTGCTGACGTGAGGCTCTCCCCCGTCCCCTGAATCGACGCCGTGTCCTCCGCTGCCGCCGCTGATCGCGCGCTCCGCTCGTCCTCTTGCGTGGGCTCGGCGGATATGCTGTTCGCCGACGCCTCCGTGCTCGTCAGGACCACGGACGGCTCAGCAGGGATGATGTTTTCCGCAGATTCGGCAGAGCCTGTGCTTGCTTGTTCCGGGACGGCAGCTGCTTGGCTGGCGTCCGGAGAGGTCGCCGAGGCAACCGGCTCTGCGCTTCCGACAGAAGACGTCGGCAATGAAAAGGCTTCGGATCCCGTCGAGCTGCCGATGCTGTCGCTGCTGCTTGTTGCATCGGTCGCCGTGTGGGCAGGGGTCGCCTCGCCCACGTGAGTACCCGATGCCGAGGTGACGGTGGTGTTGGACGCCAGAGCATCTGCGTCGTCGATGCCGGTCGAGACGAGCGCAGGCGGAGCAGCTTCTGCGACGAGGTTCGGACCGTCGCCTGCTGCAGCTGGGGACGAGTCGAGGGTATCGGCCTCATCGATGGGCGTGATGGCGTCGGCATCTGCACCGGCCTCAACGCCCGAGTCGACCTCCTGGAGCGATTCTGATGCTGCTTCCGTCGCTCGCGCCTGGGCAGCCACAGCCCGCAGCTCCTCGATGGAAGAAGGCGCGGACTCGGCGTCGTCGGCCGAGGCATCGGCAAGCATCCACGTGGAGGAGTTCGACGGCAATGAGACCGTCTCGAAGACGGCCGGGTCCGAGTCGACGACCGGGCTGGCCTCGCCGACACGACGGCCTCTGCCGGTATCCTGCTCTTCGTCGGCCAGGATGGCCTCCTCGATGATCTGGTCCTTGCGCTCGAGGGTCGGCGCGAGCTTGGGCGAGGCGCGAGACGCGGCGGGTATTGTTGCCTCGGGGCTGGTCGCCTTCTCGCCCGGGCGCAGTGTGGATGAGACCTGGAGTGCGTTGATCGGAGGCTGTCCACTCGCCTCGGCTGCGATGGCGGCTTCGTCCACGGTCAGCGACGCACGCCTTTCGGCGGGAGAGAGCGGTTTTGGCGCTTGCGGAAGGGTGTGGGTGTCGATAGCGGGGGTCGCAGACAGAAGCGCATCGCTCTTGTCCTTGAGTCCGAGCAGTTCGCGGAGGGTGTCGTTCTCCATGCGGAGCCTCTCTTCTTCGGTGAGGTGTTCGAGCGCCTCGTCGGCGCGCAAAGCGACAGGATCGGTGGTCTTGCCGGTGTACCCGCCAGAGCCATACCACTTTGGATCTTGGACCCATCCGCGCTGCGCCTTTCGGGGCTGCGGGTCGTCTGGGTTTTCGTTCTCTGCATCCGAGTCGTCGTCGCTAATTTCTCCGTCGAGCGACTGCATGGCGCGCCTCACGAGGCCGCCAAGGTGGGTGAGCGTGCCGCTGAAGGTGGTCTCGGCGGCTAGTGTCTGCTGTGCTGCGTTGTGCGTGGTCTGGGCGAGGAGAGATTCGTAGTGCTGTGTGAGCTGGAGCGTGTGCTGCTGGGTCGAGTGGGAGAAGCTGCGGAACTTGGCCATGACGGTCTCGAGCGTGTTTTCGTACTCGCGCAGCAGGACGGCCTGCTGCTTGTTCTCGTGAGACAGGCCGAGGTTCTCCTTGACGAGGTGTACGTTGAGGGCCTCGAGCTCGGACTCGAACTTCTCCTTGGAGAGGTCGGTGTTGAAGCGGCGGAGGGCAAAGCCGGTGCCCGAGTGGATGGCCTGGCCGCGGAGCTGGTCGGCCTGCTGCTGGAGCGACTCGCAGAGCTGACGGTTGGCCTGGAGCTGGTTGGTGAGGTCCTCGATGAGAGACCAGAGTCTCTGCATGTCATCGCCGTCCATGATGGTCATGTTCTGCGGCGATGCAGCCCGTGCGACGGCGGCGGCGGCTCGGCGCCTGCAGTGGTCGGTCGGGTCTCTTTTGGCGCCGCGGTAGCAAAGCTGGACCCGGCGAGGAAAGGGAGGGCAAACAGCTACGTCGCCACCAAGCTTTTTTCGATGTCGCAGACGAAGTGACTAGCAAGAGTTGCGATGGACTGCTAGGACCTGTGCGCATCGAGGCAGAGCGTGTGGTAGCATCTTGGAGGGACGGGGACGAGCCGACGACGATGCGATGGCCAAAACGCCGAGGCATGGGGTGATGGCCTAACATTGTTTCAAAATTCAAGGCGGGCGCTTTGGAATGTATGGCGCTCAATTTCACGTGATGGCAGAGGCACAGCAACGGTGCTCTCGAGACCAACACCTCTCCCTCGTGAGTGCGAGTGAGCGTGCCAGTCACAGAGTGCCGCACGCTGCTCCACTTTGCTTTGACCGCACGCACGCGCCGCACAGATCACAGGACCCTATCGACCTGGCCGCTCGCTCCCCCCGCTCCGGCTCCGCTTCTATCGTCACCACCAACACACAAAAAGGGACTGGCAACCCTCTTCGCAGACGTCACCCTTCGCACCGCAAGAAGAGCGACATCCGTCATGGCGGAGCCCTCTGAGCCTCCAGCGTCCGGCCCCTCTTCGTCCCGCTCGCCTCCTTCCGCGACGTCGAAAGCACCTCGCGATGCAGAGATCGTGGCCTTCCTCGCCTGGGCTCAAGCCGTGCTTGCCGACATCCCCGAGGCCGACAAAGAGGTGCACGGCGCGGCTGACCTTGCAGATGGTGTGGCGCTCTTCCAGATCCTGTCCGACATCGACCCAGACCTCTTCCGCAATCCACATGCCGGCGATACCAAGGACAACTGGGTGCTCACCATCGGCACCCTCAAGCGCCTTTACAAGCTCATGATGCAGTTCTACTCGCAAGGCCTCTCGTGTGCTCCCGGTCCGCTTCCATCGCCCGACCTCAATGCTATCGCACGCTCTGGCGATCCAGACGAGTTGTCAAAACTCTGCCTCCTCGCCATCGGCATCGCAGTGCAAAGCGAAAAGAATGAGACCCATATTGCGGCCATCCAGACGCTCGATCAGTCGCACCAGACCCAACTTATGATGTCCATCGAGCGCATCATGTCGCTCATCAAACAGGCACAGGACGAAGAGATGGCTGCTACCGCCGCCGACGACTCTACTACTTCTTCCCTTGCCGCACCCGACGACGCCAATCACCAGGCCAAGTCGCCTGCCGAGCTCTCCGCCGAGCTCGAGACGCTTCGCTCCGAGAAGGACGACATCGAAAAGACCTATCTCGTCCTCCTCGAGACTCACCGAAGCGTCACCAACGAGTTCCAGGATCTCAAGACCGAGCGCGACGAGCTGGTGACCAAGCATGAAGCGTTTCAGAAGCGCATCGAAGAGGAGCGCAACGAACAGGCCGACGTACTCTTGCATCAGGAGATCGAGAAGCTCAAGGCCGACCTTCGTCGCAGCGAGGATGCTCTCGCCGAGCTCGAAACCGATAACGAGAAGCTGCTCCAATCCGCCCAAGACACCAAGCGCAAGATCGACGAGCTGCAGAAGGGCGCCAACGAGGCGGTCAAGCTGCGCGACCAGATCGAAGAGTACAAGCACGCCGCAGACCGACTTCAAAAAGCCGAAAATGCCATCGAAAAGTACAAGAAGAAGCTCGAGGAGAGCGCCGACATCCGCCGCCAGCTCAAGGTGCTGGAGGACCAGAATGCCGAGCTCGTCGACCGCAATGCCAAGATCGAGGACGAGTACAAGCGCGTGTCGGCGTTCAAGCCGCTCATGGACTCGTACAAGTCGCAGATCGCCGATCTCGAGACCAAGTCCTCCACGCTGCAGCGCGATCTGGCCACGTCCAAGTACGAGCAGGAGCAGATCCTCTCGCGCCTCAAGGCATCCGAGGATCAACGTGCCTCGGAGAAGGAGGAGATGGAACTCTACCAGGAGCGCATCAAGGAGCTCGAGCTCGGAGGCGATGCGGCGGCGGTGCGGCGCAAGAAGCTCGTCAGCCGCGCTTCCAACGTCTCTGCCAATGGCGTCGACGGGCTGGTTGCAGCGGATGCTAGCCGAGCGAGCTCGGCGGATGCGGACGCTGCGGATCTCGACGACGACGACGATGTGGACCGCTCGGGTGAGCTCGAGGATGCGCTGAGCGGGACGACGATGACGGACCTCAAGATCCAGGTGCGCAAGCTCGCGCGCGAGCTCGAAGCGGCGCAGACCAACAAGGCGGACCAGTCGCGGCTGATCGTGCTGGAGAATCTGCTGGAGGATTCGCAGCGGATGAAGGCGAGGTACGAGGCGGACTATCTGCGCGAGCATCGCGACAAGATGATGCTGCAGAGCCAACTGGAGGCGATCCGAAGCGGCAAGTCGGAGCTGGGCGACGGGAGCGAGGCGGCGTATGCGCTGCGGCTGCGTCTCAACGAGGTGGTCGAGGAGCTGGATGGGGCCAAGCGGCGGCTGAGCGAGCTCGAGGTGCAGAACGAGCAGACGGTACGCGAGCTCACGGTGGCCAAGTCGGATCTGACGCTGGTGAACAAGGACCAGGTGGACATCCTGCACTCGCTGCGCGCGTCGATGGAGGCGGACAAGGACGAGCTCGAGGCGCACGTCAAGAAGCTCAAGGCGGAGCTGGGCTCGGTGGGCGAGCAGAACCGGATGTACATGGCGCAGGTCAACTCGCTGCTCATGGAGAAGGTGGATCTGCAGGCGGAAGGGATCGGGCAGCGGGACGAGGCGCTGAAGCGCGAGCGGGCGCTGGGCGAGCTGCGGACACGGCTGCAGGGCAAGGGTCTGCCCAAGGAGGTGGAGGATGTGGTGGCGAGCCTGCAGACCGAGGCGCTCAACTCGACGCGCGATCTCAAGGCGCTGCAGGAACGCTTTGCCAAGGCCAAGACGTTCATCAAGCAACAGGACCGGATGATCAAGGAAAAGGATCGGAGCATCGCGGCGGCCGCTGCCGCGGGCTCGCTCATGGCTGGAGGAGGCGAGGGAGGTGTGGGACGGGGCGAGATGGGAAGCGAGGCGCTGGAGCAAGAAGCGCGGACGCTGCGCGACCAGGTGCGCAACCTGGAGCGCGAGCAGACGCTGATGATGTCGGCATTTCAGGAGCTGGGAAGGCGGTACATGGTGGAGCTGGAATCGGGACGCAATCCGAGCGGCGGGGGAGGGGTCGGCGCACGCAGCGGTTCGGCGTCGTACACGGCGGGCGGTGTGCGTGCGCTCTCGGGCCTCTCAGGACTCAATGCACCCGGACGGAGCTGGCTGGTCAACCAACGGCGTCTGGTGAACCCGACGTTGCAGCTGGCCAACCGCAGATGAAGTCGCTTCGCCGTTGTCGCAGATTATACCCAATTCTCACACACACACACACACACACGACCGCATCGGAGGTCTCGGATGCGATCTGAGAGATGCAGCTTGATCGGGCTGATGAGAGGACGAGAGTTGCGGCCGGGTGGGGCTGAAAGTGCAAGGGCCGGTGTGGCATGACTAGAGTAGGTGGGGAGGTGGGAGCGTGTGCTGTGGGAGGCTGCAGAGGAAGGCTTCTGCCGAAAGGCGATGCTGCGATAGGCAAGCCGTAGCGAACGCGGAACGCGTTAGATTGCAGCCTCGGGTTGGTGCGTCAAAGGGTGATTGGACTCGCCGATTGTTGCAACAGATGCCCGACCAAGTGTGGCACGACATGGCTGCAGTCGCAGGGCTGTGTTGAATCGACAGAGCAGCGGCAGTTGAGCTCCGCTGAGCGCTGATTCGCGCGGAGAAGGCCAGCGCCGCGGGGCTGCTTGGAGGGCTCTTGGGCGAGGTGCCAGGTGCAGCAACGCGTTTCGCCTGCGCGTCGGCCGGCTTCCGAGCCACCTCGACCCGAGCCACCTCGACCCTCGGTCGATGGCGAGCCGCTTCCGATGCCAGTCGATCGATTACAGATCTCCACCCGCTCCGTTGCTCGTTGCCGCTCGATTCCAGCGTCTACGCAATGCCGTTCAAATGAGGCTGGCTGCCGATGTAGGCAGCGGCCACGAAAGGATGCTTCGACCAAGACTCTGCTCATGTCTCGCCAGCATTCAGGAGAGGCAAGGAGAGGGACGCGGCCAGGGTGCAGACTGGACCAAAGTTTCGCATGGATGCGGAGTAAGCGGGGGTCCCTCGCGCTCGGCTGGGTGGGTGCAGCTTTCAAAGCGCGGCTGCCTTGGCGGCAGTGTGGTGCTGTAAGGGCGAGCGGGTGGAGCCGTGTGTCGATCGGTCGCTGATCTCGGTGAGCCGTCAGCAACACACGCACGCACGCACGCACGCATTCACGTTCGCTCGGCCTCGATCCACATCTCTTTTTTTGGCCCTTTTTTGGGGGTTGGGTCCGCACAGTGGGAGAGTGCATGCGTGTGCCTGCTGGCTCGAGCCGGCCCGGCCCACTTGCGAAATCGCGCCACTGCTCTGATGCCGCTACGTCGGAAAATTGAGGAGAAATCCACATCAACGAAATGCCCCGGCTTGACGCCTGTCGAGCCAGCGCTGGGCTGCCTGCAACGACGAGCCTCTTCCACACAGCGCAAGCGTATATATTCTGCCCAGCATTGCCGTCATCATCCGACATCTCCTCTTCTCACCGCATACCAAGTCTTCTGCCGGATCTTAGTAACTTTTACAACACCAAAAACGACACCTTATCGCCCTTGCAAGTCATTGTCTTATCCACAGGACTTGCAGCTATCCACCGTTGCCCACCATTTTCTCCAACCAGCTTTGCTCGTCGCACAACACGCACCGGGGCAGCAAGCACTCGGCCCCTGCCTTCCTAGCAGCGCATTAAAGCCTCTCCACCGCAACAAATCCTCCTGTTAAACGTCTCTCCTCAAACCCCCTCTCAAATCCGCAAGCATGGCCCCTGTCGCTAACGGAAACAACGCCGCCAACGGCCCCGCTGCCAACGGCAACGCCAACGTGCCCGTCAACCCCACCAACGCTCGTCACGAGCAGCGCGAGTTCATCCGCGTCAACTCGGACAAGGTCCAGTACACCAACGAGGCCATCACCACCGACTACAAGTACCTCAACACCCACGTCGAGAAGGTCCACCACGACGATGGCACCACCGAGTACGTCGCCACGCCCATCGAGCGCCAGTACCAGTTCAAGACCGAGCGCAAGGTGCCCCGCACCGGCCTCATGATGGTCGGCTGGGGCGGCAACAACGGCACCACCATCACCGCCACCATCCTCGCCAACAAGCACAACATCACCTGGCACAACAAGGACGGCCTCCAGGTGCCCAACTACTACGGCTCGCTCGTCCGCGCCTCGACCATCCGCCTCGGCACCGACCCCGCCACGGGCAAGGACGTCTGGGTCCCCTTCTCCAACGTCCTCCCCATGGTCCACCCCAACGACCTCGTCCTCGGCGGTTGGGACATCTCGGGCGTCCCCATGGACCAGGCCATGAGCCGCGCAAAGGTGCTCGACTACGACCTCCAGCGCCAGGTCGCCCCCTACATGGCCGAGATGAAGCCCCTCGCCTCGGTCTACTACCCGGACTTTATCGCCCAGAACCAGGAGGAGCGCGCCGACAACACGCTCCCCGGCCAGTCCAAGGCCGCCCACGTCGACCAGATCCGCGCCGACATCCGCGAGTTTAAGCGCCAGAACAACCTCGACCAGGTCATCGTCGTCTGGACCGCCAACACGGAGCGCTACTCGGAGATCCTCGCCGGCGTCAACGACACGGCCGACAACCTGCTCAAGGCCGTCGAGCAGGACCACGCCGAGGTCTCGCCCTCGACCATCTTTGCGATTGCCTGCATCCTCGAGAACGCGCCCTACGTCAACGGCGCGCCCCAGAACACGTTTGTGCCCGGCTGCATCGAGCTCGCCGAGAAGCACAAGGCGTTCATCGGCGGCGACGACCTCAAGACGGGCCAGACCAAGGTCAAGTCGGTGCTCGCCGAGTTCCTCGTCAACGCGGGCATCAAGCCGCTCTCGATCGCCTCGTACAACCACCTCGGCAACAACGACGGCTACAACCTGAGCTCGCAGCGCCAGTTCAAGTCCAAGGAGATCTCCAAGGCGTCGGTCGTCGACGACTGCTGTGCGGCCAACCACCTGCTGTACAGGCCCGCCGTGCCGGGCAAGAAGACGGCCGACGGCAAGGCCGACAAGGGCGAGCACCCGGACCACTGCATCGTCATCAAGTACCAGCCCGCCGTCGGCGACCAGAAGGTCGCCATGGACGACTACACCTCGGAGCTCTGCATGGGCGGTCGCAACCGCCTCTACGTGACCAACCTCTGCGAGGACTCGCTGCTCGCTTCGCCCCTGCTGCTCGACCTCACCATCCTCGCCGAGCTCATGACCCGCATCACCTACAAGGCGGGCGCCGACGACAAGGAGTGGAACTCGATGTACTCGGTCCTCTCGCTCCTCTCGTACTCGCTCAAGGCTCCCGTCGTCAAGCCGGGCACCGACGTCGTCAACTCGCTCAACCGCCAGCGCGCTGCCTGCACCAACTTCCTCCGCGCCTGCCTCGGCCTCGCTCCCGAGTCCGACCTCCTCCTCGAGACGCGTGTCTGGTAAACCATTCTCAACGGATGGCGAGGCAGCGGGCTTGCATCCAGCATGTCTGCTGTCGCCCGTCTTCATTTTTTCTTGGCGATTGGTCAGGTCGTGGATAGATGCCGCACACTGTTGGCTTTTTTAGCTCCTGCCGACGTTTTGGTGCTGTTTGTCTTGGCAATCTCAGGCTTGGATTTCTTCGGTCGCCGAACTCAATTTTCTGTGTCTCTGTGTCTGTGTGGTGACGTTGATTGCCAGATCGAGAGGGGGGTTTAGATGAGGGCGGGGACGGAGGTATTTGGCGAGAGGTAGGCTGAGCTTAAGCCCTGGATGTTTTGAGGGAGGGGGTGGGGGAGGGGAGCGAGGGCGGTGGGGTTGATGGACCAGACGGTGGCCATGCCCATGGCGAGGTGGAAATGGAGGTGGCAGTGGAGCAAGAAGAAGCCTGGATTGGTGGCGTCGACTTTGTAGCGGAGGACGGCGAAGCCGCCGTCTTTGTCGGATGGGATGGTTTGGTTGAAGAAGCCGGTGCCTGGGCTTGGATAGACGATGGTAGTATCGCGTTGAATCGGCGACTGAAAACCTGCGTCTGAGGACGAATAGAGGGAGGAGAGTCGTTGGAAGGAGAAGGATCCGGGTTGGATGGTTCGGGTCCAGTGTTTGTGAGAGTGCATGTGCCATGGGTGGATCTCGACATTGCTGCTCAGTTCCGAGGCGTGGTTGACGAGGACAATGTCAATCACCTCGTCGGCACGTGCAAAGTACATGTTGAGCCACCCATCATATGCCTGTCCCCACCTATGCTTGCCTGCCGCCGTCATCTCATCGCTCGTATTCGCAACCAACGCTCGTTGCCCCAACACCGTCTCGTAGCTCGTCGAACTCAGTGCAGCGTCAAAGTCTCGCGAGGTGGGGAGACGCAGATCACCCAACATGGTACGAACCAGGTACGGTACCAAGGTGGCGGGTTGATCGTCGTCGACCAGCTCGCCGTTTTCTTGCCATCGAACACCCCTGCGCGAGGCGTAGAACTTGGCTTGTTGCGTATCGATCACCACGGTCCTCGTCACCTCCTCATCCGTCGGCATCACCTCTCCTCCCCACCACCGCTTCCCTCCGCGCGTATCCACGGGAGCTAGATCGGCGCTGATCCAGCCAAACGTCTCGTTGGGCAATAAACGTCGGTCTTGAAGCTCGATTGCAGGTGCGTGCACCATGGGCTTGGCGCAGGGATAGGTGAATTTGACCCACATGCTTGGACCTGCCCGCCAGCGCGATTCGATGCGCATCCAATGCACGCCCTCCGAGCCATCGTTCTGCACCTCGTCGCACGCGCGTGCGGTATACAGAACAGAGTACCGCTGCCCAGGCATCAGCTCGACCCGATCGACCTCCATCGCGCTGAGGTACGAGCCATCCGCCTCGATCAACGTCATGTTTTGCCGCTCCACCTCCACTCGCTCGGTGCCGTAGGCTTGCGAGGCGGGTCGGAGCATCGCGAGGCTCAGATACATCAGCCCCTGCGAACCGACGATGCGAAGCCGATACGTCTTGCCGTACTCGACCTCGATGCTCGGCCATCCACCTCCTGCCTGGCAGTGTGGAGGTGCAGTGGCGCAGTCGAGACCGACGAGCGCCGCTTTGGTCGCATTGCAGCTCGCCGAGGTACTTGGACCCGATTGGCCGTTGACGAGCAGCTGGGTGGGTGAGCCAGGCCAGACAAATGGGTCGGCATCCAGCTGCGCCCCGAGCTTCTCCACCGAACTGTAGCCCCAGAAATCGCCGAGCGAGAGCACACGGTCTTCATCCCACGTGTACGGCCCGTTGTGCCCGCTCGAGCTATCCAGACCCTCGTCTGCGTGTGCGTGGGTGGACTCGACCGCGCCCGGATGTTGCTCGGCTCGATGTGCCAGCGGCGCAGGATCGCGGGACGGGTCGAGCGGGTCTTGGACGATGAGCGGGCCGTAGGCGGTCATGGCCTGAAGGCCGAGGTGCGAGTGGTAGAAGTAGGTGCCCTTGTCCTCCGCAGTGAGTGGGATGCGATAGTCGAAGAACGCGCCGGGCACGATCGGCCACTGCGAGACGAGCGTCGTGCCGTCCATGACCGGATGCTGCTGCATGGCGAGGCCGTGGAAGTGCATCGTCAGATTCTGGTCCGCGAGCTCGTTGTACACGCGCACCTGCAGGATCTCGCCCGCATGCGCGCGCAGCGTAGGGCCAGGAGAGCTCCCATTCACCACCGCCGCAGGCCCGAACGGCTCGCACCCATGCCACAGCACCGAGCGCGTGATGTTGAGCGTATAGTGTCGCACCACCACCACCGGCCTGTTGCGCGGCGCCAGAGGCGGACACACGGACCCCGTGGCGCAGAAACGGATCTCGCCTGGAACCGCCTCCACCCCCATGGCCACCAACAGCCAAAGCATCAATGCTACCAGCCCCATCAAATGTACGTGTGTAGGGGAGGAAGAGATGGCGGTGGCGATGAGGTGTGGCCTGCGCTACCCGGCGCATATATAGGAGCCTTGGCTGGCTGGGTCCGCTGCGAAAGAACAATGGAGAGATGGGATGCAGCCGATGATGCATGAGCCCACTCTGCAGGAAACCAAGCTGCAGAACAATGCAGGACAAAGTGGGACTTGACCGCCGCAGTCCAAGTGAGCCTCGCTTGTTTGCGGGGGAGCAAAGCGCAGGTTAGGCTGCGCTATCTGACGCCGAGATTGCTGGCGCACGCCGAGCTTCGAAGCCTCGGCGGAAAAAGCCCCTAGGCGCTAGACCCGCTCGGACATTTTTAGCCGCCAAAACCACGGTCCGAAGATTTCGGTCCGGGAGCCCCACCCCCACTCCGCCGCATCCCCGGCGCTCTGCGTCCTCCTCTGCGGGCTGACCAGCGCTCTTACGCATGCTGCGCCACCGAAAACGCGATGAAGACGCCACACGAGAACTTCGATATGTGGGGACGCTTGTGGGGCCAGGTTACCAGATGAAGCGCATGGTAGTTGCTTCGTTCCTAGCCTGATCGACCGCCGCCTTGTCCCACTCGAAGGGCCTACTGACAAACAGACCCACCGTGGCCGCGTTGATCGCCACCAGCACGGCGGCCTCTGTCGCGAGAAAGACCCATTTGCGCGCGCACGCCGTCTCGGTCGGCTGGGTGTAGATGCGCAGGAGGACGTAGGGGACGACAAAGTACCTCGGTTCGACCAGCGGCGAGGGCACCAGCACCGCCGCCGTTGCCATTGCCAGCAGCAGCGTCCTCAGCGCGCTCGTCCTCTGCGCTAGCGCGGCCCCCCACGCGTGCAGCGCTGCGACGTACAGTGGCACCGCGACCAAGCGTGGCTGCACGCGCACCTGCGGCAGCGGGAGGGGACGCTGCAGGATGCGCCGCGCGTAGAACGTGTAGTGCCGATTGTCGGCCAACAGGAACGGATGCTCGATCGTACCGTACTCGACTGCAGCCCAGAAGAGCCCCGCAACGACCGCGGTACGCACGGTACGTTTCACCGATCCGAACGCACTCCCACCCACCACCGCCACCGCCCTGCGCACGGTCGACAGCACTCCAGAATCGCCATGCCCGAGAGAGAGGATGAGCGACGGAAGCCCGAAGGCCGTGGCGAAGAGGAGAACGTATCCGAGTTGGGCGAAGTGCATACCAGCTGCGTGGTTCGCCTTGTCTCCGAGCACGATCGAGCCGTTGTGCGCCACGAACCACGCGCCCGCTGCGAGCACGGGCAGCATCGCAGCGACATTCCACGCCACGGTTCGCCAGAACCTACGCCGACCGCTCCGACCGAAAGCCAGCGAGACGAGCGCGGACGCTTCGGCAAACAGACCCGGGCTGCAAGATGCGCCGCTGAGTGGCCGGAGCGCAGCTAGGCTCGACTGGGCAGCGGCGAAGCCGATCCAGACGAGGTTGGTCTGGCGTACGAGCACGGCGATGAGCGCGACGGCGGCCGCACCTCCAAGCGCTGGGAGCGAGGGAGCGGCAGTGAGGCGGTCAAAGAGGACGATGGCCGCGAGCACGAGCCAGACGCTGGCGACGTCGGTGTAGTAGAGGAAGCCAAAGAACCACAGCGGCGGCAGCAGCGCCACGGTGCATGCGCTCGCCATGATGTACACGCTCGCCTCGCTGCGTCTCGGCCCCACCGGTAGCCTCACCGCGCCTGGTCTCGCTATTGAAGTTGCCGAGACTGGCACCACATGCTCGTCTTCCGCTGAAGTCTCAGCAACGCGTCGGGAGGCAGGTTGTTGCTTGGCCAGGTGCTGGAGCGCGCGGATGTGATCTCTCGGCACGGGTGTCTGCTTTTTCGCTTGCGTCGGCTGCTCCTTGCGCGGGAGAGCTGGCTCGCTGCGGTGCTGATTGTGCATGAGGATGCGTGCGATGAGCGAGGGCATGGTGAGGAGGAGGACGAGGTTGGTGGTGCGGAGCCAGACGACATCGTTGCACCTCCACCCGGGCAGCACGCGAGCCAGCGCTGCGGAGAGCAGATACAGGCCGGGCGGGGTGGTGAGTTTGGGATCGTAGTCGACGGCACGGATCGCGTGCCACGGTGCGCGGGCGTGCGTGAGCGCGGAGCAGAAGCGCTGCGCCTGGGGGATGTGGAAGATCTCGTCGATGTACGGCGTGGGATGGATGCGGTTGACGAGCGAGGCGGTGAGGAGGGTGGCGGTGAGGAAGAGCAGCGTGGGTGCGTGCTGCGCCAGCGGGATGGCGGTCGGCATGGCGCGTGCCAGAGCGACCCAGCTCGATCGACAAGGACGACCAAGAGGAGGAAGAGGAGGTGCCAAGGTGGAGGAGGAGGGGGAGAGGGTGAGGGTCCGTGTGTCCGCGGAGTGGGGGATTTGGACAGCGACAGCTCCGACTTCCGATCTTTCGTCACTCTTTCTTCGTGAAATGAAATTGTGCAAAGCGAGCATCGGATCTGGACCGACAGCTTACTGCAGCCGAATGCCAAAGTCAAAGCGAGCGCACCTCGACTGTCCATAACTTAGCCCATCTGGATCCTATTGTCTGCCAGCCTTGGCACCACCATCCTTCCATGACCAACCGCAGCCAGGCGTCGCAGTAACCTACGCACTCAGCACGGCGGAAGCTACGCATGTACACGGCCTCCTTCACCCCGAGCTGGGGGGGAACGCACGTGTCGTCACTCTGGGCCTCCACACTGGCGATACCTCCGATGGCGGATCCGCCACCCTCGCCCTCGGCACCGCTTGCGCAGCCATCCCCGTCCGCACTGCCTTCACATTCGTCGGCATCAGCATCGCGCAAGGCGGGCACGGAGACGGGAACGTCGATCAAGGGGTTTGTGGGCGGTACCGTGTCCGGGCTGACCAAGCTGCTGGTGGGGCATCCGTTTGACACGATCAAGGTGCGCATGCAGTGTTCGCCCTACGGCACCTACGCGGGACCGTTGGACTGTTTCCTCCAGCTCGCACGTCGCGAGTCGCTGCTCGGTCTCTACAAGGGTGCTACGCCGCCGGCGCTCGGATGGGCGATCACGGATTCGGTGCTGTTGGGTAGTCTGCACAACTACCGGCGGCTGCTGGCACGCGCTACCAACCCGACGGCAGCGGACGATGCCAAGCTTCAAGTGCGATACCATGCGCTGGCAGGGCTGTTCGCCGGTTGGACCAACAGCTTCGTCACCACGCCCGTCGAGCTCATCAAGGCCAAGCTCCAGATGCAGACGCAGCGCGTCGGTCTAGCTCTAGCGCACACCAGAGCGGGCGCTTCCACAGCCGCATATGCAGGGCCTCTGGACTGCGTCCGGCAGATCGTCAAGCACAGGGGAGTGTGGGGCTTGTGGCATGCGCTGCCTGCAACGCTGCTCTTCCGATCCTCGTTCGCAGCCATGTTCGGCAGCTACGAGTACTTTCAACGCAAACTCTCCGCTCAGGGCTTCGCGCCCGCCACGGTCACCTTCGTCTCGGGTGGACTGGCCGCAGAGGTGTTTTGGCTCACCGCTTTCCCCGCAGACGTGATCAAGAACCGAATGATGGCAGACAACATCACCAATCCGCACTACTCGTCCATCCGCTCCGCTTGGATCTCGGTCTGGAACGCTCGCGGCGCCCAGCTCCCCTGGTACGCAAAGGTGCGCGGCGTCTACACAGGTTTCCTCCCCTGCCTCCTGCGCGCGTTCCCTACCAACGCTGCCGCCCTGTTCGCCTTCGAAACAGCCATGCGCTTCATGGGCGCCGAAAAGGTCTAACTCCTCATGTACTTATACCCCTCCCCTGCCCGCCACTCGCCTTGTCATAGAAGATGTAATCATTGATTGCTGTGATCTAGACGACGTCGTCGTCGTCATCGTCGCTGTCGATGGCGGCCTTCCACCGCTTGCGGCGGACATCCTGACCGACCAACAGATCCGAGCCTTGCTCCTCTGACGCGTCCCTCCTCCTCGCCCTTACGCCCTTGGCTCGTCCAGCGCCGCCGTTGGCGTGCTCGAGAAAGTCGCGGATGAGACTGCGGTCGACGGTCTGGATGTAGTACTTGCCGCCTCCGTCGGCCCAGCTGACGCAGCCGGACGTGTACAGCCGTTCGGTGACGCGCAGAATCGCCAGCGGACTCGAGAGCGTCCTCTGCGTAAGCCGGAAGTCGGGCGGAACAAAGGGCTTGAGCGAAACGATCTGCGCTCCATCCGGCAGATCGAGAAAGAGCAGCGAGAGGTTCTCGTTGGTCTTGGGCAGGAAGGCGTAGTTGTTGACCAGCACGACGTCGGCGCGCTTCAACACTTCGCGCACGCCCGTATGCTCGCCGAAATCGCCCAACCACGCCTCGACCTCGCCTCCTCCGCGCAATCCCCATGCAGCCCACCTGGCCTGCGCCTCGGCGATCTGCTCGGAAGCCAACGCGGCGGGGATGGGCATCATCTCGCACCCATACGCCTCGGCTCCGGTCTGCAGACTCGTCTGAATCAACAGGTTGCCCACCCCACTGCCCAGGTCGACAAACACCTTGCGCGGACCGAGCTGGGTGAGCTGGGCGATCTCGGACATGAAGCGCGGCAGCAGCTCGCCGTAGACGTTGTCGCTGAACGCCGTGTAGCGCGCGAGCTCTTCGACGCGCGGGCCGACAACGCGCGCATACACCTGGTCCTGCACCAGCCGCCAGATGCCCTCGGGCACGCCCGTCGCCGTGCCCAGCGCATCGATGTTGGTCGTCAGTGCGCCCGAATCCCGCAGCGCCACCAGCGCCGAATTGAAGCGCGCGAGCGTGCGCATGAAGAGCGGGCCGTCGCGCCTGTTGCGTGCCTTGGTGAACGAGCGCAGGATCGAGTCCGGATCCGCCGACGCAGGCGACGATGACGCATCCGACGCCTGCGACGCCTCGGTCGGCGCCGGCGAGTCGAGCCGCAGCATAGCATGGTTGACCAGCGCATTCTTGGCCATCGACGCCGCATGCCCGGCGGTCGTACCGGACGAGCTGGGCGAAACGGGCGCTGTGTGCGCTACACCATGCGCCGACTGAGGTTCGGGCGTCTTTGCCGCCTCGGCCTCGCTCTTGTCGTGCGCAGCGCCGATGAGCTCGTCGCGACGGCTCGCCTTGGAGCCTTCGACGTCGAGCAGGTCGGCCGACTTTGCGCGCACGCCGTTGGCGCGGTTCGCGTCGCTCGAGTCGGCCAAGGTTGCGGCGGCAGCGTCGGTGTGGGTGGCCGAGCTGGTGGAGGTTGCGGCGGCATTGGCCGCGCTGGGCAGGATCATGCCTGCGTTGTTGGAGACTTGGAGGCTGTCGAGCGAGCCAAAGGCGGATCGCTGCTCGGGCGTGAGGTAGTGGGTGACGATGGCGCGCACGGTGGCGAGCAGCTCCATGAGCGGATCGTACTCGTCGGCATCCTTGGGAACCAAGAGCAGGAACTCCTCCGAGGCACCTGGACCCGGGTACTGCAGCACGGCGCGGGGAGCGTCGCCAAGGCCGTGGAAGTAGGGCCCGAACGACTTGAAGTTGGTCGAGACGATGTCGGCTGACGAGATGGGCTTCTTGGAGCTGGACGAGGTTGTTGCGCTGCCGGTCGCGCTGTCTGCGGCCGCCGCCGCTGCGGCCTCGGCGAAGGCGGGTGAGATGATATCGCGAGTGACGGTGTAGTTGGGCAGGACGCCATCCCTGCCGACCTTCTGGTAGCTGTCCGAGTGCGGATGCGGGTCTACGCTGGCGCGCTTGGAGCCGCGTGGTGTCGAAGGCGCGGAACTTCCTCTGCGGGAGGGCCGGCTGGAGCCAAATGGTGCGCCCAAGTCATCGTCGGAGAGGCTGTCGCTGTGCGAGTCTAGGCGCCTCTTCTTTGGCTTCTGTAGCTTCTTTGGCTTTGGTTTTGATTTGGTCGAGGCGTGTGCAGACTTGGACTTGACGGGTGCTCTGAGCTGAGCCTCGAGGCTGGTTTCGATGGACTTTTGGCGCTGAGCGGCGAGACGCTCCTCGATGATGCGGCGTCGCTTTTCCTCTGGCAGGGCGTTCTTGGAGTTGTAGCCGGAGAGTGCGGCGATGGGATCGCGAGGCTCGGCAGACGGCTTGGAGGGAGCAGCGACCTTCTTCTTGATGGTGGTGACGACGGTGACGGGTGGTGCGGAGGGCTTGGTCCTTTTGGTGGGCACGGCGTGAGGGTTCGAGCTGGACGATGTGGAGGTGGCCGTGGAGGCGGGCTTGGAGGAGGAAGAGGAGGCAGCCGGTGGCTTGCCGCCGAAGAAGTTGATCATGTCGTAGGAGTGTATCAGAGAAGATGCATGGAGGCAAATGGTACGGTAGTATAGCGGTCGGCGACGGTGAGGGGTGGCTGTGCGGGTATTTCCAAGGTATGATGTTGCTTCCTGGCGGTACGTGGGTGGACGGAACGTGGTATGAGGAGATGTGGGAAGCCGAGAGAGGAAGAGAAGGAGCAGAGTCTATGAGAACAGCGGAATGGGAGGAAGAAAGGAAGGTGGTGGTGGTGGTGTGTCGAGTGCGCGCGAGCGGGGGTGATGAAGAAGCGGAAGAAGGATGGAGTCCGTTTCCGAGTGCGGAATGCAAGCTTGACGGCTGGCTGCACATCGACCTGCATCGTTGCTGTCTCGGCTTTGATCTGCGCTTGGGCGAGGCAACCTGGCTAAGTCAAGTTGGGGTCAGACGACTTCTTGTTTAGCGGGGTTGGCTCTTTCGTGCGAAACCCCATTTGCAGTTAAATTAGGCACCGACGTGAGGGCTGTGCAGAGCATGTTAGGCCCAACAAGCAGTGGGAGGGATGGCCAACTCCTCGAAAATAGAACTCAGCTCTCTGGGCTGTGCCCGTGCACGTTGCATGCGGCCGTTTGCCTGCCAATGTGAATGAATGAATGCTCCACTGCTGCACCCGCAACTCATAGACTGGCCCGGCTGCCAGAGACGCTGGATGCCCTCCACGCTTGACTTTCGATATCAGCCCGCCATCCACCCTTCCATCATCTGCTAGCCGCTGCTATCCGCACCCCTCACCTGTCCACCAACCTGCAACATGGCGTCGTCACAACCGCAGACCGTGCCGTGCGCCTACAAGACCGGCCGCACGCTCGGCCAGGGCACCTACGCCGTGGTCAAGGAGGCGGTCCACATCAAGACTGGCCAATACTACGCCTGCAAGGTCATCTCCAAGAAGCTCATGGAGGGCCGCGAACACATGGTCCGCAACGAGATCGCCGCCCTCAAGCGCGTCTCCCAGGGTCACCGCAGCATCGTCACGCTCGTCGACTACTTTGAGACCATGAACAACCTCTACCTCGTCACCGACCTCTGCGTCGGCGGCGAGCTCTTTGATCGCATCTGCGAGCGCGGCAACTACTACGAGAAGGACGCGGCTCACATCGTACGCACCATCACCGACGCCGTCGTCTACCTCCACAACCAGGGCATCGTACACCGCGATCTCAAACCCGAAAACCTCCTCTTCCGCGACAAGACCGAGCAGAGCGACCTCCTCATCGCCGACTTTGGCCTCAGCCGCGTCGTCGACGACGAAAAGATCACCGTCCTCTCCACCACCTGCGGCACCCCCGGCTACATGGCTCCCGAGATCTTCAAAAAGACCGGTCACGGAAAACCCGTAGACATGTGGGCCATCGGCGTCATCACCTACTTCCTCCTCTGTGGCTATACCCCGTTTGACCGCGACACCACCATGGAGGAGATGCAGGCCATCATCAACGCCGACTACCGCTTCGAACCCTCCATGTACTGGCGCGACGTCTCGGACCAGGCCAAGGACTTTATCAACCAGCTCCTCACCATCGACCCCGCCAAACGCCTCACCGCCAAGCACGCCCTCGACCATCCCTGGCTCCAATCCGCCGTCGCCCCCGGCCACGCAAACGCAGACGGCGCTTCCCAACCACACGCAAACGATCAGAAGGACCTCCTCCCCGACATCAAGTCCGCCTTCAACGCAAAACGCACCTTCCGCAAGGCCGTCAACGGCATCCGCCTCATCAACCGCTTGAGAACAAACGAACACGTCCCCAACAAGGACGAGATCGAAAAACTCCGCCAGTCCATCCGCGACGCAGACCTCGAATCCAACAACCTCGACCAGGTCATCCCCTCCCACTCCTAACCTTTGTCCCTTTATTCTTTCACTCATGTCGTAATGGAAATTCCCTTGCCGTCCTCCTGTCTGGTCCACAAGAGGCGAAAAGGCGCGCGCGTGTACGATAAAGAAGCAATGCATATAGATAAAAGAAGAAAGTGTCCGTGTCGACTATATTTGAGAGTGATCCAACCATTCGTCTAGGAGCCCATCCAGCGCGTGCGCAGGCCCTCGAGCCATCGTCCGTAGAGCAGGTCGGCGATGGGCGAGCGCGGCGCCTCGTCGGCCGAGGGCGGCTGGAGCGTGGCGAGCTGCGGCTTGGAGAGGCGCTGGCGGAAGGTGGTCGAGAGGTTCTCGCGCGCCTGCTCGTTGTCGTTCATGCTGAGCAGCAGATCCACAATCGTCGAGTACGCCAGGCGCGAGTTGATCAGGCTCAGATCCTCAAACCCCTTGGAGATCATCTCGAGCGCCTCGACCTCGGCCGCCGCCAGCTCCTGCGCCTTGGCCCGCTCCATCACGGGCAGGATCACGTCGCGCACCAGTCCCTCGCCCGCCGACGCGTGCGCCTGCGCCGTGCTGCTCGAGCTCGCCAGCGCAGACCGCGAGTGTCGCAACGCCCGAGCCACCCCCTCGGCGCCCTCGCCCGACTTGTCCAGCCCCGACGGCGCCGAGCCGCTCCGCACACTCCCCAGGTACTGCTGGCTGATCTTGGCCGAACCGCCCTTGTCCAGCCTCCGCACGGGCCGCAGCGTGTCCAGCCCGCTCGCCACATCGCCCTCGCGCAGCACCGTCCCGTTGATGTCGTTGCGCTCGTTCCAGCTGCTCCGCCGCGGCCGGCTCTCGGGCCGCGCCGCAGACGACGCCGCAGAGCCGTTGCGGCTGTGGCTCGGCGACGCCTTGCCGTCGCGCGCGCATCGGATGTGCTGCGTCGCCGTCGAACCGGCGTGCGACGACGCCATGGTCGCCGCCGCCGTCGCCACGTCGACGCTGCTCTCCGCCAGTCCGCTCGCCGACGGCGGCGCCAGGTGCGAGGTCGAAGACGCCGCCGCCGCATTCTTGCCGATCCCACCCGCTGCGTATCGCGCCTCCGAAGGCTGCATGCCCCGGAACGACGCACACAACGCATCCACGTGGATCGACTCGCGCGCCTTGTCCGCTGGCGTCGAGGGCCCGGACGCCGTCGATGTTGCCGGCGTGCTCGACGACCGGCTCAGCGCATCGCTGCTCGTGTACGCCTCGGTCGACAGATCCGACACGTCGTCCTGATCGCTGGCGCCGTTGCCGGCGCGCAGCGTGCCGCCGCGTCGGGGCGTGTGCATGGCGCTGTCCACCGCCTCCATCAGCTGGCCGGCCGGACGCGCACCTCGCACCGTGTCGTAGCCCGCGCGCTCCTCACCCGCGAGAGGCGGGCCGCGGCCGCGCGCCCAGGTGGCGAGCGCGTCGACGTCGTCGGCGTCGCCCTCCGGATCGTCGTATACCGACATGCGCGAGCGCATCGTGTCAAACTGCCACTCGCTCATCACGGTGCCGCCGAGCGTGGACTCGGACGCGTCGACGCCGCGCAGGTGGTCGCGCACGATGGCGCCGCCGCGCGTAGCGCCGCGTGCCTTGTACTCGTGATGCTTCTCGATGAGCTCGGTCAGCAGCACCGTCTTCTTGGCATACTTGATGAAGCGATGCGAGAGGAGCTCCTTGGTCGAGGGACGGTGCTTGGGGTCCTTGATGAGACACAGATCAACAAAGTCCTTGAAGGCCGAGGAAAAGTTGCCTTCGAGCGTGGGAGACTTTGCCTTGGGAATGAGGAAGAGGACGCGCATGGGGTGGTACTCGGCCAGCGGCGGCTCGCCCTTGGCCATCTCGATGGCGGTGATGCCGAGCGACCAGATGTCGGCCTTGTAGTCGTAGCCTGCCTGGCGGATGACCTCGGGCGCCATCCAGAAGGGCGTTCCGACGAAGGTGTTGCGTCTCGACTTGTTGTTCGAGAGCTGAGCGGCGACGCCAAAGTCGGCGAGCTTGACCTTGCCGCTGGCCGAGAGCAGCACGTTGGCGGCCTTGATGTCGCGGTGGATCTTGCCCTCGTTGTGCAGGTACTCGAGGCCGAGCAGCAGCTCGCGGCAGATGATGGCGATGTGCGCCTCGGAGAAGGGCCCGGCCTTGAGCAGGTCAAGACACGAGCCGCCGGCGAGGTACTCCATGATGATCCAGAGCTTGTAGCCCTTGACGAAGCTGCCGTAGTAGCGCGTGACCCACTCCGAGTCGCACTGTGCGAGGTGGGCGATCTCCTGCTGGATCTCGCTGATGTCGTCATCCGAGTCTTCGAGGTCGACCTGCTTGATGGCGACGATCTGGCGGGTCTCCCTGTGCATCGCCTTGTAGACGACGCCGAAGGAGCCAGCGCCGATCTTTTCGAGGAGTTCATACTGCTCCGAGAGCTCCTTGCCCGAGGCGATGGGCTTGGGCGGGGAGCGCGAAAGACTGCTGGGCCCGGCGACGGCGGCTGGTGGGAGGGGCGATGCCGAGCTGGTCCTTGTCGGTGGCGAGGGACTGGTCTCTCGCAGCGCCTTGCGCGAGCCGAGCAAGGGCGACCTGGAGGGGAGGGGTAGGTTGGGCATATTGGAGTGCGGGACGGGAGTGGTGTTGGAAAGCGTCTATCGCTTTGGCATAGGACACGAGCTGATTCGCCGGCAGTGCAGTCTTGGCAAACGGTGGAATGTCGCCGAGTCGGCGAAGCTCCCGACGATGGAGGGTTGGCCCAAGTGTACGATGTCGAAACGGATGTTGTTTGATGGATCGGCAGGAAGCGATACAGTATGGTTGGATACTATCGAGAAACGTGATGAAGAGGCTGTGATCAGAGTCGCCGAGTCGTGGTAGAGTCGTCAAGCGTGGTGAAGTCGTGAATGGATCGTGACCAGTCGAGAGGGTGTCGCTGGATACAAGTTTGCAAGCGACCGGCGTCGGAAGAACGATAGGGTCAGATGGAAGAGGAGATGGTGACGCGATGGAGAGGCCAGCAGGGCGGGGTGATGCGAGACGTGTCGTGTCGTGGTGTGATGTGGTGTGGAAGCGTGTGGAGACAGAGGACAAGGAGGTGATGGGAGCGTTTGGATGGGAGGAGTGGGATGAGGAGGAGGAGCAGCGAGTGAATGAGCAAGCAAGGTGGAAGAGCAAGGGGCGGGCCCGAGAGGGGGTCCAAAGCGCCAACGGCTGTACCGAGAGAGAGGGCAAGCAGGGTCGACTGGGCCGCTTAGCCTTGCAACGGAGGCGCTTGCCAGGGAGGGCGGAGTGCAATCACAGGATGCGGTTCGCAACTCCAGCCGCCGCTGCTGGGGCTGCGTGCTTCCTGGGCGTGAGATGAGGCGAACCTGTCACTTGGCGTGACTGTACGATACCGAGGCGGCTGGGGCTTGCCAGAGAGGGCCGGATGAAGCGACGAGGTCGAGCGACGAGGTCGAGCGAGGCGGCGTTGGTGGGGGTGTGCATGCGATGCGGCTTCATCGGAGCTTCGGCCTGCATCCTCGCAGTCGCTCTGGATTTCTCCCACGATTCTCCGCTGCTGCACTCACAACAACACATCCTCAAATATAACGATAAAATAAATAAGAGAAAAGGGATGAAATCATCGCCGGCCAGAGGCTGTCAGCTCAGGAGGCAGCCTCGATGCACACGCAGGGATCGCCCGCGTGCATCCTGCGAAATTTAAAGCCCCTGAATGCGTTTGGCGCCAAACCGCGGGCAAAGCCACGGGCAACGCGTCTGCCCGTCCCTTTTTCCAACTCGTCTCGCCTCGTCTCGCCTCGCCTCGCCTCGCCCCAGGCTGTGGGCACTGTATTTTTTCCGGCTTAGGGTTAAGAAAGGGGAATTTCCATTTCAATTTCCAGTCTGCGCTGTGGTGTGTGCTGTGGTGCTGGGCTGCTGCGTAGGTTTCAGAAGCGTGTTGATGCTGCGGCTTGGGGTTCGAGTCGAATCTACGCTTGCACCTCTCGTGCAGCGGATGAGCGTGCGCTTGGCTCCATTAGGCAAGCTGCAGCCCCAACGCAACCAGCTCGCTGAGACATCACCTGCAGCATAAGCCTTGCTGGTCCACCGCATCCGAGCGCAGCGCAATTGGCAGCGCAGTGTACGGTGGCGAAGAGCGTGGTGGCGCGGGAGCCGACGCTCGGGAGTCCCCGAGCCTGGCTGGGGAGGATGCAGGGGTCATGGAGCTATGACATGCAGCGGAAGCAGGCTTCCACCGACTTTTTCTTGCGGTCGGCGATGCCCGACGGGACTTGCCAAAGGCTCGCGGATGAACAGAAGAGCTGATCGAGTTGATCCGAGACGAGTTGAGACTGCACTTCTCATCGCGAGTCTTGAACATGGCTCGCCGGGACGCGGATCTTCCGAAGGTTCCGCATGCTCATGCCAGGCACCGAACGGCTGGATTGAGTCACTCGAAGGAGTCTGATGACGATGCATTCTAGAGTCGCTCGCACGGCACTGGATTTCAGCGCACAGGTCATAGCTGCATTTCGAGGAGTAACGTGCAGCTTGCATGAGAGCGCTTCGCATGACCAGCTCAAAATATTGTCAGCGCTGAGCAGGCTCAGCCCGGCTCTATTCTCCGATGCTGTGCAGCTCAGCAAGGCTCAAGCGAACCTTCCTAGCATGGGAGCCACCTTTCTCGAGCCGCGGTCCTCGAAAAAAGTCAAGCCTTCGTCTGGGGTTTGTAGGCGTCAATGTGTCCACTGCTCTCAAGTCGGGGTTAGTGAGGTAACGCTCGGAGTCGGCATGGTCTGGAGTCGATGTCCTAGTGTCAGGGGCATACCGAGCGTGTGCAGCTAGCTCCGAAATACGACGGCCGAGCTCTACACACCTCTAGACGCAATCGTCGGTCTCGAAGGTTCAAAGGCTGGCGCAGCTCGGACACGGAAGTGAGAGTCAGAGGCAAGGACGCTGGAGCAGGAAGCGAGAGGGAGGTCACCCACTACGATCTGGGGTGTACACTGAACATCGTGTCTCAGATCAGCCCACCATCAGCTGGGACCGCAGATGAGACAGCGAAGGTGCAGTTGGCGTCAATCCCGTACGTCGATAGAGAGCCTCTGGAAGAAGAGCAGCAGATACTATCGACGGCGCCGACGCGCGCCATGCTAGCTCCGACACAGTCACGGCCGACCAGACGTTTCCATCGAGCGATGTCGAGGAAACCTCGTAAATCCGAGCGAGCTTAAAGAAAGGCTAGCAGTTGCAGCGCTGTTGGTTCGGATCTTGACCGAGCGGATAGGGGTGAGAGCGGCGTCATCTTGTCAAGCTCGCGTCGGGTCACACGCTCCAGTACGCAGTTGGCGTGATGCCAGGGCAGGCGAGTCAGGGCGAGATCTAGAAGTGGCTGTGAGCTAGCGTGCCCGGTGGGGACGAGGTGCAGCTCATGCGGAGCATGTCAAATTTGGCAGGCTTGACAGACTCGGCTAGCTGCACGACGTGCCATCACCGCTGCCCCTGAGAGGAGGAAGCCTGTGACGCGCCGCGCCGCGCCCTGCATGGTTCGCATGCAGCCAACCCCTAATTGGTCTCCGCCGCGTCATTGAGCTTACCACGCCTCGCCATCCATGGCGGCACTCCAGGCCCACTCTTTCCATCTCAGCGCATGGACATCTCTTCGCGGCTTCCGGATGCTTCGGCCGAGATCGTCAGCGACCGTGCCAAGACGATTCGTTGCGGTGATTGAAGCCACCAAGCCTCCTCTGCTCGTCACACGTGTGCCGACATGTGGGCTGGAATCGGGCTCCTCGAGGAGCACTGCGAAAGATCGTCATCGGGCGATGCTTGTCAAGTCGTCGGCTGGATGGATCTTGAGCCTGCCCTTCTTCAGATCGGGCGGCAGACACGCACCGACCTCGAGTCGGGCAAGAAAGTGCCTCGCGGCTCGTTGCCTATAGCGCGCTGCATGTGGACCCTCGCTCGCGCGCCTACACTGAGCTGCTTGTAGCAGAAGCGTGAGCCAAAGACCCAAGCACGAGATGATCAGCAAACGCTGCTTGAGGAGGTACGCTGCCAGATCAAGCGAGTGTTGCGATCCAGCCAGCAAAGCCCAGCACCTAGCACCGTAGGAGGCTCGTCAAATTTGCCTTGAGCACTGGCTAGCAGTAGATACTGGACGGCTCAATTCATGTCCCGTGGTGCTACATTTTAGGCCCTTTTTTCGCAACCACCTTTTGCGATCCCTTTCCCTCATTTAACTATTTTTGAATGTCAAAAATCAACTCGGCGTGTCCAAGAAGCTCCCGCGGCGCGCCGGAATCTTGGACCCTGAACGGCCCTGAATCTGGCAGCGCTTCGTCTGCAGATACCATCATCTCCTTGCAATCCGCCCTCCATCCTTCGCAGTTCACACCAACAGCAGTTGCAGCATTAGCTACTCGGACAGTGGCGTATGGCATCAATCTGGTGCGCTTCGGGTCCACCGTCATGATGTCGGCGGCATCCACGCCCGCAAAGAAGCGGATCAGGCTCACCGACGACGCTCAGGCCATCCCGCCTGCGACGCCTGCGACACTTGCGCTGCCTGAAGCTTCGGGCTCCGTCGAGCCCAGCCCCAGCAAGGCGCCAAACAAGACTCTCCC
Organism: Moesziomyces globuligerus; assembly: GCA_030849465.1. NCBI lineage: Eukaryota > Fungi > Basidiomycota > Ustilaginomycetes > Ustilaginales > Ustilaginaceae > Moesziomyces > Moesziomyces globuligerus. The sequence goes on from JARVLF010000007.1 coordinate 211,622, forward strand.
AGACATCGATGCCGCTTCGATGCTCGGTGCTCCTCAACTTGATGCCTCCACGAGCGACAGTGCAACTTCACCCCTCCCCACATCGCAGACGAGAACACCCTACAGCGCCAAGGGCAAAGACAAGGGCAAGGTCAAGGCCGAGGCCGATGACGACTATGACAACAACCAATACGGTGAGGTGGAGCAAGTGCGTGAGGAAAGGGACGGCGATCTGGAGGTGCTCACGCACTCGGGACCACTGAGCACGCTGCAGCGTGTGCAGATCAAGACCGCCAAGCCGCGCAGCATCCGTCCGGCGTGGATGCAGGGCGTCTTTCAGCCGCCGTTCTTCGGTATACCCCCTGCGGATCTTGCCGGCTCGGTGTGGAATGGGGATCACGACCCGCCGTCCGAAGATTCCCGGACACAGGCCGGGCTGCCATGGCCACGGGATGGACATGCGCAGACCTGGCTCGACCCACTCGCGTATCCGAAGCTCAAGAAGAGCCTCGTCAACTTCTGGACCGCGCAGCCCGGATGGATACCGCGCGAGGGTGTGTACGACTGGGGCTGGTATCCGGGCAAACCGATTGGCTATGCGCAGAGTCGCGAACGGGCAGTCTGGGCCGCGCGCGCGCGCGAACAGCTGCGCATGGGCGCAGACGCCTCGGCTGAGCTCATCGCGCACGGCGATCGGGCCGGCTGGCCGTTCGTCCAGCCCTGGCTCGACCCTCCCGCAGCCGGGCTCGTGACTCTTTCGAGCGAGGACGCGGCGCCGTATGTGCGCGGGCCCCGCACGCCGCAGCGCGAGCAGCTACAGCATCCCACGACGGTGATGAAGCTCGCGGTGCCCGAGCTGAGCATGCGGAGCCGACTCAAAGGCAGCCTCGTGCGCGAGACGCCGCGGCCGAAACCCAAGTCCGAAGCGCCCGTCGACGACGACGACGACGACGACGACGAAGGAGCCGACGACACGGCGGCGATGGACGCCAACCAGCAGCCCATCGACGCCTCGGACGCCAGGTTCGGCGGCATCGCCAACCTCGGCTTCACCGAGGCCGCGCCGGTGTGTGGCGAGGAGCTCGAGGTGTGCGTCGGCGCGACGGGGCGCGAGACGCCCGTGCGCATCGCGAGGGGTGCGGCGCGGCGGCTCGACGGCCTCGGCGTGGTGCCGGACGAAGGGCACGTGCTCAATGTCGGCGGCCACGTCTATGCGCTCGACTGGGCGCCCGTCCCGCTCCACCTCGGCACGGGGCGCGAGTTCTTCGCCGTCTCGGCGGGCTGCGGCACGCCGCTCAGCTGCGTGGGCGCAAAGACGCCGAGGCCGTGTCCGGCGAGCCTGCAGGTGTGGAGCGTAGCCCCCGACACGGCCGACGGCGGCAAGGGTGAGGCGAGGCTCGAGATGGTCGTGTGCCACGAGGCGGGTACGGCGTTCAAGCTCGCCTGGTGTCCCATGGGGCATGCGTTTGTCGAGCGGGCGAGGTTGGGCTTGTTGGCGGGATGCTTTGGCGATGGAAGTGTGTCGGTGTTCGCCGTGCCACATCCGGCCAGCCTCGCGCGGGGGGAGGGGGCGGGGCCTGTGCATGTGCGCCTGGATCCCGTGGTGCGGTTGGAGACGCAGGAGGCAGCGACGAGTCTGGCGTGGGCGGGGGGAGAGCGGCTTGCGCTCGGTGCGGCAAGGGGATGGATTGGCGTATGGAACGTTGGTTCGGTGCTGCGATCGACGGAAGCGCCACTGGACGGGGTGGTGCCCGAGTACGTGGTTCGGGCGCACCGGTCTGCGGTGGTAGATATGACGTTTGTGCTGCTGCCTCCCATCGATGTGGACGGTCGGGCGCGCGAGTCTGCGTCTCCGACGATGCTCTTCAGTGTTGGCTTGGACGGGTGTACTGTGCTGCTCGACACGCGCGCGGGGCCTGTGGTGGTGGAACGGTCGCGGACGGTGCACTACGCCTGCGCGTGGGCGGGTTTCAGCGGCTCGCTCGTACACGAGCACGCCGACGGTTCGGTGAACCACTACAGTCTACGTCCCGAGGAGATGCTGCGTTCGCGTCTGCTGAGCTACGCGCCCGCGCGTGCGCTTGCGCTGGCCACATCCACGTTTCATCCCATGGTCGCTATCGGATCCGCCCACGGACAAGTCAAGGTGACTAATTCGCTCCGTACCTTTCGCCGCACGGCTCGCGTTCATCTACCCATCTACCAGACCGTGCTCGATAGGAAAACGGGTAGGATGACGCTCAAACATCACCTCGTCCCCGAAAGCGCCAACCACGCAGAGCAGAAGAGGTGGCACATCGCTCAGTGGCATCCCGCGCTCGCCGTCACCGCGCTCCGCTGGAATCCCAACTTCCACCGCGCTCAGCTCCTCATCTCGGGCACAGCCGCCGGCATGGTCAAGATCGACTGTGTGGCTCCACCGACCTAGCTAACAAGCTGTTTCAATTCTTCGCCCAAGCGAACATGCGCGTGCGAGGTTCTAGGAGGGTAAGGAGGGGGAGCGTCTGCAACGGGCTAGCCAGGCGAATGGTGAGATGCGTCGACGCACGAGGCTAGCTGCGGGTGCTGGAGGTGGGGAGGTGTCGAGGTGGATGGGGATGGAGTGTGGATGTCGCGCAAGGAGGAAGGGTAGGGACTTTTGGGTTCGGAGCTCTGTGCCGTCTGCATCGTGAGCTAGGCCTTTGCCGACTCTTCTGATCGCGACGGTAGGTGCGGCTTGCAATCCAGGCGACGTCTGTCTTTCCACTGGCCATCTCGGGGGTGTTTGTGGTATGGACTGTGATGCCGAAACGTTGGGTTGACGGGGGTATTGGAGGGGAGTGTTGTGACGTGCTTGTTCGAGGGCACGTTTGTCGTGGCGGACGATGTTTTCTCGAGCGCGTTGCACGACAGCGCGCGGCCTTGGTTTGGACGGAAGACTCTGTAACCTACGTCGTGGCGATGCTGTCTGCTGGTGTTGGTGGTGGTGTTTTTGGGACTGGGTCTTGAGTTGGACGGTCGACATGGGGATGACGAGGTGGGTGTCGGGTTTGGACCAGCTCGACTCGCGCGTGCGCGTGTGGTAGTAGTAGGCACAACCCGTCTGAGCATCTCTCAACTCCCACCACTCTCCCTCTGGCGAAGGCGGTATCACCATCGTGCCCCTCGGTAAGGTCCACCTACACTCGCCCGTCTGCGGATTCGCGAAAAACGCATGCCCGTCGGACCCCGGATCGCGAACCACACACCAAAAATTCGCCCCCCAACTTACCCCCTCCTCTGCCTCCCTGACGCAAGAGTCGGGACATCGGAGTGTCGATGGCGTCGAGGGGCTGCGGGATGAGCCGGATCGAGATGCATGCAGAATCGGTGACGGCGGATACGTCGGTCCCACCGGCGTGTCGAGCGATACCGTCGACACGCTCTCGGCTCGAGACTGCGTGCGCAGACCGTTGGGCAGCAACTTGATCGAAATCCCCGAGACGTCGACATGGTCGATATCGTCGAGGTCGTCCAGGTCATCGGGGTCATTGAACGGAGTCAGGTTGGTCGAGACTGTGTGAAAGCTCGTGCCGGAGCCAAACGAAGGTGTGGTGGCATGCGCCGAATCGTACGATGCCATCGTCGTTTCCCATGCCGCCTCTACATGCCCAAACTCCACTGTCCATGCCCTCCCTCGCGGACAGACTGCCCACCTAGCCCTTGGCTTGTCCCGTACAAGCCACTGCCGAGGATGATGAGGAAGAGGAGAATTTCTGCTGAGTCCAGTTGAGGAAAGGTTCCAGGTCGAAAGATCAGGCCAGCCGGACCTCTTCGTACCCCCGACTCCTGGCGCGCTCTCAAGCGAGAGGAGACGATCAGCCAGGATCGATGCCTGCTCTTTGCGTCGAGCGATGTCAAGGACCGAGGCTAGATCGCGATGCAGATGGTGCGGAGGCTTGGGTAGGCCGGGATGGAAGCGTGTCAATCGAGGGCCTACACTCGCTTGGGTCGCAACCTTGTAGTCCGCGTTCGAGAGCACAGTGTCGGGAACAACTATATCTCCCCTTCCCGTCCTTGTCGCTTGGGCAAGAAAGACACCGCTTGCAAGCACAAAGCGCGAAGCACGGCCCAAGAAGCATGAAGCGCAAGGTTGCCACCATTTGCCGCCTCGGCGTCATTTCATCTGCTGGGCACGAGAGGAAAGCCTTTCTGGATGCAGCTGGGCGTTGGCGCAGCACTAGACACTGCGCATCGCCTGCACATGCACATGCTGCGCCGCCGCCCCAGCACCACCTGCGCCTACCCTGCATAGGGGCCACCCACATCCCTCCGACATGCTTCTGCATCCCCAACCCCCAACCCACCTTCCAACATCACATCCCCTGCGCAGGCACCAAACAGAAACGAAGAACAACATAACACATTGGATGATAGTACAAGATTGACACGACGAGAGAGAGAGGGAAAAAAACACAACTATGGAATCCTAATGGAAATCAGGAAAGAGAAAAAGGAGCGGAGGAGCTTTCGAGCTTCAAGCCTGCTGCATCATCTGGGGTGGGAGAAAGGGAGCATGGCCGTTGATGTGCGCATGACCCTGCTGCTGCTGCTGCTGTTCGCCGACGCCCGCGCTCAGCGTGGCGGCAATGTGATCCAGGAGTGCCTGGATCTCGGCGGGCGCGCGCGGCATTCGGTGGCGCTGCGTCTTGATGAGCTCGGTAAACGTCACGAGCAAACCCCATGGATGCGGCCGGTTGATGATGAGCCGCTCGAGCAGCACGCGCACAATCTGCTCGCGCACTAGCTCGTTGTCGCTCTCGCCAAACAGATCCAGCATCGCCTGCGAGAAGTACGCCGTGTGGCTCGACGGGAAGCGCAGCTGGTTCGCCGCCGCCGTCAGCACCGCAAACCGCGTCTCGGGCTCCGACTCGGCCACCAGCCAGCGCAGCACCGCCGCTCCGCCATCCTCGTGGCCCTGTCGGCGCAGCTCGATCGACCGCACACCCACGTGCAGCACCACCGAGCCGATCAGCGCCACATTGACACCGCTCACCGCCACCTGACCCGCCTCGTCCTTGCCCACACCATTGCTAGCCGCCGCCACCGTCGCACCCGTCACCTGCTTAAGCAGACCGACGAGCGCCTCGGGCAGCTCGCCACGGCCGTGCTCGAGGTACGCGTCGAGCGCTCCGCGCAGGCCCTCGACCTGCTCCAGCGCCGACAGGTAGTCCGACGCGATGCGCGGAGCCTGCGCCACGTCCGGCAGCAGCGCCATCTGCAGGTTGGCGCTGAACGGATCGGGCAGGCGGCGGTTGCGCGGGAAGGCGCTGAGGATCAGGTTGCGCAGCTGGATGCACGACGTCGGCACCAGCTCGCACAGGCTCTGGTGGTAGTCGCACAGGAACTCGGGGAAGTCGTGCAGCAGGATGAGCAGGATGCGCAGCGTTCCGCGGTACAGCTGGCGAGACGTGTCCTGCAACTCCGCATTTCGCAGCAGCGGCGAGAGGAAGCGCAGCAGCGACGCAAACAGCCGGTGGAACGCGCCCCATCCCTCGCGCTCGTTGGCCTCGAGCAGCTTGGGCATGAACAGCCGGTGCGAGACCAGCGACATCCACGAAAACGTGAAGCCCGGGAAGAACGACGGCTGCAGCGTGTTGAGCGTGTTGCTGATCGCCAGCAGCGACTGCACGTACGCCTGCCCCAGGCTCGGCTCGGTCGCGTGCAGGTCGTGCAGCAGGCTCGAAAACAGCCGGAAGAAGGGCTTCTGCTGGAAGTGCACTCCGAGCTCTTCATGCGACTGCGCCAGCACCAGCACCACGATCGACAGGATCTTGGTCAGGTAGTGCACCTTGGCCTGCTCGTTGTTGGCGCCCGTCGGGTCGGCGTGGTACTTGATCATGAGCACGATCAGTCGCGAGAAGGCGTCGATGGGCGAAAAGATGCCCGTCGCCGGCGAGCCGCCCACCGCCTTCTGCTTGATGTAGCTGTCCACGCTCACCTCGGTGCAGACGCGGAAGAACATCGACGAGATGTCCTCGCCCTTGAGGATGCCCTGCGTCTGCAGCTGCGTGACATAGTCGATGAACGACTTCTCCGGGTTCGGCGAGTGCTGGAACAGACGCGCCCACTCGGCAAAGCAGTACGCCAGCTGCTCGCGCAGCGCCGTGTTGCCGATGTCCACCTTGCTCTTCAGCAGGCCGCTCTCGAGGTCGTGCAGAAAGCGCTTCGACGCCTCGGTCGCCTTGCTGCGCTGCTCAGCTCGCTGCAGCGCTTCGATCGTGTGCGTCAGCTGCTGGCGCGTGGCGCACGCAGGCTCCTGCAGGCACTCGAGCGCAAGCTGAGCCGAAAAGTCGATCACGCTCGCGCGGAAGTCGCGCAGGATGAGCTTGGCCAGCTGCACGTCGAGTTCGGCGACGTTGACCAGGCCCGCACGCACCAGCGCCACGGTGACGGGCACGTTGAACTTGCGCTCGTCCTCGGCGTAGATGAGCCAGGCGGTGACCTCGCGCGCCGCCTTGGGCGAGATCTCGCACAGCCGGTCGAGCAGCACCACGTACACTTCGCGGCCGAGCTTCGACTCGATCTTGAAGAGCAGCTGCACCACCTTCTGCGAGAAGGCGAGCGCCGTCTCGTGCAGGCTCGTGGACTGCGCGGCAACCGTGGGGATGAGGCGCAGCGCGTGGCGGATCTCGTGGTCTTGCGCGATGTCGCTCAGGCTCGAGTCGCTGCCGGCAGCATCGAGCAGCCGCTCGAGCTCCACCATGCCCTGCGAGAACTTCTCCAGCGACTGCTGCGCGTTGAGCGTGGCACCGGCAGCCATGGGCAAAAGGCCAGCCGGCACACCAGCGTCTTGCGCCGCAGCGCCAGATGCAGGCGCTTCGGCGAAGCCGGCTTCAGAGGGTCCCGAGACGGACGAGGCGTGGACCGAGGCCGGAGTACCGCGATCTCCCTCGACTCCCGGGGACATGCGGCGGCTGAAGCCATCGTAGACGCGCAGCTGGGCCGGGTGGAGACCGTCGGGTCGCAGACGAAGCATGTCCGGCAGCGTCGCGGCGTACTGCGATGCAGCCAAGGCGGCGCTGTCCCAGTAGTAGCCGCGACCGCGAGTGCGGTGCTCGCGTCGGCTCGAGTAGGCGTTGGTGAGGCCCTCGTCCACTTCGGGCACAGCCTTGTCCATGGCTGCCTTTTCGATGACCGAGCAGGCCAGGTCGAGGTTCTCCTGCATGATCATCATGAGCGCCTGTTCAGGCAAGTTTTGCTCGGTGAAGCCGTTGGACAGGAGCAGTGTGCGGGCGTTCGCCACCATGCTGATGCGCAGAGGCTCCTTGCACGTCACGAGTGCCAAGTTGCCGGCGAGGTTCTGCGTCATTTGGTGCGCTGCGGACCGCATCTTCTCTTCGTCGCCCTCCATGGCAAAGTCCTTGGTGACGAGCTCGCGCGTGGAGATGGAGGCGATGGTGACAGAGCGCTCGACTACGGGAGCGATGATCTCGCGGATGGCGCGGTCGATCGCCACGAAGATGAGGCGCTTGAGCGCCGCGTTGTTGGCAAACATGGTGAGCTGCGGGTTGAAGACCACGTACTGGGGCAGGCTTTGCAGCATCGAGACGAGCGTCTCGGTGTAGGCAGCGACGGCCGCCGCCGACTGGCCTGGCTGCGCGCCCGAACCCGCGGCGGCCACGGCGGCGGCAGCGGCGCTGGCCTTCTGCGAGTGCGGGGCCATGCGGCCTCCGGCGGCTGCACCGTAGCCTCCGGCGAGCGAAAGACGCTCGAGGTCGTTTGCGATGCCCGTTGCGGGCTGCTGAGAGAGCTGCTGCTGGTGCTGGCGCTGCTGCTGGAGCTGCATCTGCGCGGCGACCTGCTGCTGCTGTTGCTGGCTGAGGTGTTGAAGCTGGCCGGTCGCCGGGTGCTGCTGCTGCTGCTGTTGCTGTTGCTGTTGCTGCTGTTGCTGTTGCTGCAGGAGCTCGGCGGACGGGCGGTTGCGCAGGATGGTCGTGGGCGAAACATCTTTGAGCTCGACGTTGAGGCCCTTGAACAGCACCTCGATCTCGAACTTGAGGTTGAGCTTGAGTTCAGCGAACTGATAAAGCTCCACCATCAGGCGCAGGACAGCCATGAGCCAAGGGTTGGGCGGCTTGAAGACGTTCGACTTGGCGCACTGCTCCATCACCTTGCAGACGAAGGGGATGGCGACGATGAGGCGGTTGCTGTCATAGCCCTGGATCAAGAGGTCCTTGAATGCAATGTTGCGATGGCGGATGGGCTTGTCGCGGGCCAAGGTGAGGCTGCCGAGCCAAGAGCCGAGGTTCTTGAGCAGGTTGCGCTCCTGCGTCGATTGGACCGTCTTGTCGCTGTTGAGCAGCATCTGACACTTTGCGAGCGTCTCGTGCAGGATGTGCGCCATGAGCCCCTTGGCCTCGAGACCGTCGAGGAACTGTGCATAGAGACCGTGGTTGTTGGGCTCGATGCTGATGCGCTGGAGCACAAGGTAGTTGGAGAACCAGCGGTAGATGTCGGCGGTGATGAGGCGGCGGGCGTCGCCGAGCTTGGCGTCGAGGTTGGTGGGCGAGAGGTTGTTGACGAGGAAGAGCAGCTTGTCGGACACCTCTTCGCTCGGATCGTGCTGCTCGCTGTCTCGGGGCGGCGCGTCGGCGCGGATGGCGGGGAAGGGCGCCTTCTTGTCCTCGAGAGGCTGACCTCCGGGCATCCCCACGTCGGCGCCGGTCAATTGACCGGCGAGGGCCATCTTGACGAGGCGAATGATGTTGGGATACGACTGCTGGAGGTGTGGCATCGAGAGGAGGGCCTGGCAGAGCTGGGGCCACTCGGGCAGACGGTTCTGGAAGCGCAGCAATGCCTGCAGACCAAACTTGAACATGTTGGAGTCCGGCGGGTTGCGCAGCGCATCGAGGACGTAGCGGATGGCGATGCCGAGCGGGATGTAGTCGATGAGCTGGTACTGGATGAGGGAGCCAAAGATGACGGCGGTCATCTCGAGCTCGCGGGGAGGGTAGTACATTTCGAACCAGCGGTACTCGTCGAAGAGGGTGTGGACCATGCAGGCAAAGATCTGGTGGTCACGCACGTTCTCCGAGGCCTTTGTGCGCTGGAGAAGGAGGACAATGTCCTCGATGCTGATCTTGCCCTCGTACATCTGGCGGTACCACGAGTCGGCCTCCTCGTGGATGTCCTGGGAGAAGGTAACGACCTGCAGGCCGGGCTCCTGACCCTCGGCACCGGGGGCGAGATTCATGAGACGCGGGTGAAGCTGGAGGCAGACGTTGCGGACGCCCTTGAAGAAGTCGATCTCCTCTGCGCTCATGCTCTCGCCGTTGGAGCGGAGCGCCTTGAGGAAGCTGGCGACGCTCTGCACGGTGAGCGGGACGAAGCTCTGCTCGGCGTGCGGGTCGGGCTTGGCGAGGTCGTCCTTGGCCTTGATGTCGAGAAACTCGAGCACGGCGCGGATGAAGTCGCTGCCGTGGCGGTTGATGTTGTCCTGCAGCCAGGCGTCGAGGTCGATGGCCTCTCGGCGCGAAGCGAGGGCGGCGACGTCGAGCGCAAAGGCGAAGGGCCTAGCATCGACGAGGTCGTCGACGATGCCGAGGCTCTGTGCGACGTCGACGATGCGGCTGAGGTTGAGCTGGTTCTCGAGGTAAAAGTTGCGAAAGGCGTTGAGGAGGTACTCGCGCTGGGTCTTCCAGATGCGGTGAAAGACGAGAAGGCTGTTGTTGTGGGGCGTCATGAACATGGTGAGCAGCTGGGAGGCGAGCTCGGCGTGGACGGGGTTCCATGGCTGCGGGATCTGCACGAGGCCGAGCAGGATGAGCTCCGGGGCGGCCTTGATGGCGTGCTCGAGCACCTCCTGCACGGCGGAGCGGACGTGCTGTTCGTCCGAGGCTGAGATCTCGATGAGCGTCTCGACGAGGTCGAGCGAGTTGTAGGCGCTGGTGAGCAGCTTGTCGGCCTGCTCGCGAACGCTGGTGGGAGCCTCGGCGACGTGTTCCGAGGTGAGGATGCGGCGACCGGGAAGCGAGGCGAGGCTGAACTTGTCGGAGCCGAGGGCGAGGAGACCATGGAAGATCTGGAGCTGACGGAGGCGGTGCATCCAGGGGCCCCAGAGGCCCGAGATGGCGGCGAGCTGGCCTTGAGCTTGGAGGGGAGCGTTGAGGATGACGTCGGCCATGCCGGCCATGTGACCGTGGAAAGAAGGATTGAAGCCGTCGAGGTCGTCGAGGCCGCGGACGATGCGAGGCCAGGAGAGCTGGGGCCGGATGGAGGCAATAGCGCGGACGAGGTTGGCAAAGTTGGTGACGCGGTCGGTCTCGAAGATGGCGGGGTCGACGGAGAGGAGGACGGCGAGGATCTCGGAGACGATGCGCTCGTCTGGTGGGTTTGCGTCTGTGAGGCCGAAACGCTTGAGGACGGCGGCGGCCGTGTCGACGGAAGGGAGGCTCTTGACGCCGAGTTCGATGAGGAGATCTGCGAGGTTCTTTTCGGGCTTGAGCTGGAGCTTGGGGAGGGCCTGTCGAACAGCGTCGGCGGTGGCATCGGGCCCGACCTTGTCAGCTATGGCGTTGAAGAGGCGCTGACGCTGGGCGGGATGGAGGACGGGGGTGTTTGGCACGGCGTCGGAGAGGAGAGTCTCGAGGAGGAGGGCATGCTGTGCGGTGGTCACGGCGGGAGGAGGGCCATCTCGCTGGAGCGCTTCGAGGACGAGCTTGACGATGGGTGGGCTCTGGGAAGCATTGTTGGCGTCAGCACCTCCGCCGTTGGGAGGAGCGGAGCCATTGAACATGATGGCCGCCTCGGCGCACGGCCCGCTTGCTTGAGCGCTGTCAGAAGCGTCGAGCCAAGCGGAGGTTTGGATGGGAGTTGAGCAGCGGGGCTGAGAGCGGCGCGAGGATGTGCTGCGGTGCGTGTTGCTCGAGCTGGTAGCCGAGCGCCGTGCGACTGGAGTATGCGTGGCCAATTGGAGGCAGACGCTGCCGATCGAACGGAGAAGCGACGCGTCACGAGAGCAACGGAGCGAAGCGGCTTTGGGCTGGCAGCTTGGTGTGACTGGGCGGATGAGGATGCTGCGAGACGGCGAGCGGACTACGCAAGTTGAAGCAAGTGCTGTGACGCTGAGAGGGTCGGTCGCTGCCTTTGGCCTGGCACTCGACTTGGGTCAGCCAAGCGGTCGTTTCGAGCGTCTCGATGGTCGCGAAGCACTTTGGCCGATTTGAGCGAGTGCACACCTGCTCGATCGGTGCGTCGGTGCGCGAGAGCGGGGGTGCCAATGAGACTGAGATGCTCAGCTGGAGTGAACAAAGAGGGTGATGCTCGTGCGGTCAGGACGTGGATGCGAGGCGATGTGGCGGAGAGCGAACGAGGATGAAAGCTGAACGACTCGGTAGGAAAGAGGAGGTTGTGGCACCAGGAGCAGACGCGCAGAAGGGGCCGCTACGATCGGCGTGCCGTCGAGCGGTGTTGGGAGGAGACTGCGTGTAGATGAAGACGATCTGGGGCCGATCGAGGAGAGGAGGGGAGGGGAAAAGGCGTGCGGAAGGTTGCGTCGTCGACGACGTCTGGGGATGGTTGTTGGAAAGGACTGACTCGTGGATGCCGATCGAAAGTCACACTCGACTCGAGTCGACTCGACTTGGCTTGCACGCGGCGGACTGTTGCGGTTGGTCGAGCTCGAGCTGGAGAGCGCGATTGATTCATTTGTGATTGATTGATTTCAGTGATTTCTGAGCGCTGCGCTGGCTCGCGGTGACGCTCTGAGCGCAAGCCGCAACTCGAGCGCTGCAGTCAAGCCGAGCTGGCTCGGGCGTGCGGCTGGGCTTGATTGGCTGCTGCGGGCAGGCTTGGCTCACTCGCTCACTCGCTCACTCGCTCACTCACCGAGCCTCGGACGCGTGACTGTGACCAGCAGCCAGCTCCCACTCCTGCCAACGCTCTGTGCGGCAAAGCCAGATTCCAAATTCGATCATTCGAAATTTTAAAATCCAGCCCTCCCTCGCTCGGTCATGGCAGCCAGATCACTTGCAAAGCCTGCAAGCCTGCAAAGCCTGCAATCGGGCGAGCAGCTAGGATCCGTGATCGGCGCTGCAGCTGGAAATTTGGCAATGTTGTTAGACGCGACACTCACACAGATTGGGTTTCGTTTGTGCGCTCAAGCCCTTGTGGACCCTGAAGGCGGCTCCAACGGCTTTCGGCGCGCAGATGCGGGGTCAAGCCTCGCTTGGAAGGCCCCGCGGCATGCTTGGAGCTTGAGGTTGGAAGCGAGCTTTCGGCTGTTGTTCAGCCACCACCATCCGTCTCGCCCTCGCTCGACTCTCCGCCATGGGCTCGCACTAGACATACACCCACCAGCTCGAACCCTGACCCTCTATACCCGCCTATCCGAAGCATGAGATAATCCACCTTTCGTTGTTGCCCGATAGAGATGCTTTTGTCTTTGCTTGCCTTGTTCATGTGCTGGAGCACTGCGGTGCTTGCGGTCGACTTTGCTGCGCGAGGCTATGCGTCGCTGACGCACTACGACTTGCCGACCAACTATGTGGCCTCGTGCGGCTGCGTAGGTCGTTCGACCTTGTACCCCACCGCGGCGCTCAACCGCTACGCCTATGGATCCAACACCTCGTTCGGTCCTTCTTGCGGCACCTGTTTCGAGCTGCGTCTCGTCTCGACGCCACTGACTCCGCCGCCCCCTGCGCCCGGGTCGAACGATGCTTGGGGAGACGGCATCTACTACACGCCGCAGCAGGTCTCGTCGCGCTCGACGCCGGGCCTCGTGGTCAAGATCATCGACCTCTGTCCCGGAGCTGGCGGGCCTTGGTGCAACGCCACCCGCCTCGACAACAACACGCTCCATGGCAATCGGCTCGGCTTCGATGTGCACTTTGATCTCGCTTGGCCATCGCGCGCCATCGCCAACAACTTCTTCCCCGGAGACCACGATTACGGTGCCTGGAACGTCAGCTACAACGCAGTCTCGTGCCAACTGTGGCCGGGCTGGAAGGACAAGGCGGCAATGGGCTCGGATTGGGCCCAGCAATCCTCCGCTTGCTGTCCCAATAACCCGCCTCCCAGTGGCACAGATGCCTCCTGCCCTCCTTACTACGATACTCTCGCTCCCATCAGAGCCCTTCCTCCCAACACGAGCAACGTGCTTTCAAAGGGAAAAGGCTCCTCCAACTCTGCATCGCAAACCATCACTCACGATACAAAGTCCCGCCTAGCATTTGGCTTGGTCCTCGCTGCTACGATCCTCCTCGCCACGTCGATCGCCACCCTCCCCGTGACTCTGTAATCTATACCCAGGACCAGCAACAGTATGCTCTCCACCCGACTCGTTGATACAGGATATGGGTATATTGGAATGCATCGCCTTGGGTCTACAATGTGGACGTCTGCTTTCAGGTGGTGGGTGGGAGCTGAGCGTCTGGTTTGACGTGGGCATTATCGTTGGCGCTGGTCTTGGCTTTGGCAGCAGCGTCGTGCTCTTGGTGCTCGGGCTCGTCGCCGATCCAGTCGTAAAGGAGGACGGCGTCGGCCATCTTCCTGCCCCATGGATCGCGCAGCCACTGTTGAACCGACTCGGGCGTTGCTGCCTCGTGCTTGAGCGCGGTAGCCTGATCCGCGTCTAGCTTGTCTTGTACGACCTCGCTGTCGTTGTTTTGGTTAAGGAGTGCGTGTTCGTAGCCGAGCCAGATGCCCGAATCGAGCGGCTTGCTCGCTATGATGTACGGCAGCGTCGCCTCGTGCGCACCCGACGATCCGTCCTGCGCCAAGAGCTGGACCACGCGCTCGGGCGCACCAAAGCCGTACTCGCAGTGGCCTAGCCCGCACACCACGAGCGCAATATTGACCACGGGCCTCGCTCCCGCCCTCGCCTCCGTATCCGATTGTGCCAGCGCCGCTCCGCTATCTGCTGAACGTGCGGTTTGGGACGATTCGGAATGCGCGTGTGTCGACGGGGTGTCGGATGTAGCACCACGGAGGATCCAGGCGGTGACGTGGGCGAGGTAAGAGTCTTTGAGCGCCTGAGCTGGGCCGAACCCTTTGAGCTCCACATTGTGCGGCTTGAGCAGCCACGTCGGGTAGATGGTCGAGTGACGCTCTGCATGGCATTCGGCAAGCGGCGGAAAGCGTGGTGGCAGATCCGGACGCATGAGCCCCGATAGATAGCTGCGATGCGCGGCGCTGATGTTGGTCACCGACGACCACGCGGTGAAAAGCGGCGAGCGAAGCGGTGCGTTCCACCCCACCGCCTGATCCGTCTTGGGTCCAGAAGCCAAGGCGGCTTCGGCGGAGGACTCAGCCATGCTGGTTGGCGAGACACGTTTATGCTCGTCGGGCTTGACCGCTTCGACGCCGTCTCGGAAGACCTGGCGCGCCCAGCGACGCGGCGGAAAGCCGCCCCAGATGGGCACCTGCAGCTCCTTGGCGAGCATGAGCAGCGGCATGTAGTGTCCGATGTGGAAGGCCTCCTCGCTGTGATCGTTGTACGCGTCGGCGAGCTCGTCCGGACCCAGCTTACCCTGCGAGAACGAGGTGAGCATCCCCTGGTCCAGCACCGAAAAGTGCTCGAGGATGAGGTGCAGCCGATAGATTGGCGGCTTGGAACTGGAGCGAAGCCGCGTGGCTGTCGCACTCGCGTCGGCAGCCGCAGGCGTGTCCGACGTCCCCGCTGCGTGGCTGACGTGGTGCTTGGAGGCGAGCTGGCACTGCTGATGGAGAGCATGCAGTGTCTGCAGCTGTGCGCGCATCACCTGCGGTTGGTGGTGCTGCTCGCCGAAGAAGACGAGGCGTGGTGGCGGCAGAGCGCCGGCTGGGGGAGATGTATCGGCATTCTCGTCGGCGCTCCCAGCGGTCCGCTGTGTGAGCTGCGAGTCGAAAGGGCTCTTCTTGCGCTGAGATAGAGTAAAGAGATCGTTGAAGGAATGACCCAGCAGCTTGGACGGGACAGGAAGCAGCTCGTTCCACTCGACGTAGGAAGCGCTGGTGGACTCTGCTGCGGGTTCGGCCTGACCGTCTTGCTTTACGGCAGCCTGCTTCAAGGCCGGTATCTCACCATCTTCTGTCGAATCCTGTTTCCTTGAGGCAGGCGGCGAGAACGAGTGTCGATAGGCGGGGATGTGGGTGGTGAGAAGCAGCGGGTTGGCAAAGCGCGGGATGAAGCGCGCGATCGACATGTTTGACCAGCGACCTCCGTCTGCGTCGGTCGGGCTTTCTGAAGCCATGCTGGTCAGTGCAGGAGTCGGATCTCTATGCGATGGTGCGCTTCAGATAGACATGCTGTTGCATTGGTGGCATCGAGTAAGGGTCGGTGGTGAGGACGGTCAGGAAGGCTGTGGCGTGCACGGGTGCGCGGGCCATGCTCAGGCGAGCCTTGTTTCCGTTCAGGGTCCAGAATTCGACAGCTGCCAGGCTGAAAAGTGGGGCCGAGAAATTCACCACGTAATCCGAGTTGAGCTGCGGAGCGAGCGACCAACGTGCGGTGACGGCAGCACGCATGATGGCCACGCTTGAGCGCCTCCGGATCGACGCGCTGGGCCGATCCAAGCCGAAATCGGCTGCCCCCTTCGGAGCCCTCGCATTGGCACTCGCATTCGCCCTCGCACTCGAAAATCAGAACCGAGAAATCGCACGAATTTCCAGACCGAGGCCAGGCCAGGCCAGGCCAGGCCAGCCCAAGTCAGGCTGGGCGTGGAGACGATAGCCGATGCTGCTGTTCAGGGCACGAGCCATGTCCAACGCCCATGCCATGCGGCAGCGAGCCAAGAAAAGCGCCGAGCAACCGTCGAGAGGCTGAGGCTGAGGCTGAGGCTGGTTGGGCTGTGCGGCACTGACACAGCCGAACAAACCCAACCACGAACCTCGCTCGCACTCACTCGTCATCCTCTCGTCGTCCCTCTCCACCTGCGCATCCATCCACTTCTCCACGCCATCCTCCATCCATCCATCCGTCCCTCCCTCCCTCCCTCCCTCCTTTCCCCTTGCAACACTACCATCCCCGTCAACGCTTGGGTCGCACTCGCCTCCCCACAGTCTCGCTTCTACAATGCAGAGCCCCGCTCCAGCGGGCTCGGGCACGCCTACGCCTCCCATCGCCCTCTCGCCCGTCGAGAGGAGCGCCTTTGCCCACCTCTTCAACCTCGCAGATCCCGAACGCACCGGCATCGTCACCGGAGATGCCGCCGTCTCCTTCTTCGCCAAGTCCAAGCTGCCCCCTCCCGTGCTCGGTCAGATCTGGGCCATGGCCGACAGTGCCAACAACGGCTTCCTCACCCCGCCTTCCTTCAGCATCGCCCTCCGCCTCATCGGTCATGCTCAGCGCGGTGAGCAGATCTCCGAGGCTTCCATCAAGCGCCCCGGTCTTCCCCCCACCATGGAGGGCGTCAACCTCCCGCTCACCGCACAGCTCACCGGCTCCCAGTCGGCCGCCGCCGGCGTCACAAACATGCCCGGCGTCATCGAGATCAAGCCCGAGGATCGTGCGCGCTACACGCGCATCTTTGCCAACTCAAGCCCCGTAGGTGGCCTCATCGATGGCGATCGCGCAAAGGAGATCTTTGTCAAGTCAAAGCTGCCCTTCGACAAGCTCGGCGCCATCTGGAACCTCGCCGACACACAGGCTCGTGGCGCACTCGACCTCACCGACTTCATCATCGCCATGCACTTCATCCAGAACACCATGAACGGCTCGCTCAACTCCATCCCTGCTGCTCTCCCGCCCGGTCTCTACGATCAAGCAAAGGGCTCCGGCGGCGTCGGCTCCCGCGTCGTTCCCGGCTCCCCCTTGGCTGCACAGAACACTGGCGGATCCGCCTCCGGCTTCGCCTCGTCTATGGGCGTGCAGCGCCAGATGACCGGCTCTTTTCCCGCTCCCTCTGCCTTCCAGTCGCCACAACAGACAATATCCGCCCCAGCTGCCACTTCTGCCCCCTCCACCTCTGGTGCTGCTGCAGCTCCGTGGGACGTGACCCCGGAAGACAAGGCCCGCGCCGACCAGTTCTTCGACGGCCTCGACGTCTCCAAGGCAGGCCGTCTCGACGGCGCCACCGTGGTGCCCTTCTTCATGCAGAGCAAGCTCACCGAGGCTGTACTCGCCCACATCTGGGACCTCTCGGACATCACCCAGACCGGCACGCTCTCCAAGGACGAGTTCGCCGTCGCCATGCACCTCATCAACGCCCAGCTCGCCGGCAAGCCCCTGCCCCAGGAACTGTCTCCCACCCTCGTTCCGCCTTCGATGCGTAGCATGGACCTCCCCACCGCCGTCAACCCGCAACAGTCCGACACCCAGAAGGACCTCTTCTCGCTCATGGACGACGACCCGCCGGCTCCGACCATCTCGGCTTCGTCCGCCTTCATCACCCCTTCGCCCGCTGCGCCCGTCGTGCCCGCCGCGCGGAACCAGCCATTGGCAACCAGCACCCCCACCCAGGCAGCGCCATCTGCGTTTGCCAACCAGTCGCAGCGCTCGGCTCCCGGGCCTTTCGACGACGACTTCTTTGGCGGGGCCGGCGACATCCCCAATGCTGCGACCCAGTCGCAGCCCAGCCAGCCATTCGCAGCCGCGCTGTCTCCCGCTGCGACGGGCGGCAGCTTCGGCAGCGCCGCGGCCTTTCGTTCGCCCGGCGTCGCATCGCCCGTCGGCGCCACTTCGCCCTCGGCGTCCACCGCTCGTCTCGGAAGCGCCTTTGGCGCAGGCGCTGCTGCCGTCGCCGCGGGAGCTGCCCTCGGCTCCGGCACGGCCGCCGACCAGGGCGCCGAATACGGCAACAAGTCGATCCAGCTCGAGAGCACCGAGAAGGCCGTATCCGACCTCCAAGCCAAGCGCTCCACGCTCGAGGGCTCTGCGGCCACCAATGCCTCGACGCTCGCCGAGCTCGAGTCGCGCCTCACCGCCGTGCGCGGACAGCACGACGCCGAGTCCAAGCTGGTCAAGGAGCTCGAGGAGCGCCACCAGACGCAGGCTGCCGAGCTCAAGACGCTGCGCGAGGACGTCATCCGCGAGGAGAGCGAGCTCAGCGCGCTCAAGGCCGAGAAGGACGAGCTGGAGCAGGCACTCATGCGCGACCGCGAGGATGTGCGCGACATGAAAAAGCGCATGAACGACGTTCAGACCGAGACCAAATCGCTCAAGGAGCAGCTCGAGAAGCTGCGCAAGGACGCAAGGCAGCAGAAGGGTCTGGTGGCCATCAGCAAGAAGCAGCTCGCCACCGCCGAGGCTGATCAGGACAAGACAGCAGACGCGATCGAGGCTGTGCAGCGCGGAGAGCTCGGCGACGAGGTGGCGGCCGAGCACAGCGCAGTCCCAGCGTTCGGCGACTCGGTCACCAGTCCCGCTGCCAGCGTCCGCAGCACCAACCCCTTCGACCGCTTCGGGTCGGGCGCCACGGCTTCGCCCCAGCCCGGTACGCCTGCCCTGCCCTCCACAGGTGCAGGACACCATGCATCGGCCGGGACCGCGCTCGCCGCTGGCGCTGGTGCAGGTGCCGTGCTCGGTGGCGCAGTTGCCGTGGCCAGCCACCACGACAGCGGGGCTGCACCGCAGACAGTGGCCGCGGAGAGGGAGGCCCACGAGGCGGATCCCTTTGGCGTCCAGCACACCGAGCAGCAGGCTCAGCCTGCCCAGAGCCTGGGCTTCGACGACGCCTTTGCTGTTCCCGGCGATGCGGGCGTTGCTCCCTCCAACCAGTTCCACACTCAGGCCGCTTCGGCCGACTTTGACGACAGCTTTGGCGACGACTTTGGCGCCGCTGCGCCTGCCTCGACCGGCATCGTTGCCGATAAGGCTCCCGAACCCGCTGTGGCGGAGGAGCCGCACGGCGGAGAGTCGGCTGCGATCGGAGGGCTTGCAGCCGGTGCCGGTGTCGGCGCGATGGGTGCTGCGGCCGTGCACGCCGTGGAGCCTTCGCAGGATGCCCAGACGTCCGCTGCACCCGAGTATGACGCCGCACAGACCGAGGCGGCTGACTTGAATCGACCCGACGCGCCGGACGCCGACGAGTACAGCTCCGACGATGACGACGACGGACCCGAGGACGTCGGCGGCTACAAGCGAGGTGCAGCGGGTGAAGCGGGTGCGGCAGGTGCGGCGGACCGCTTCCCCGAGATCGAGGAAGCGACCCAGGACATCACCCCTGTGGCAGCTGAGCAGCGGGACGAGCACACGGTGCCAGGTGGATTGGAGGATGTCACGGCGACCGAGGTGCCTGCTTCTTCAGCTCCCGTCGATCCGTCTGCGGTTGGTGCTGTTGCGGAGCGCACGGTGTCGACGACTTCGATTGCGCCTGTCAGCCGTCAGGAGACGGGACCGAGCGAGCCCGCCGACGGCGCGGCTGGATCGACGGAGCACGCATCGGCGGCGGGGGCGGCCGCAGCCGGCGGCGTGGGTGTAGCGGCACTGGCGGCGGGCGCGGGTGCACTGACGCTGGGCGAGCGGGGTACGGCGGACGTGCAGCCGGCGCTGTCGTCGCCCACCGACGATGTGCCGCTAAGCCAGCTCGCTGCGGCGCAGGGCAGCAAGGTGGCCGAGGTGGGACCGTCGGTCAGCCCGAGCTCGTCGATCAAGACGCGGAGGGCGCCTCCGCCCGCGCCTGTGCGCAGCGCTACCGCGCTCTCGGCGACATCCAACGCGCCGGCGATCGCGCCGACCGTTCTGGCCGCCGAGCCGGCGAGCGTGGGTGGCGCAGCGCCGGTCAAGCCCGTAGAGGGCGCGTCGACCAATCCGTTCGGCATGGACGACTTTGGCGCCAAGCCGGCGGTGGGCGACAAGAGGGGCGTGGACAGTGGCAGCGGAAGCGGGTTCGACGATTTCGATTCCGCGTTCGAGGATCTCGGTCCGTCCGAGGCGGTGCCGACTGCAGGTGCGGCGGGCACGGCTCCGCAGCCTGGATTCGACGATGCCTTTGACAACGACTTTGACTTTGTGCCTTCGTTCAGCACGGGAGCTAGTGCCGGCGCTGCCGGCGCGGCTGGCGCGACGGCGGCGAAGGCGGCGCCCACGACTGCAACGTTGGGCGGACACAAGAACGCGTTTGACGATTTCGATGCTGCTTTCGACAGCGCCCCTACCACCACCCCTGCTGCGAACACCACGACCGCTGCTGCGACGTCTATCGCTGTGCCTCCGGTCGGGGCGACGAGTGGCGGTGCATCGAACCCGGCGTCTGGCTTCAGCTTTGACGACGCGTTCGATCCTGCCGGTTCGGCGTCGAGCGCCGCGCCTGCTGCAGCGATTCCAACTGCGGCGACGGCGGGTGCGGTGAGTTCGCCAACGGCAGCCGAGGGGACGTATGCGCCTCCTCCAGGCCCGCCTCCTGGCTTCAATGCGCCGCCGGCGGTGCCTCCGCGTGCGAGCGCACGCACGGCCGCCGACGAGGCCGAAGACTACACGGGTGCGCTTCCCGACGATGCGGGCCCGGTCAAGCAGCTGTGCGGGATGGGCTTCACGCGCAAAGAGGTGATCTCGGCGCTGGAAAAGTCCAACTACCGCACCGAAAAGGCGCTCGAACGCCTGCTCGCCTCGGCGTAAGCATGTAGATAACAGCTCGGTGCGAAATGCGATTTGTGAGAAGGTCTACGTGTACAGGGATGTGTCTGCGGGTGCACCGAAGAGCGAAGACCATGAGCGGGGTTCTGAGAGCGACGACGGGGTGGGGGAGGGTGAGGAGGGCAGGAGGGAGAGAAGGGTGAGGGCGAGGGTGTGGGCGTCGGCGCGCGTGTCGCCTTCGGCGGCAAAGTAGAGGAGTGCTCCGAGCTCGAGCGTACCCGCGGTGTGCTGGAGCAGCTTGCGCGTGAGGAGCGATCCTGGAATCACCGGCACCTCGTTGTTGCCATTTGTGGAGGGAGGGGGTTGGAAGACGGGGAAGTTGACGAGGGTCTTGAGGAGTGGTGTGACGGGGTTTTGGGGGGGAGGACGAGGATGGGTGTGTTGAACTCGGCGTCTGTGCGAGCAGCTGCGTCGATGGACGAGATCCACAGCGTCTCGATCACCGCGCTCTCGCGAATCCACGCTGTGAGCGCAGCGATGTACTCGGCCGCGCGCGCCCGGTATACGGGCGACCGTTGCTGGATCACCACCAACCCAGACTCATTCGCATACACTACAACCCCAACATGTCAGCACCCAGACAACTCGGACAGGAACGCGAAGAGGAGGGAGCAACTTACCTTCTAGCGCGGTGGTGATATCTTGCGACTCGTCGCGCGAGTCCGAAGGACCGGCAAACGGGAAGCAGAACGAGGGGTCGATGCGGCCGATCTTGGTGAGCTCGAGTGCGGCGCTATGCAGCAGCAGATCGACGGCGAGCTGCGGCACCGAACCGATCGAGACGGCAGGCACCAGCAGCGTCGAGCCGCGCAGTCGCGTCGACGACGACGGCGTCAGCGGCGTGAAGAAGGCGCGCGACATGCTTCGGGGGTTCAAGAGACGAACGACAAGGAGAGAGAGTCGAGCATCCCGTCCAAGCTACGAACGTGCAAGGTTGCGCAAGCTGTCAGACTGTGCTTGAAAGCGCGTGTCGAGGGCGAAAAGTACGTGTTAGAGCGAGGCTGCTGCGCGAGGGCCACGCATGTCACAGAGTGTGTTGGTCGCAGCGCAGAGCCAGACGGGCTTTGGGAAAGCTGAGAAACGCGCAGCCTGGCGAGCTAACCTCGATCACTCCACATTGCCAATTCCAACGCGCCAGCCCCGGCTACCAAGCTCGCATGGATCACCCTTGCTGCCAACAACATCATCACCTCCAACCACACTTGACCCTCTTTTCCACCCCCTGCTACGCTAGGCTAGTGTGATATCGCGACAATGGCTGCGGCGACTGCGTCCACCTCTGCGCACGCAGGCTCGAGCTCCGGCTTCGACTTTAGCAACTATGCGCGCAACACCTTGCTGTCGTCGCAGGGCCTGGGAGGCTTTACGGCGACGTCGACGGGAACGACGATCGTAGGCTGCGTGTTCAAGGACGGCGTGGTGCTGGGCGCCGATACGCGCGCGACCGAGGGACCGATCGTCGCGGACAAGAACTGCGAAAAGATCCACTACATCTCGGACAACATCCGCTGCTGCGGCGCAGGCACCGCGGCGGACACCGAGTTTGTGACGCAGCTCATCTCGAGCAACATGCAGCTGCACGAGCTGCACACCGGGCGCGCGCCGCGCGTGGTCACCGCCATGACCATGCTCAAGCAGCGCCTCTACCAGTACCAGGGCCACATTGGCGCTGCGCTCGTCCTCGGCGGATACGACGCCACCGGCCCGCATCTCTTTACCGTCGCCCCGCACGGCTCCACCGACAAGCTGCCGTACGTCACCATGGGCTCGGGAAGCTTGGCCGCCATGGCCGTGTTCGAGTCGGGCTGGACCAAGGACATGGCCCGAGCCGATGCGATCCAGCTCGTCGCCGCCGCCATCAGCTCGGGCATCTTCAACGACCTCGGCTCCGGCAGCAACGTCGACGTCTGCATCATCGAAAAGCACAAGACAGAGTATCTGCGCAACTACGAGACGCCCAACGAAAGGGTCCAGAAGGAACAGCGCTACAAGTTCGCCAGAGGCACCTCGGCTTGGACCAAGCAGCAGATCTATGACATGATCCAGAAACAAGGTACGTTGCATCCACTCGCCACACCGGCGCAGGGCAGAGTGGTGACAGTGGTCGACTGACACTGATTCGTGTGCGTGCGCTTGCAGATGTGCTCGAGATCGGAAACGACGCGCCCGTCCCTGTCGTCGCACCACCAGCAGGCGCCGCAGAGGAACGCATGGACACCTCCTAGTCCCCACCGCCCTGTTCCAATTCACTCGTCCCGCTACCACCACACCGCGCTGCATTCGCCTTGGCCGCGCCATATCTGCCCGTGGCACGTTTGAGCTCATGAGCGATCTACACCGACACGGCACCGAGAGGCTGCGAGACACACAAGAAGCAGCGAGAAGGCTGGTGTGAGCTGGGCCCCTCACGCTCAGGGATTGGCAGTTTGGAAGCCGTTTCGGATTTCCATTGGGCGTCTAGATATCTTGGACAACGACGGACCAGGGATGGTCGACCTTTCCGAGCTGAATGTCGGTGATCCTAGCGAGCATGGCCTTTGCGATGGGGCCGATGCCGTCGCCCGCGGGGATCTTGATGTCCTTGCCCATGTAGCCGACCCTATCGACGGGGCTGACGACGGCTGCGGTGCCTGCGCCAAACATCTCGAGCAGCTCGCCCGACTTTTCGGCCTGGATGAGTTCGTGGATCGAGATCTCGCGTTCCGAGACCTGGAGGCCGTTGGGCAGGCTGTCGAGCGGATACTTGCCGTCCACATGGTCGCGGGCGATGTGGAGGATCGAGTCCCTCGTAACGCCGGGCAGGATCATACCGTTGAGCGGCGGCGTGACGAGTTCGACGCCGTCGCCCTTCTTGAGCGCGACAAAGAGGTTCATGGTGCCGACCTCGGTGAGCAGATGTTGGTCGCCAAAGAGCCAGAGGTTCTGCTGGTATCCTCGCTCGGCCGCCTCGAGCTGCGGCAGGATGCCGGGTGCGTAGTTGCCGCCGAGCTTGTACTGGCCCGTTCCGCCCGGCCAAGCGCGCACCTTGTTGGGGTCCGCCTCGAGCGCGACGGGCTTGAAGCCCGTCTTGTAGTACGGACCGACGGGCGAGCAGATGACAAAGAGGAGCGCGTCCTTTGTGGGATGCACACCGAGCGCCGCCTCGGTTCCGATGAGTGCCGGCCTGATGTAGAGCGAATGACCGGGCTCCGAGGGGATCCAGCCCTTGTCGAGAGCGACGAGCTTCTTGATGAGCTCGATGAGCTGCTCGCCCTCGAAGGTGGGCAGAGCGATGCGCGCCGCCGAGGTGTTCATGCGCTTCATGTTCATGTCCGGCCTGAACAGCCTCGTCCTCCCGTCGACGTCCTTGTAGGCCTTCATGCCTTCGAAGAGCGACGGCGCGTAGTGGAAGATGACCGCGCTCGGATCGAGCTGGAGCGGCGCGTAGGGGTGGATCTTGGGCACGTCCCAGCCGGTGGCGCTGTTCCAGGGGACCGAGAGCATGTGGTCGGAAAAGTTGGCGCCAAAGACGAGCGATTGCGAGGGCGGCGGCGTGCGCGGCGCGTTGGAGCGCGTGACGACGAGCGACGAGGCGTCGAGGTGCTTGCTGCCCGTCGCCTCGCCCGTCATGGGATCCATCGAGACGCTCGTCGACTGCCATCGCAGCGACAGCGAGGCGGGGCGCGTAGCAGCGCGTGCACGCAGCGCAGTGCGGGCAAAGGCGATCATGCTTGGCAGTCTAGCAAGATCGACCTGAGAAGATACCGAAGTGATGGTGGCTAGGAAAGAAAGGTCGAGGTGGGAATAGGCACGGTTGGAGCGTCGGTGAGTGCGAATCGGAAATGACTCGCGCGGCGCTGAGGTCGAGTCGGCTGCTGACCGAACAGACAGACGGCTTTGGCTGGTTGCGACGGCTATTTGGCAGGCCCAGCTCGACGTGGAATTTCGGCCATTTGGTCGGCTTTGCGCCGCTGCCATCCTGCCATCCTGCCATCCTGCCAGCTTGCTGCCATGCTCGATTCGGCCGAAACGAAGAAAGCGCGTCGGGAGGTCCATCCAACACCTCGGACTGCGCTCCTCGATCTCGCCTCTGCTCATCCCAGACGACATCCACATCTCTGCTTGGCCGCCACTTTCGTCCGCACCCCTCTCGCGCATCGACCCTACCACTCGAGCTCTCCCTTTGCGTTCCAGTCTTTCCGTCGAGGCGCAGTCAGGGGCTTCGTTGTTCCACAAAGCAGGACCAAAGCGTCATGTCGTCGCTGCACTTTTGCGCCGAGTGCAACAACCTGCTGTATCCGGAGGTGGACCGAACCAACCATGTGCTGCTGTACGCGTGTCGCAACTGCAACTACCAGCAGGAGTCGCGCGAATCGCTCGTCTACCGCAACGACCTCATGTCGGTCACCAAAGAACAACCGGGCATCGTCGACAACCTCATGAAGGACCCCACGCTCCGAAGGACGCACGACCTCAACTGCCCAAGCTGCGGACACGGAGAGGCCGTCCTCTTCCAGGACCAGAGCAAACGAATCCTCAATAGGATGATCCTCTTCTACGTCTGCTCCAGATGCAACCATCTCTTCAGAGATCCGCCACAACAGGCCCCACAGGCTGGCCCCGGTCAGGTCTGGAACGACCGAAAGAAAAAGTAGAACCTTCCAACTCCCAACCGCATCTCTCCCCTTTCCCCCCTTTCCCCCCACATCTGTACATCTTCTGCCAACTCATTGTACTTGTACCAATACCAATCTCAAACACACAATCCCATTCCCGCTGCGCGGCAGCCGAAGAGCTCGGGCAAAAAGTGAGCCAGCTGGGCGTACGCATTGCTCGCGCGCTACTTGTACTTGTCCTTGTGGATCCAGCTGAGACCGACGGTATCGTAGCCGCCCTGCTCGGCCATCCGGTAGTACATGGCTGCCTTTTTGAGATCCTTCTTGCAGCCCTTGCCTGCAGCGTACAGCGCGCCGGCTTCGGCCTGCGCATCCGGATCGCCGAGCTTGGCGGCGAGTTCAAAGTACTCGAGCGCCATGGGCTTGTCCATCTTGACGCCCCAGCCGTAGCAGAAGCACTTGCCGAGCTCGTAGACGCTGAGCTTGAGCTCGCTGCGGATGGCGCGCAGCTCGGCGTCGCTCTTGGGTGCGGCGGTGCTCGCCATCATCTCGCCCGCGCGCGCCGCCGCCTTTTGGATCCAGGTGAAGCCCTTGGCGGGATCCTTGCGCGCGCCCCAGCCCTCGCGCAGCGCCATGCCGAACATGCACATGCCCACCACGCAGCCGCCGTCGACGCGCGCCGAACGCTCAAAGTAGAACGCCGACCGCGCCAGGTCGCCCTGCTCGTGGTACGTGATCCCCTGCGAGAGAAAGTCTTCCGCCGACGACGGCCCCGTGCGCGTGTCCACCGCCGGCGACGCGCGCGCCTTGCCACCCGAGCCTACGCCGCCGAGCCCAAGCCCCACCGCGGGCGCAGACGCCGTCGCCTGCATGTCGACCGACCCGCCAGACACGCCCGTGATGGCGTTGCTCGATCTCGCATTGCGCAGCAACGTCGATCGTCCCACGCCTCCCACCGCCGGCCCGGGGCTGTGCGCCTCCTGAGCCGGTTGCAGCGAGCGGAAGGACGCATGGGATGCCTTGGACTGCATCGTCGCCGAGCCGGGCGTACGCGGCGAGGCTGCTTGCGGCGTCACCGGTGACGCTTCCTGCCAAGCCGCCGACTGCAACGCCAGCGGATCGTGCGCGACGCTGCCGATCGACATGCGCGAGCTCATGATGCTGCCGATCGTGCTCGAGCTATCGCGCCGACTGCTGCCGTCCAGTCGGAGCGTCTCGACGTCCAGATCCGACACCATACTCTCACGTCCATCCGCCCGGGCGATCGCCTCGGCGCGCTTGCGTCCGATGATCGGCCGGTCCACGCCGTGGAAGTACTGGTTCGGATCGGCGTAGCCCAACGGACTCGCGCCGCCCACGTTGGGCGACCCCGTCAATGCAGGCGGCGGCGGAGGAGGCGGCGGCGCTCTCCCGGCAGGATGGCCCGACGACTTGGGCCGTCGCTGCGGCAGTGCACCGGCCGAGACGCTGCGCGGGTTGGAGAGCAGCGTCGATGGTGCCAGCGGCGTGCGCTGTCCGACGTGCTGCGCAGAGTGCTCGGGCGACGAGGCGGTGGTGACGGACTCGATGCGCGCCGACGTCGGCGTGGGCATCGACGAGAAACGCTGTTGGCTGCGCTGCGTCGGATCGCGTGCATGCGGCGCTGGACCGCTCGCGCGCGACGCATCCGAGCCGGACGGGCTGGGCGGATAGACGTAGACGCGCGCACTCGGCGGGCTGTCGCCGTCGCCCCGCGACCCGCTACCAGTGATGGTTGCTGTCGACGACGAAGACCGGTGGCCGAGATAGCGATCGGCCGAGGCGACGGGCGTGCGGTCGTACACGTGCGCAGCTGCATCGTACTGCCCAGCCTCTGCGGCGTCGTGCGACTCGATCTGCGGCGCAAAGCTCTGCCTCGGATCGCTCCCATGCCACTGCGCAGCGCGCTGCGGATCCATAAGCCTCGACGGCGGTACGGACCTGGTGAGGCTGACGATCTTCTCCTTGCTCGGCACCTCTCTGATGGCGGGTGCGGACGAAGCACCGGCGTGCGTTGCGCCCATCCTGGACCTTGCACTGCTCGATGGATCGCGAGCCGCATGCTCGAGCTTCCACTGCTGCGCGACCGAGGAGAGCCCACCTCCCGATGCGAACGGCCCGTGATGGGGATCGAGCTGGATGTCGTACTGGGCGACGTCGGACGGCGCGCGACCTGGAGCTACGATGCCTTGATCGTCGGGGTCGTCGCCATATGTGCTCTCCTCGTACGCGCTCTCTTCATCGTCCGCGCGCGAGGCCCAGGCGCGGCCCCAGCGGCCGTCTTCGCCGAACTCGGAGCTGCGGACCGTGTCGATGGAGGCTCGGCGGGAGAGCGCCGAGTCGAGGCTGTCACCGGTGATCGAGTTGAACGAGATGTCCGAGGCGACCGAGTTGCGGAAGGCGTTGCCGAGAAGATGTGCCGACTGGCGCTGCTCGTGGGCGCCGTTGTGTATCGGGGTGTAGGAATCGTACTGGTCATCGTACGAGGCTCTGTATCCGCGTTGGACCGAGAAGGAGGAGCCGGTGCGCGATGCACTCGGGCGGGGGTTGCGCGCAAAGCTCGAGCCGGCATCCGATAGCAGGTTGACGCTGCGAATGCTCTGGGCATCGTCAAAGTCGTCCGGTTCTGGCGATGGCTGCACCGGCGGCTGACGGAGCGAGGTGCGGCGCGAGAGGGCTGAGGCGCGCTCGTAGATGTGCTGCTGGGCGGGTTGGAAGCTGGGCTGGTGGGTGGGCTCGAGGATGTCGTGCTGGACCTGCTTGCCTCTCTTGACGAGCAGCTCGAGCGGCGATAGGTTGGCGGTGGAGGGCGTACTCGACGACGGAGAGGGGGGTCGTTGGGCGTGGGGAAGCTTGTTCCACGATGAGGCGTCTAGCGATGTGGCCGCGCGGTCGGAGAGTGCAGGGCTTGTGGATGGGGTGTGAGCGCCATCGGGATAGGAGGCCGCCGAAGAGGAGCTGTCGGACGAGTTGTGCGAGCCCGCCGAGAAGGAGCGGATGGCCGAAGCCGAGCGTGCATCGGGTTGCAAGCGACTCATGGCGAGTGCGTAGAGAGGCGGAAGGCGCGGAGATGATCTGGTGTCCGCGAGCTATCTGACCAGCAGGTGCTCGGCGAAGAGGAGCGGCGATACAGAGCGAGACCAGGCTTCGACGACGCGCAGAGAGCGACTCAGTTGGGGCGTGTGACTGGTGGCCAGCGGTGGAGATACTGTGGGGTGGGAAGCGCGATGAAGGTGGGCGGAGGCGCCGCGCAGGTCTTCGAGCAATTTGTCGCTGCAGCCGAGAGCAGCTCTACTCGGAGCTTGTGCGTGATCCGAGCAGGGCGCTGCTGAGGTGGGCGCTGTGCGAGAAATCAATGTGAAGCGGTAGAGAGAGTTGACGGGTCGACCGACAGCGCAAGGCGGGTGGTTGCTGCGGCTTGAAGCACGGCGTCGATCCGAAGCACACCTTGCTCCCAAGCGCGGCTCGAGCGAAAAGTGCGTTGGGAGCGCAAGGACCCTTTTCGGTCTCTCTCTGCGCCGCTCTGCGCGTCTCGCCCCGCCCGCGAGCCGCATGCTTAATTTCGCTCGGCGTTGGGCGTGGGATTTTAGGACTCACCCTTCCGACACGTCTCGGTGTCGGAGCAGACCTGGCGCTGGCTGAGCTGTCTTGGCTTGGATCGGATCGCCCGACGCTGCTCGCGCTGCGACTCGCAATGGCCAGCACCAAGCGATCAGCTGCAGTCACACACACAGTATCCATACATGCGCTCGGCCAACTGCGAGATCCAGTAGCCCCAGGCACACTCACAGAAAGCCTCCATGCGGCAGCATTCGAAGGCGACTCTCCGACCAGCAGGCAGAGGCGCGCTCACCTGCAAAGTCGGTTGTGCATAGGCATGGCACATGGCGTTGCAGTCAAAAGGGGGTATCTAAGGTGTCGACGCTCGATTGGCGTCCGGCGGGTCGAGGCCCGACTTTTCACTCGCTCGATGGCTGGGCGAGCATCTCTCTCAACTGCTGCACGCGTAGGCGCATGCTCGCGCACCGTCTGAAAACCAACGTCGCAAGGAGCAGGGTCAGCCGCCGTCCAAGTCAGTGCCAATAGCGTCTCCAGCCTCCGAGAGGAGCAATACTTACTCGCGTATGAGCTCCGTCTCGTGTTTGCGGCGTTCGAGCTGCATCTGCATGATGAGCTTGAGCGTCTCCTTGGCCTGCACCGGTCGCAGCTCGTTGATGAGAAACTGCATGTTGACCACCACGTTCTGCATGTGCTTCAGCCTGTCCTTGGCCTCGGTCGACTGCGTCCAGAAGCCTGGGTTCGCCGCCAGCTGCTGCTGCTGTTGCTCTGGCGCCAGATGCGGATCCGGCACCGCAGCCACCCACACGTCGTACGGCTGAGCGGGCTTGAGCAGATCCGCCGTGATCTCGCGATACGTCTGCAGCAACGTCTGCAGCAACGTCAGCAGCAGCTCCTTTCGGTCCGTCCCCTCCAGCGGATACAGCACAGGGATACCCAGTTGCTCCAGCGTCGGCGTCACGTCGGGAATCGGCCACAGCTGGCCAAACACCGTGTAGCCGCCATCCTCTTCGATCCAGTCGATGTTGGGCGGCTCCAGCGTCCGCTTCAGATCAAAGTCAGGTAGGTTCGAGCTCGAGGGCTCGGCCGCAGCATCGGCGGAGGCCATCTCCACATCGCCTTCGTCGTCGGCATGCTTGGACGACAACGAAGCGCTACGAAGGATTCTTGCTTGACGCTCTAGTCTTTGTTCGGAGGTGAGAGCGTCCCACCCGGCCTCACCTTGGCCAAGTTGGTGCGAATTGAGTGCATCGAGGTATCGCAGGTGGCGCTTGGTGAACTTCTTGTAGATCTGCGGTGGCGGAGGGAAGAACGACGTGCTGACTCGGTTCGATGAGCCAGCAGCAGCGCCTTCGCCAGCACCATCCTGCTGCTGCCCAGCCGTTTCCTCGTGATCGCCGTTCATACCGAGCGCAGGTCGGAGCTGGTCCGAACGAAGGGATGAGGGTTCGCAATGAGAAGTATCAGACGGACGGCCCAGGCAGCTGACCGTGCGCGCTTGGAATGCCGAGATCCGAGCTGGCTGTCAAATTTCCGATTTCACGATTATCGCTCCACGCTGCGGCCGTCTTGGAGTCACGGATTCAAAGCGCCTGCAGCCACGCCTGACTCGACTCGACCCGACCCGACCGCTAGGCTTCTTCGCGCCTTCCACTCCACCTCTTCTTCCCATCGCTCATCCTTCACCAGAACAGAGCCAAAATGACCAAGACGCTGGATATCTCGAAGCGCGAGCAGACCATCAACCTCGGCGCCGGGCCTAGCTCGCTGCCCACATCCGTGCTGCTCGAAGCAGCGCAGGGCATCCTCGACTTCGAGGGTACGGGCATGGGTCTCATCGAGCTCTCCCACCGCTCCAAGACCTTCCAGGCGCTGATGGACAAGACCGAAGCCGATCTGCGTGCGCTTCTCTCCGTTCCGGACTCGCACGCCGTCCTCTTCCTCCAGGGTGGCGGCACCGAGCAGTTCTCCGCTACCGCGCTCAACCTGCTCGCGGCCCACGCCGTCAAGCACCCCGACTACGTCGCGGCCAACGGCAACAAGGGTCCGCCGTGCGACTATGCCGTCACGGGATCCTGGACCGCCAAGGCGGTCAAGGAGGCGGCACGACTCGGGGCTACGACCAACGTCGTTGTCGATGCGCGAAAGGTCGAGGGGAGCAACGGCAAGTTCGGCTCGATCCCGCCCGTGAGCGAGTGGAAGCTGAGCCCCGCTGCGGCCAAGCCGGCGATGCTGTACTACTGCGACAACGAGACGGTCGACGGCGTCGAGTTTCCCAATCCGGGATTCCCCATCGACCAGCTGCCCGAGGACTACCGCACGAGCGTGCCCATCGTCGCCGACTGCTCGAGCAACATCCTCTCGCGGCCGATCGACGTCGCCGCGCATGCGATCGTCTTCTTCGGTGCGCAGAAGAACGTCGGTCCCTCGGGCGTTACGGTGGCCATTGTACGAAAGGACCTCATCGTCGATCCGGATCAGGGCGTGCCAAACGGCGGCCCAAGGATTCCCACCACGCTCGTCTACAAAAACATGCTCGACAACGGCTCGCTCTACAACACCCCACCCATGTTTGCCATCTACGCCTCCGGGCTGGTGTTTGACGATCTGCTCCGCAACAAGGGCGGTGTCGAGGGGGCAGAGCAGAGGTCGAGACAGAAGGCGCAGCTGATCTATGGACTGATCGATGCTAGCGAGGGCGTCTTCTTGCCGACGGTCAGACAGCCAGAGGCCAGGAGCCGCATGAACGTCACCTTCCGCATCTCGAGACCCGGTCAGAACCAGCCCGATGAAGCTCTCGAGGAGGCCTTCGTCAAGCGATGCGCTCAGGCCAACATCGTCCAGGTCAAGGGACACAGGTCCGTGGGTGGCATCCGTACCAGCTTGTACAACGCCGTCACCGTCGAACAGACCCAAATCCTCGCCGACGTCATGAAGAACTTCATCACCGACGTCAAGAACGGTACCCTCTAACCAGCCGGGCCCCGCCCCACAAGATAGATCCTCGCATCTGAATTATAGCTCTTCCGTGTCTCCTGCTCGATGTTCCAGCCTTCGTCCAGAGTCGTGACGAAGAAAAGGAGTGCGATGTGGGAATGGATATAGTGCTGTGAGTCTCTACTCGGTTGTGGTGGCGGGGGATGGGGTGTTTTGTTCTTTCTCCTTGAGACGACGTTTCTGCTTCTTCTTCTTGTTGCTCTTCTTGCGGCGCTCCTTTTCGATCTGGCGGTCGATCCGGCTGCCGCCCTGCTCGCCGCGCACGAGCTTCTCGAGCACCAAGCTCATCCGTCGCCGTGCCAATTCGCGGTTGCGGTCGCGCGAGCGCGTCTCCTGACACGTCACCTTGGTCCCCGTCGGCACGTGCGTGAGCTGTACGTTGGTGGACAGCTTGTTGATCGCCTGCCCACCTGGCCCAGAGCCGCGGATGAACTTCTCCGACAGATGCCGCTCGTCCAGCGTCAGCGGATACTTGCGCGACCCAGGCTGCAACGTATACTCCCCCGTCGTGAACCATTCTGGCATCTCTCCTCCCGAATCGGCTAGCCCCGGCGCCATCGGTGTCTGATCGTCTTGAGATGGATCTTCCTCTGGTAGACAGTCCTCGACGTCGTCAATGTCTTCGCAAAGCTCTACAGCGTCGTGAGATGTGCTGGGAACACCGCCGTCAAGACTATCTGTTCGCCATTCAGCCAAAAGAGAGGTGTCAGTCGCCATCTTTCCTTTCTGGAAGATAATCGCACTTGGGACGGGGGCGAAACCTACACACCGACGTCGCTCTCGAGCCACTCCTGTGTGCCCTCTGCACCTTGCTTGTCGTCGACAAACGTGTATCGGTCGAGGCTCTCGTCTGCGTCTTCCTCTCGGTCGTATTCGATGCGATGCACGTCGTACCATGGTACGCCCAGTTCCTGCTGGCGCTGTAGCTCGGCCTGGCTCCAGACGACGCGCACGGGGAATCGTGCCTCAAAGTTGAACTCTTCAAGCTCGGTGGGCAGCAGCTCTGGCCGCTCCTTGCGCAGATAGGTGTTGCTGATCGGCGGATCGACGAGTTGGAGCGCCGTCAGCGGACGAGACGAGACATAGGTTTGGGCGATGAGCGACGCTGGCCCTCTGCTGATCATGATGGGCGGAAACGGTGAAGCTTGGCGCGACTGACGCAGCGTTTCGATGGCCTCCTTCTCGAAGATGTCCATGAGCTTGGCCGAGTCGTCGATCGCGGCTACGGCCTGGTCCGGATCAAGGTCGAGGAGGAGCGACTCGTAGCCCTGTGCGGAAAAGTGCTCGATCCATTTTGCGAAGGCCTCCGGAGCAGGAGGCGAGGCGGTCCATTTGGAGGCAGTGAGGAAGAGGAGCGGGATGGGAACCTCGCGAGGTGCCGAGGACGACGCGGGCACGACGGTGAGTGTCGACTTGAATCGTGGGAGAGCTCGCGATGCTGCGCTGGTTCTTGGTCGACGGCAAGCGGAGGAGGCGGCACCGCGCAGGCCGATGCGCAGGCTCGAGCTAGCCAGGTGCAGCATCGTCCAGCTGTCTTCAGTCCTTCGGCAAGCCCGAAAAGCACGATGCGGGTTTGTTGGGGAAGACGAGGGTGGGAATCAAGTAAAGTTGGCATCGGCTGAGCAGCTCCACTTTTGTCGGAAGAGCTCCGACGCGCCGGGTCGGCGCCGGGTCCCGAGCCCCGCCGCCTTGAGGAGCCCGCAGCCAGGGTCCAATTTCACCACTGCTGCGCCTCGTTGGGTCTTGTTCTGAGCACTGGCCAATCCAGCCGACCTCACCTCACCTCACCTCATCTCCATCACACGTCACTCGGTCCGTTCGTCCCATCGAGCACGTTCACGCCAACGTCCGAGGCGCTGAAAAGAATTCCCCCGCTTTCCCGTCTCTTGCTCGATCTCTCTCCCGCTCATCTCTTCAGCCTCGCTACGAGCGACGAACACCATGGCGAACCCAGCCGCCGCCGCCGAGCCATCTGAAAAGCGCGAGCTTGAACACGAATCCGCCGCGCTGTCGTTATCGCCGTTGGAGCCTGGATCTAGTTTCATCGGCGCGTCACCTGCCGACAATGCGCCAAAGCGTCCGCGACGGGCCGTCGCCACTGCCGAAGACGCGAAGCCGGCCGCGCCAGAACCGGCAGCAAACGAAGTCACCATCTTGCCTGGGCTTCACCTGCCGCTCAACGAAGACGTCCTACGCAGCTTCTTCCAGTACGCCTACGATCGTCACGCCGTCTTCGTCCAACGCAAGCAGGGAAAGCCGCAGGAAGAGTGGACGCACGATCCCGTTCTGCGCTCCACCAAGTTCGCCAACATCTATCGCGTGCTTGACCGCTCGACGCAGTACGTGCTAACGCGCGTCGTTCAGGACGGTCCGCAGGAGCTGGATGAAGTCTGCTTCCGCATCTTGCTCTTTCGCTCCTTTGCGCGCATCAGCACCTACGAAGTCATCCGCACCGCGCTCCGTGGCCCTCCCACCTTGGCCTCCTTCTCGCCCACCGCCTACGAAAACATCCTCATGCCCCACATCGGCGCAGGCAACCCCGTCTACGGCAGCTCGTACTTCATCCCGGCCCCGAGAGAGTTCAGGACAAAGTATCCGTACCAGTCTACACTTCGGCTTGTGGCGCTCATGATACGCACAGGCTTGCCCCGAAGACTCTCGGAACTCCACCACATGCGAGACGCCCATGCGCTACTCACGTCTTTCCCAAGCTTAGGCCCGTTCTTGGCCATGCAGTAAGTACCCTCGTTCAGCGCTCGAATCTTTCTGGAGCCAAGACACTGACTTCCTGCTGCCGATCGATGCAACGCACAGGCTTCTGTTGGATCTCAATCTGTCCGAGCACTTTGACTTTAGCGAGGAGGAGTTCGCCGCGTGCGGGCCCGGGTCGCGCCGGTGTCTGGTGGACATCTTTGGCAAGTACGTCTCGGGCTTTGAGCTGGAAGCCATGCGCTGGCTGCAGCGCGAGCAGGAGCTCTACTGGGCCAAATACGGCATCACCGACATCCCACACCTCTGCCCGGCGCGCAAGCCGGGTCTCAGCGTCGTCGACATCGAGCACACGCTGTGCGAAGTGTTCAAGTATCGCCGTGCCAAGGAGCGCATGGACACGCAGGGACGCGCCTCGGTACGCGGGTCCAAGCGTGGGCGGCGAGGTCGGGGCGCCGCGCGCGCCGTTTCCGCCGCACCCGTGCGTGGGATCAAGCAGGAGGAAGAGGACGGGTTGGACGGGCTCGACTTTGAGCGGATCCGGAGCAACGGCTCTTCGACGTCGGGGCAGGACAAGGTCAAGAGCTTTGTGCCGACGGGCGAGGTGGTGACGGGCGAGCTGCCGGCCAAGTGGCTGATTCCGCGTCCGCCCGAGCAGTACGAGCGTCCGCCGCCCGTCGACCGGAGCGAGGACGTGTACGAGGTGTCGCACATCGTCGCCATGACGCCGACGCAGTCCAAGTGCCTTGTGCGCTGGAAGGGCTTCGGGCCCGAAGATGATACGTGGGAGTACTACGACGAGCTCGTTAACGGCGGCGCCAAGGAGGCGGTGGACGAGTACCTCAAATGGATCCGAACCGTCAAGGACGAGATCGAGGCCATGCTTGACGAGGAAAAGGCCAACAAGGACGCGCTCGAGTCCATGGCGGCCAGCACGCTCGTGGGCGACGTTGCCGACCGCAAGCCTTCGACGCATGCAGCGGCGCTACCGTTTGCCAACATTCCGTTGGCGTTGCCGTTGTAAAGAAAACCATGTGCTGAAAGGGGTATATTGCATTGATCGTGCGAGGTGGTGCGGGACAACAGGGTTCAGGCGCACGAGTCGATGTTGTCGAGTTCTTCATCGTCCGCCTCGAGCTGTTGACGGAACCAGTAGGGAAGCGAGTCTTGGTCCGGAAAGGTGATGAGGTCTGTGTCGAACATCTCTACGAAGCGTTCGTTGGTGGCGCGTGCGCGGTTGCCTGCAAAGTGGCGATACTCGAGCAGGATGGTGGCGAAGTTCCAGCGCTGGAGCTTGCGGAGGCAGCCTAGGAGGACGCCGATCTCGTGGATGCCCGAGGTGTCTGTGACGAGCACGGGATGCGAGCTCTGCGTGAGGAGGATCTGGAGCGAGTCCTTGACGAGTTCCTCGGTCAGTGTCGGCGAACTGGACGAGGCGGTTTCGTAGGGTAGGCTCGGTGCGATGGGGGAGAAGGAATGTAAGAACGACAGATCCAGCCCGGTCTCATCGCCTGCGGCCTCGTGAGGAGGGGCAGCTGAGGTGATGGGTGTGGAGGCCCAACGTTTGAGGCCAAAGTGGAGGAACTTGATGCCGTTTTTCCTGCAGAAGGCCGTGAGGCTCGGCGGGGGCAATTCGGCGGTGAGCGAGAGGATGGTTCGGAGCTGCAGCGTGCGAAGGAACGAATGGTTGGCAGGCGAAGGCGTTGCGGACCGGTAGATCTGCGGAGCTACCGAGGCGAACAGCGCCGGAGGCTCGACGACGGCAGCGGTGGGGATGGCCGCATGGCTCGTGTGGTGCGAGTGCGGCGTCGAATGGTGGTGCCGATGAGCATGCTGGCTTGAGCTCGCCCCAGTCGCATGAGAGCTCGCTGAAGAGGTGGAGGTGATGCTCTTGCCGTTGGAAGGCGGCGCAAGGTGCGTGCTCGACATGCCGCATCAGTTGCAAGACGATGCTTTGGCGGTCGGACGAGGTGGTGGAGCAAGAGCGGTCGAGTTGCACATGGACCCTGGCCAGCGACGGCTTCGGAACTCGGCCTTTCCTCCACCTTGTCACCTTCCTCCTTCCTCCTTCGCCCTTGCCTTTCACCTTGACGTGCTCTGGCTTCACCACTTGCCCACAGTTTCTCTTCATGCGCGAGGGTGCGCCGGTCACAGCTGAGCGATCATCTTCCACTGCTCCATTTTCGATGTGTTCGCCTTGCTTCACGTAGTGCACGCTGTCCGTCCGTTTGCGCATGCTACGCATCCTCGCGCCATACCGACAGCCAGCGCTGGCGACATGGCTCGGCCTGCACTACGCACCGCCAGCCTCGATGTCGAGACGGTCGAGCCGCCTTAGCGGTGGCAACACTCCCGGTCCATCCACATACAGCACGCGAGCCACGGTGAACTCGGCGACACGACCGCAGGCTGGGTCGGACGACTCGACGCCGTACTTTGAGGAATGGCCGACCGAGGCGCTGCAGGCCGAGGTCAAGCGCTACGGCTTCAAGGTCTCGCGCAAGCGCGCCACACTCATAGACCAGCTCAAAGCAGTGTACGCCGCGCTCGATCGCTACAATACTGCCTACGAACCTCCCACCCATACGCACGCGGCGGCGATCCCAGAGGCTACGGTCCAGGAGACAAGAAAGCGCAAGCTCGTCTTGCCGTCCACCGCACCCTCAGTCGGAGACGTGGTCAAGGCTACCGGAAAGGGAAAGGGGAGGGGGAGGAAGAGTGATCCTTTCGAGCTCGTCTCGAGCTCGGACTCGTCGTCCTCGCAACCCGAAGCTGTAGCGACCATCGACGCGCACGACGAGACGGGCGATCTCACGGCGCAGTTGGAGCTCGAAGCGCTTTCTGCCACCGACGGCTCCCCGTCCCCCGCTTCCAATGCTTTCAACGACTCTGATGATGGGGATGGCTCGGACGTTCCTCTATCGTCGCCGTCGAAGGCGCGGCCAAGACGATCCAGCGCTTCGTCCGATGACGTGCCTCTGGCTCTGCAAATGCAAGCCGAGCAAGAAGGGGAAGCTGAGCAAGGGGATGGAGAGGCGGTGGATCCTTCGCCCGTGCTGGCCCAAGTGATGACGGCTGCGATCCGCGCGGATGCAGATGTGTGGCGCCGCGTGCTGCGGTTCGAGCCGATCAGCTTCGACGAGTTTGTCAGCATCGCCACGAGGAATGCGCTGGCCATGGACACGGGCAAGAGCAAGGAGAAGCTGAGGACTTGGCTGGACAGACAGTGCATCTGCTTCTACTCGGCCGAACTCACAGGCGCTCGCTCCAGGCACTGATGGACCCCGCAATCGGCCAGCGCTGTAACGCCAATCACCAACGGGAGGGGTTTCCAGCAGCACGAAAACTCGGCAAGATGTAGCGCGCTTGCGGACCGATTCAAGACCAGAGAAGTCGGTTGATGGACTTCGCACCCACACAGTGACGAGGCTTTCAGACTCGTCAAGATGACAAGAAAGTTCATCACGAGAATAGCGCCGTCCGACCGCTCCTTTTCACGATACGAAGTGCCATCACCTGTTTGTTCGACTTTTGTCCTCAGTCATCGCACGCTCGTCATCATATGTGGGTCGAAGCGCTGAGATTCGGGGACCAAGCAAAGTAGCATCGAATTGGACGCACAGCATCCAAAGCCATTTGACAGGCGCGCATCGAGCACGCCGGGATGGCTGGGAACGAAGACGAAAGCAACGAGTACTCAGGAGCGGCGACGGATCTTATGCGTGCGACTTGTGTTGGAGCAACCCGACCTGCTTGAGGCACGAGGTGAGCTTCTTGCGCTCGTCGCGGTCGAGCTTGGAGGGGGTAGCGATGCAGACCTGCTTATCGTCGAGTTGGACGATGCCCTTCTTGTTGCGCTGGTGCTTTTCGACCGAGCCTTCGCGGAGCTGGCACTTGTAGTCGCAGTGTTCCTCGTCGTACTGCTCGTGCTCGTGACGCACCTGTTCGTCCTTGGATGCATCGTGTTCCTCACCGTCGCGCTTGCTGAGACCGTGGAGGCTGATCATGGGTCCGCCAGCGCTGTGTGCAGCCCACCAGTACAGATCGCGCGCCGAGCCGTCGCCGTTAAAGTAGCTGTTGAGACTGTTCGGGTATGCGTCCGGTTTCTGGTTGACTGGGAATCCACCTAGCCACGCCGAACGTTGGACGTAACCCTGCGCTCGCATCCAGTTGACCGCACGGATATGGAAGGCCTTGATATCCGCCTGCGACCCCCCGCTCGCCTGCGTAATGCCGTACTCGGTCACCCAGATCGGAAGGTTGTACTCGGCATGCACCGACGAAATCCACTTGGTGAACTTGTCAAAGTCCCGCCACGAGCCGTACCAGTGCAGCGCGATGAACGACAGATTGCACCCGAGCTTCTTGCACTCGGCCATAAACTGGTCCAGCCATTGCATGTTCCAGCACACCTGAGGCGAACCCACCTTGACACCCCGATCCGCATACGGCTTGAGCTCCTGCATCCACAGCTTGGCTGCTGCCTTGGGTCCCAGGTCCGACTGCCCCTGCACATCCGGCTCGTTAAAGCCCAGCAGGTACTTGGGCAACGGTCCTTTGGAAAGCTCAGCTTTGACCGCGTTCCACTTGTCCCACTTCGTAGGTCCCCAGAAGGTCGGAACGTACTCGAAGCCGAGTTTGTCCAGCTCCGTCACCCGGCTGTCCTGCCAGTGGTGGTACCATCCAATGTCGGTGGCTTTGGTCGACTTGACGCCCTTGAGACATGCGGGTCCACATCCCCAGGGGAGGCCGATCTGGTGGCCGCCCCACGAGAAACCACGTGCGGCTACACTGCTGGACACCGATGCTTCGTGGTGCTCGCGATGCTGGTGGTGCTCGCGGTGCTCGTGGTGCTCATGGTGCTCATGACGCTCCTGGTGGTGGTGGTGGTGATGCTTTTTGTTGTGGTGCTTACGGTGGTGCTCTTGGGCCTCTGTCACCCCGACCAGCGCGATGATGACCAGCGATGCCAGCGCACCCACTTTGATCTTCATGTCGGCTCTCTGTCGATGCGTAAGGAAGGGGGGTGGAACAGTCCTGCACAGCAAGAAGGGAGACGCAAGCAGGGAGAATTCCTAGGGTATGAACAAGGTTATGAAGGTCGAGAAGGATTCGTGACGATGAGGGAGGGTGTAAAGGGGTAGAAGAGGGGAGCCCAGAGAGGGGTCAGCGCTTATAAGGACCATGGCGAGCCGTTCAGGGGTTGAGGTAAAAGCAGGCAAGTGAGGGGCCATGAACTTGCAGGCTCGATGTGGGCGTTGCGAGTTCGGGCTGCGGCGATTGCCACGAATGTGAGTGGAACAGTCCTAGAAAGAACAAAGGTGTTCTGGGCTGTGCGCATGGGCTCCAGCACAATGCATTCAACCGGCCTTTTGACGCAGTCGTGTGCACTTCATCTTCCCACACCACTTGCAACTCGCACTGCTTACACATGCTCCCCCTCGCCCACCAGCTCAGAGCATTCACTCTAGCTCCGTGGCACTGGTCCCAGTCTTACCAAATCCACTGTCCAGTCAGGTGCGACAGTGCGACAGGGCCGGACCGAGCTCGATGTTGTGCCTCACTTGGTGAGCTGAATGCTTCATGCTCTTGTTGCTGCTGTGGGGTTGTCGGCTCTCGGACCACGTTTCATCTGCGACGCAAGGCGATGCACGAGACCCGCGCGCTGCAGGTGGGTCCAAGCACGCGTCCCTGCCGACTCCGACCGTGCAAGACACCATCCAGCTGCCAAAGCACAAGCACGATTCTCAGATGCACGAAAATTGCATGCGTGCGACAAGTACAAAGCACCGCCAGGGGCTTGTTTGGTCGATCCATGCTGGCCGACGCGTGCAGCGGGCCCGAGCGTACCTGAGCCGCTAGTTCGAGATCCGAAGCTTCCCTAGCGCCGTCCCCTGCATGCGTCCCGACTGCACCCTAGTGGACAGAATCGCCACCAACAAGCACCGCAAATCCGGCGCCGATCAGCGTACACCCAATCACGCTGACCCACTTGAGCTTGTGGCCCAGGAGGACGTCTGCGATCTCGACGAGGATGGTGGTCATGAGGCAGCTGACCGAGGCGAGCACGGGGCCCCACAGCGAGAGCAGGATCATGAAGGCCGCATTGAAGAAGATTCCGCACCAGACGACCATGGCGATCGACAGGTAGGTGCGCAGGTTGTGCGGCAGCTCAAACGACTCCCAGCCGAGCTTGTGCGCCAGGATGATGCCGATCCAGAAGGTGGTAAACGTCGTCAGCCCGATTCCGGCCGTCATGATGTTGGCGTGAAGGCCAAAGGGCAGCGGCGGCGGCACAGAGGGATCGTGCACCTTGCGATATGACGAGCTGCGACGGCTGACGCCTGGCCGCGCCGCCTCGCCCGAGATGCGTCGCGCTGTCGGGTCTTGCCACCCATCCACTTCGTCTGCGTCCGCGGCATCTGCGGCGAGGTGATACGTCGAGAGGTGCGAGCGCGTGCGGTGCAGTCGAGTGGCACCTGCAAGCACAAGCTCCTCTTCGTCCTCGTCCAGCTCGGACTCGGTGACCTGGCTGTCTTCATCGTCGTCGTCGCGCTGCTTTCTCTCTGACGACGGAACTGCCTTTGCGTGCACCCGCACCCGGTCGGCGGCCTCTTTGGCGGTCTTGCCCGCATCCTCTTCGGCGAACGCTGTCGATGGCTCCGGTGGGGGCGTGATGCTCTGATAGTCCGGACGGTCTTGATTGATGAGCTTATCCGCAAGCGTGGATAGCGTTCTCTGCTCGCCGAACTCGTGCTTCTTTGCGTTCGCGATATCATCGTCTCCGTCATCTCCGAGGATATGCTGAGCCATTTCAGCGCTGCTGGCACGGACTGTGCCCAAATCGCCGTGCGCAACCGGGTCATTCGATTGCGACGATCGCAGGAGGCCCTCCGTCTCGTAGTTCTGCTGGCTGCGGTCATGTTCGGAGTCTTGATATCGGACGTAGCTGCGCGAGCGACGGTTGCGGCCACCAGGCACGGCGGAATACATCTCTGCTTGCTTCTGTTCGTCCGGCAGTGTTCCGATGAGCTTGAACGCCATCTCGTACGCGGCCATCGTGACGGCACCGATGAAGGCGAGCAGATCACCCAGCACCGGGTTGTGGGCACTGCTGGCGGGTGGATCCGCGGCTTCCTCGCGACGAGAGAAGACGCTCGAGATCACCTGCAACGAGCGCTGTACGAGCTGAGAACCCGGATCAGCGTCTGCTGGCGGCTTTCCGTGGACGGGGTCGATCGGCTTGGGCACTTTCCGATGGTCGGCGCCGCCGTAGGCGACGATGATGACACCAAGGCAAGCGAGGAGCACCGAGAAGACCTTGCGCCTCTCCCACTTTTCGCCGAGGAACCAGACGGAGAAGACGAGCGCCCAGACGGAGAAGGTGTTGTAGATGGCCGTGATGTCGGCCATCGAGGTCATAGGCACTGCGCAGTACCAGCTGAGTGCAGGCACGGTGATGCCGATGGTCAGCACGGCGAAAAGCCCCGCAAGACGGAGGACGTTGAAGCCAAACGTCTGTTCCAAGGATGAGGCCGGCCTCCTCCTTGCACCACCGTTTTCCTCGGGATCGACATCGCTGTAAGCACGACTGCCTCTTCCGGACGCCTGTGATAGCCTGCGTCGCACCGCATCGGCGTGCGGGTCTGGCAGAGAGGAGGGCGGGGTGTCGAGCTGCCAGCGGAGGTTCTGGGCGATGAGGTGGAGGTAGTGGGTGATGGGGCGCTTGGTGGTCCACTTGAGAAAGAAGAGATGCATGGGAAAGAGGAGGAGGAAGCCGCTGTGGCCGAGGTAGAGCGAGAGGAACGGCTTGCGGTAGTTGAGCGACTGCTGCACGTACTGCGCAAACTCGGTCTGGAGTGTATAGGCGAACAGGCTGAGCGCAAAGGCAAAGATCGCCTTTCCTCCGCCGGGCAGGTTCATGAAGCTCGGCTTCTTGGGCCGATTCGCAGGTGCTGGCGCTGCATCGCTCGGCTGGTTGACTTGCTGCTCAGCGTAGCTATCTCGGAAGATGTTTGCCGACATGATCGCAAGATTCCGAAGCGGACACGGGCGAGCGTTTCGGGCTGCAAAACCGAGGATCTCGCAGCGCGTCCTTCGACGCGGCCAGCGGGCAAGCTTCGGCAAGCTTCGGCAAGCTTGAGCAAGCTTGAGCAAGCTTGAAGAGTCGGATACCTACCGCCTTCTGAGCATCGGAGACTGCGCTGAGTCTGTTGTGCAGTCTTTCAGATCGGGCGGGCGAGACAAGCAAGCAGCCCACTGCAGATGGGCAGGGTCCGGTCGGCGACCTCGAAGTCTGGAGCCTGCTTGCGTCGGGAAGAAGCCGAAACGCTGAGCGCAAAGAAGGTTCGGCTCGGTTGCAGCCTTGAGCGAGCAGAGCGTTTGATGTGGTTGAATGATGGTGCGAAGAGAGTTCGAGGTGCGAATGCCCCTTCGGAAGAGCCGCTCCACGTAGCCCCTGGAGAAACGCCGGCTCGAGCTGCACGGCACGACAGCTGCATGCGAGCGGTTGTCACGCTGCGAACCCCAGCACGAGACGGCGGAACATCAAATATTCCAATCGCAATTCTCCGACCTCCTCGCCCGATTCCACACGGGCCACGCTCTCCCAAACCCACCACCTCGTTTGCAGCGCTTCGCATCCGCCAGCACCCACCAACCTTCGAATCGACCATAGCGGAGTGCATCCGACAGCCGTGCACGCTCGGCACTTGCTTCGGCTCTTGATCGCCACACCATGGCTTCCACATCAGCATCGGGCTCACGCTCCGTCGTGCCCGCCGACCTACTTGCAATCCACGAATCCTTCCAGCGATATAGCGGCGATGTGACTCAACATCAGATCCCTCGTCTGCAGTCGTGCACACAGATCACCTTGCTCGCCGACTACGAGGCCGAGGCTATCTCCTCCATCGATGGTCTCAAGCGCCAAGTCAACGACCTCAAGTTCGCCGTCGATGAAGCGGAGACTCAAGCAGAACGACGCGAAGTCCAGGCCCTTGCAACAGCAGCCAGCCAGCAGCTGGAAGAGTAAGTCCCAGCGCAACAGAGTCCGACTG
Source organism: Moesziomyces globuligerus (assembly GCA_030849465.1). Classification (NCBI taxonomy): domain Eukaryota; kingdom Fungi; phylum Basidiomycota; class Ustilaginomycetes; order Ustilaginales; family Ustilaginaceae; genus Moesziomyces; species Moesziomyces globuligerus. Next base: position 255,049 of record JARVLF010000007.1, read on the forward strand.
CGAAACCAATCGAGGCTGACGTATCTCATCCTCTTACACACTACCCATTCCCTCGACAGGATCCGCCAGTCGGTGCGCAAAGCGTTGCTCGCGGCTCGTCGCAGCATCGAGAATGCGCGCTCCGAGGAGGCGCGTGCCGGGCTTCAGCTTGCCGCCGACGGCGCCAAAGAACGCGCCGGTGGTCGCGGCGGAGGCTCGAGCGGCGAAGACAAGCTCATGACTGCGTCTCAGGACGTCACGGATGCGCTACGCCGTACCGTCGCGCTCATGTCGTCCGAACTCGAAAAGTCGGCCATGTCCTCGCAGCTGCTCGAGGAATCGTCGCAGACCATCTCGAGCCTCTCGTTCCAATACGGCTCGCTCAGCACGCTCATGTCCAACTCGGTCAAGATGATCCAGACCATGGAGCGCGAGGACCTCATCGGCAAGGGCATGGTGGCCGCCTCGTTCCTCTTCTTCCTCGCCTGCATCGGCTACATTGTCTACGTACGTCTCATCAGCAAGGGCATCGGGCTGCTCGGATTCTTCTTCCGTCTCTTTGGACTCAACAAGCTCCTCGGCGGGACGGCAAGTCGGAGCACCGACGACCTCAAGCAAAAGGCCGAGCTCTTGAAACAGGCCGCGCAATCAGTGAGCAGCTCCCAGACCGCAGCATCTGTCGTCGCATCCGTCGCCACAGCGGTCTCGTCTGTCGCAGCGTCGGCAGCGGCCGCCTCGACTACAGCGAGGAAGCAGGTCAAGGAGAATCCTGTTGATGTTCAGGGCGATCTCGAGCAAGTCGTCGAGACAGTCATGCCAGACGACCCGGCACATGGCCATCGCGATTTGCCAAAGACGAGAGCCAATACTCTTCCAGTCGAGCATGTCGAACTCTAGTGCGAGCGCTGGCAATTCACCGTCACCAAACCAGTCCATTCGGCCTTCATTCTCGCGGACGATGGCATGCATGTTTCGAGTGCGCGTGTGATGGGAGAACGGAAGCATGCTTGGGTGTGATCGGAGGCGTATATAGTACAGGGCACAATCAATTCTGGGTGGTCACGACGAGGCGGGAGCAGGCGATGTGGTACCGGCGGGGCTTGCAGCCGGGCTCGCAGATGGAGTCGAAGCCGCTGCAGGTTCGAGCACCTTGTTTCCCAGGCGGGGCGCCGAAGCGGTGGTGACAAACTCGGTGGGCACAGGCAGCTTGGCAGCGGCCAAGCGGAGTGCCTCCTTGGCGACCTCGGGACGGATCTCGACGGGACCGCCGATCTCGAAGATGACCTTGCCCATGTTGGCGCGGCAGGCCCAGTACTCGAAAGCGCCCTTGCCCTTGCCCATACGGGTCTCGTTACCCTTGATGCAGACCGGGATGTCCGGGAAGACGCGCAGGAAGACCTGCGCACCCTTGACGACCTTGAGCTTACGCTTGAGCGCCGTCTCCGCGGCGACGAGCTGCTTTGCCGAGAGACGCGCGGGAGCAAGCAGACGGATGCCGTACGCACCCTCCTGGACCGTGGTGCCCTTGGTCGAGCCACCCGTGTTGAAGGGAATGGTGATCTTGTGCGCCTTGCGGTACTTTGTTCTACGCGGAGCGAGGTTCGACTTGTGACGAGCTCCTCCCAGCTGAGAGACGGACGAGGTGGGCGTGGACAGAGCGGTGCGAAGCGATGGACGGGCAGCCGAGCTCAGGTGAAGAGAGCGGATCGAAGGCGCCACAGAGGGCCCAGCCACGGCTGCATTGCGCAGACCGAGCTTGCCAAAGGAGGCGGTGAGAGATGACCACATGTCGAGAAGAAGTAAACAGAGAGAAGGTGGGGTCTCGACGGCGATGTCGAGGTGATGGTGTGCAGTGAGAGGAGCAGCAGGCGGAGGAAGTGTGACCACACGAGCAAAATGCAGCCCTTCCCACTCTTCCGAAAATCAGCAAAGCTTCCGAGCAGCTTCAGATCGGGAGATTTGGAAATGGCTCGGTCGATTTCGAGGCCGATCGTTTCTTGCTTCCAACGTGTTGCCTTTGCAGGTTCGCCGAGTCGCGGCTCTGGAGCGGTGTGTGTGCTCTCGTTGCCTCGAACCTCCACAACTGGACATCAGAGCCACACGGCGGCTCACCGCATCTTTCCATTACCAAACTTGCCCTTGGCCTCCTCTTCTTGAACCACCACGGCCTCTTCGCAGCGCTTTCATTCCTCAAAATCGCTTGTGCAGGTGTATCAGAGAACACAGCCAGGCTAGATGTCCACCTCGGCCGATCGAACGTACGAGCAGCAGAACGACTCGGCCCTCGACGCGCTCTACTCGAAGGTCTCTTCGCTTCGTTCGGTCACCATCGACATCCACAACGACTCGGAGAACCAGCGCGCAGGTCTCCTGGCCCAGACCTCGGACCAGTTCGACAACTTTTCCAACCAGCTTACGCGCACCTCGAACCACTTCTCCCGCAACATCGTCGGCGCCGCGAGACAGCACCGTCTGACGCTCTACATTGTCGGTGGATTCGTCGGTCTCTGGTTGCTTTACAAGCTTTTCTTCTAGACGAGCAGCCTTCACACGACATGGTATCGTATCAAGCTGGGCGACTCGCGCTCCGGCGGGCCTCTTCCAGTGCCCCTCGCTCGGCATGGAGACCCACATCCGCAGCTCGCCCCCTTCTGACGAGACCGGCGTTGGCAAACACGAAAGCGTCAAGGTTCGGCGGAGTGACACACGCAGCCGTCATCCGCTCGTCCCATGATGCGAGGACTTCGGCGACGGTCGTGGCTGCAAGGTGCTACAGCATGTCGTCGTCCGGTGCTGCTCCGCTCAAGTCGTGTCCGAACTGCGGCGAGGCGCAAGCGCTCGAGTCGCTCGCATGTCCGGCATGCAACACGCTGCAGCCGCTGCCGTCGGACATCGACTACTACAAAGCCATGGATCTCGACTTTGCCGCCATCCCAAAGGGAGGCTGGGAGGTGGATGTGGCGGCGCTGAAGCGGGCCTGGCGGCTCAAGATGGCGGTGACGCATCCGGACCGCATGGTGGGACGCAGCGATAAAGAGCAGCAGATCGGAGCGCAGCAGAGTGCGCTCATCAACCGAGCCTACGAGACTCTGCTCAATCCGTTGCCGCGCGCGCACTATCTGCTGGAACGGTACCAGGCGCCAGAGGTGTCAGAATCGGACTCGCTCGAGGACCCCGAGCTGCTGATGGAGGTGATGGAGCTGAGGGAACGACTCGAAGAAGCAGAGAGCGAAGAGGAGGCAGCCGAGGTGAGGAGCGACAATGCAAGGCTGCTCGAGGCGGCGGTCGATACGCTCGCAAAGGCGTTCGCCGAATCGCCCCCGGATCTGCAGACGGCGAGAGAGGCTGCTGTGCAGTTAAGGTACTGGACCAACATCGAAAAGGCCGCCCGAGAGTGGTCGCCGGGCAAACGCGTCGAGCTTCAGCACTAGCTGATGTCGCTGCTCATCGATCATCGCTGCAAGCCAGCCACATGGAGCTGATGCTGCGAGAGCCTGTCGCTCGACTCAGATGTACATAGCTGGAATGAATGCATAGATGTCTGGGAATCTCTGCTGGTGCGGCCCGCCATGCCGGTGATGTGCCGATGGTTCATCGATCCGGACAGCAAGTCGAGCCACCTCGCGGACTGGCGGGACTGTGCGGTACAGTATCGTGGAGGGTCGCAGCGTTCAGTGCTGAGTAGCTATGACTGCTGAGCGGTCACGCTGGAGTCTGAGACATGTCAGCCACCGATGCTCATGCAAGGCTCGCGAGGCGTAGCAGCCAGAAGCGCCTTCTTTCGTCTGTACCGCTGACGATCGGCCAGGTCCGCCGAGTGGCGTGGCGCATATGCTTAAAAGGGAATCGGCAGAGCCAAAAGACGATCGTACATCCGAGCCGACGTACGGTGCTGTACCGAGTGTGAAGCAGATTAGCGTGAGCGTCGGCGTCGCACTCTGCGAGTCTCCGAATCAAGCATGGAATCGAGCGAGGGCCAGGGCGTGAAGCTGTCTCGCCAGGGGCGGGAGCCTGCGTTGTGCCTAAGTCGGCTGGCCCGCTCGTCCCTTCTATGGCTCAGTCATTCGCAAGGGCCTAGATTTGCAGGGCAAGCCCAAGCTAGAATGCAATGGGTTGTGTTGCAGATTGCGCCCTGTTTTTCGCATCCAGCGAGCGCTTAACATGCAGGCGGAGCGGAGCTGGGGGTGCCCAGCTCGTGTGGCGTACGTAGCAGCGTTCGGGACGGCCCACACACTCCACTACAGTACTCGAACATTTTCGAAATGGAGCTTTTCGCCCTTCCCCCTGTCGCTGGGCTTGGCCTTGGCGCGTGAGTGCGGACGGAGGGCGGAAAATCGAGATGCGTCGGGGTGTCTCTCGCCAGACCCTCGAATCTGGGGATGTCCTGGCTTGCCGCTGCCGCTTAACATGCAGCTGGCTGTCACCTTTCATTCGGGCCTGCAAAATTAAGAGTCGACTCGTCTCGAGCCGACTGTCGAATCCGAGCGCATGCATCGTCCCCGCAGCATCACAAGCTGCTTCGGCTGCGCGCCTCGTCTCGCCTCGCATGCAGAGCGCACTCTCGAGCCCCCGCACCTCGAACGCCCGCGTTGCTCGCCACTGCCCATCCGTCTGCTTCGACAGCCCAAGCGAAGCAACGCTCCGACTCTGAGAGCAAGCAACGCTCCGCGTCCCCGGCTGCAAACGCGCCAGGGTGGGCCAGAATGCCATCCAGCACTGGAGCGTGATTCCCGTCGTCGACCGCACACAGACTCTGCATTTTCCAAGCGCATCCGAGCTCGAGACCGTCACAGAGTCGGGCCCCTCCCGGCCCCACACGTCTCGCCTTTGCGTCAAGCCTCGAACAGCACAAGGAGGCTCCCGTTGCCCTGCGCCGCCGCTCTCTCTCTCTCTCCCTTTTCCTCTTCGTCACCGTCGCTCGTTGCCATTGACCCTCGCGCTGCGCTCGCTGCAATCCGCTTCTCTAGACGTCACGTCTCGTACTTGCATGCACACGCCTCCTTCTTCGCAGTCATCCGGCACCAGCAGCAGCGCCAGCAACAGCAGAAGCAGCGAGAGCAGCAGAAACACAGCAAGGTCGTAGCGCCTCCAAGAACCTTGCACTCTCCACCGTCTGCCGCCGCTCCGTCGCAGCATCATTGTTGTCGCCTTGGCTAGAGCATCACGCTCCGTAGATCGCAGTCGCAATCGCGCCGCCATCCGCGCTGACCACGCTGCTGCAAGCCACCCTCCGAGTTCATTTGCCGTGCGCTGGCACGCCCCCCAAACTCCACCTCCGCTCGCCAGCGGCTGCGCAGCAGCAGCAATCCTCGCCCTGCGCGCAACGCCACGAGCTTAATCCACACGCTTCGCCTCCATCTCCGACCTAGCTCCGTGGCCTCATCCGATCGACAGAGGATCCACCGAGCTCTCGCAGGCTTTCGTATGCTTTCGCATGCTTTCGCCTGCTCCTCCGCTCCACCGTCCGCTACGATCACCGTGTTCCACCTGCCGACGCTGATGGCCGCTTGATCCCGCACTCGCCAGCCTCGACTTCCGCAAGATACCCTCACTATAGAAGCCCTCTGCTCCGCATCGACCGCTCTCCTTGCTTGCGACAGTCGGAGCCCCTCCGTCCATCCCGTACAAGTCCCCTGCTGCCCTTAGACACAAGACCAAGCCATACAGGCGACGATCACGACCGACCATCACCTCGCTACCACGCATACACTAGCAAGCCGCATCTCGAACCACGCTCATCTAGAGGTGCTGGCCGGGCATAAAACCTCAGGCAGAATCAAGCGTGACCATACTTAGATCTGGACAAGACATCGCCGCCTCGACTCGGCCAGCCGCGACTGCCACAGCCAGAATCGGCACCGTCAAGCCCTCCGCATCGACCACGCAGCAGCGTTGCCAGGTGAGTATTGCTTCCGCTTCAACGGGATCGGCTCGACGGATCGGAGATGACTGGATTCATGCAGCCGACATGCTGCCAGAGGTGGAGACACGCGCCTAGGCCGGAACGGTGAGGGCGGCGACCAGGAAGGGCAGAGCAACTGCAGTCTCGCTTTTCGTACTGGCGTCGACATGCGACAGCGGCGTCAGAGAGCGCGGCAGGATGGCCTCAGACACGTCGCCACACCTGTCCACAGTGTTGCAGTCACCCTGCCCCTGGCTTCGCGTGGCTTCAGTTAGGCAGGCTGCGGGGGTCTCTAGCATCGACTCTCTTCCAGTGCCGAAGACGTCTAGCGCCGCAGAGAAGAAAGAGGAAGCACCGGGAAGGACACCGAACAGCAAGGGTGGCCATCTGGCCCCACCAGACGGCTAGGTCTCCAGCTGCCGTCACTCGTTGACCGGTGCCTGGTGTCCACGCGACCCGCGCGCGATCCACACGGCACGCTTGCAGACAGCCCGCACAGAGTCGACTTCACAGCCTCGTCCCATGTCATGGCGCAGCCGCACCGTGTGCGGTTGTCCAGACTACGACAAGCTGGGAATCCGATCTGGTGCACGTCCGTCCCTGGAGCTGGAGCGTCTGCGCACTTTGCGCGTGTATGCGCATGGGCTCTCTGGCTAGATGGCCGCCGGGTAGCAAAGCATCACGCTTTCTGTGCCGTCGACCGTTGGTCTCGAGAGCTTCAAGCTGAGAGCAATGTGGCGCAGTTCGCCGATGGCTTTGTCACGCGCGAGTCGAGCTTTCGAACTTCATCTGCTTGCGCCGAGTTCTTGGTCACTGTCGCAGGCAGGCGAGAGGGCGCTCAGCTCTTCGACTGAGCACTCTCCGCGTGTCGAGGCGCTGACCCTGCGCTGTCATCGGGTCACACGCGACTCAGCCACGCCCTCTGGCTAAAGTCACCGCGCACACGGGCTCGACACACGCGTGGTCTGGCCAGTCCTCGCCCTCGATGCGACGGGCACGGCGTGGCACGGCACGGCGTGCCGCCGTACTGCCGGCCTTGCTGCTCGGGATTGATCGGCCTCAGCTCTGGAGCGCCTGAACCCTTGCGGTCCGCATGTCGCTTTCTTCCTGGTGCTGGTTGAGATTTTGGCGTTGCCGTGTCTGCTCATGCTCGATCTGCGTCCTCCTTTCACGCGTCCTTCCGCCCTCTTGCCTGCCGCAGTCTCGACGCCAGAACCACCTGGCGTGCTTCCAATCACGGGCGGTCATCTCAGCTAGTCATCTATGTGATCTGCCGTGGCCTCGGGACAAGGCTGCGAAAGAGCTCAGTCGCCTGAGAGGGTCCTTCGGGCGGCAGCGTTCCAGGGTCTCGAGGCTCCTCTGTGCTATCACAGCCCCGCGCCCAGAATCCGCTTGCTGCGGCATCAGATCAGAGGCAGGGCGCCCATGCTAGCCGCTGGGCCGATGCTGTGCTCGTGACCTTGGCCCAGGCCGTGCTTCTTGTCGGCTTGGGTCCGAGTCGCCAAGCTGCCGGCCTCGCATTGCTATAAAAGATCCCCCCTGGAAGCTTCGTGCTGCTCTGGCGTCCTTTGCTTCCTGCCTCACACGCTCCCAGCTAGGCCCGTCCACTCCTTTCCCCGCGAAGTTACCCCAGAGACCCTCCCTTGCCACCTTCCCGAGCTCGACAAGCTAAGATCCGCCGCCCAGACCGCAGCGTCCCCCTTGTCGCCACCACGTCGCCACCCGTCGCCGTCGTCGTTGCCGCTGCTTGCTTCGAAGCGAGCCACCGCGCAATCGTAGAGACGTTGCCGCACGTACTGTACGTGGCGGGTGAATCGGCGCTGTCCTCATTGCATTCCAGACCAGATCCGAGCTCCGACGACAAAGATCTATCAAAGCAGCCATCATCATCTCCTACCCAGAGTCTGACACGACCTTCGCTCTTCTTCGCCGCTCTGCTTACAATCAATCCCACGATTGCCGACTTCGACGCCACCTTCCTTCGATCGGCAGCGACAACAGCACGTTAATCTATCACGCTACCAGAGCTCTGCGCAACTCCATCGCCCGACCGCGCCAGTCGCTCACAACCGCGCATCCGCACCGCAGTATCATTGAACCAACCCTCGCGAGCGCTGTAGACGCCTGTCGGCCTTAAATCTAGAGGTTGCACGCCAAGGACTAGGCACACGTCTACGCAGCACGCTTTCAGGAGTCGCTTTCTTTGCTAGCCAAGTCCAGCCCCGAGACTCGAGAATACAGTCTTTCGGAAAGGGGACTTGGGATAGGCGACTTTGCGCGACAGCCCCGCTAGACGAAGCTCAACTCTCCAACCCGGCTCCTTCTCTATTTTCTCCCGCTCAAGACTCTTCGCCGGCCAGGATCCGTCGGTCTGAGCAGAGCACAGCCACCATGGCGGACCCCGGTGCTTCTTTCCGGCCAGCACCTGTGCAAATTGGAGGGTGCGCTACGCCGCGCTCGCCGCAATCACCCTCTTCGACGCGAGGACGCGATGCGCATCACCACTCGCCAAGCTCCCAGGGCTCCACGCCCTCGCCATCCAACCTTTCACAACCAGCCTCGCTCAACGGTGACGATGCCAGACACGGCACTTCGCCCGCTACCTCGGTCGACGTGCCCTCGGCGCCTCCTGCAGGCCTGAAGCTCGACATCGGTTCGCACTCGGCACAGACACGTCGCGAGCAGCAAGCTTCGTTGTCGCGCGCCGGTGTCGCTCGCTCGCCTCATCCCTTGGACGGATCGTTTGCGGCTCGGTCCGGCGGCATCCTGGCCACGATGCAGGAAGAGGGAGGCCCTGCCTTTGCGGACAGTCGTCGCGACTCGTCGCTCGGTTTTGAGACGAGCCCGGCCTATTCGCATGTCGAGCAGGCCATGCGCGCGTCGCGTCACCGTTCCGCCTCGAGTGCAGCGGCCCTTGCTCTTCACGGAAGCGGCGCCTCGCTGGTCGACCGTTGGGCCAGCAACGCCGCAGGGAGGATCGCGCCTGCTTCCAACGTGCCATCGCGCGCCATCTGGGACGGCAGCAGGGCGGGCGATGCTGCGGCCGGAGCGCCCACGGCGCACAGCATGGCAGCACAGGGGCCCTCGCCTCACCTCCAGCGCGGCTTCTCCGCCTCGTTTGTGCGCAGCAAGCCCGATCCTGCGTCTCCTTCGCCCTTCCTAAGCTCGCCAGCCGGCTTCCACGACCTCGGCTTTGACTTTTCGGAAGGGTCACTTCGCAACCAGCGCTCCAACTTCAACACCGCCTCTTCGCCCTTCAGCGCGATGCACGATCTTCCGGAGTTGTCGTCGTATCCTGAACCCACAATGATGGGTGCCTTCGATGCAGGGGGCCCGGAAGGGGACTTTGAGCGGTCGCAATCCGGCTACGAGTCTCGACGTCATTCGGTCGCCGGCACCACGATTCCTGGGCGCGAGTCGGCCGGGGTCATCGGAGGCCATCGACGGGCCATCGGCTTCGACGTCGGTGGCTCGTACTCGACTGAGAGAAGCAGTCCCGAGTCCGCAAGACACGGCTCGACGGCTGATCGAGGCTGGCCTAGTACCGGCAAGCATGGTCGAGACCGGAGCATCACGAGTGTCAGCAGTGCTACACCAGGCTTCAATCCATTTGCAGGAGGCAGCCTCGCCCTGTCCTTGGACGACCTGGTCGGCGACTCGGACTTCGAGCCCTCGTCGCGCACAAACGGCTCTCACAGGCACTACGGCGGCCAGAGGCCCGCAGCCGATGTGACCCGCATGGCGGGCAGCAGTGCAGCGGACATCGGCCCCCACGCCGCGTCGATGCCTTCTGCCTTCGACGAGGGAGCCCCTGAAGAATACGGAGGTGGTTCGACTCGATTTGCACATGCGCCGCGATTCGGCAGGCCTGGTACGGAGAGCTTGTCCGCGAGCTGGGATACGATGGCTCCATCGCAAATGGCAGTGCAATCACCGGGCGAGGGTCAGCAAAACTTCGCCGAGATGACGAGACGACTTCGACAGATGTCGATCGGTGAAGAGGATTCTCGCTCCCATCGCCATGCTTCTGGCTCGTCGTCGATCTTTGACAGTCAGGCGGAGGGTACGCGCACTGTGCGAGCGAGTCCAGGCACCTCGCCGAGCCGCTTACGCGGTCACGTCCTGTCGGCTCAAGCCAAGTCCTTCACCGCCTCGCAGCCGATGACGGGCTTCGGTCAGGACTATACCGGCAGCTTTGCCGGAGCGGCGCCGGTTGGATCCGGCATGCACCCTGGCTACGGCTTCCTTCCGCCTGGCTCGGCAATGGCCCCGAGCGGCCGGGTGCCCTTGCAAGCTCCGGCCTCGACACCCTTTGGGCTGGCGCCGCAGGCTCCCTTCGGTCCCGTTTCGGCCCTGGGTCTGACTGGCCCGAGTCCGCTTCCACTTCTTTCGGCGAACGACCTCACCTTTTCAAGCCTCGCTGCACTCGGTCCGATGCCACCTTCCTCGATGGGACCGCCTGGCGCGCTCGGCGGTGGAAGCGGCCCGCCGTTCGGCTCTGGACCCACAGGTGAGTTGCAGGATCTCGGCAAAGGGGTGCCGCTCGTCAGCCTGTCAAAGGACACGCCGCTCTACATTGTCGAGTTCAAGCAAGGACGTACGGATCTCTTCTTCCGCTCGCGCTCGCCGTCGCAATCGCCGTCGAGCCGCCAGGAAGAGCCCATCCGTCGAGGCGACCTGGTGATTGTGGAAGCGGATCGCGGCAAAGACCTGGGCACGGTGGTGAACGACAGCATCACGGTGGAGCAAGTGCAAGCCTTCCTGGCGCACCAGTCGGACCTCACGATTGGTGCAGCTCCTGCGCTTCAAAGCCAGGGCAGCCTGACGACTGGCGGTGGCAGTCGCGATGAGACCGGCTCGAACGCGTCGGGCGTCAGCGGATCGCCTTCAGCCTCGTCTGCGGCGAGCGGGCACGGCGGTGGCGCCGGCGCCAGTGCGATGGCGAGCCGCCCGATGCGGACGATCAACCCCAAGCGCCTGTTCACCAAGGCGACGGCGGCGGACACGAGCACTCTGTACACGAAGGCGCAGGACGAGGAGCGGGCGCTGCAGCTTTGCATCTCGAAGGTGATGCAGCGCGGACTGCCGATGAGCGTGGTGGCGGCCGAGATGCAGTGGGATCGCCGCAAGCTCACGTTCTACTACACGGCGAGCATGCGGGTCGACTTCCGAGACCTTGTCAAGGAGCTGTTCCGACTGTACAAGACGAGGATCTGGATGTGCCACCTCGGCCATCCGAGTGGCACTGGCCTCGGCTGAAGCGAGAGCAGCCATTGGCCGTGGCGGGGGCGGCGATGCATCTGCCGTGCCGTGCGCGGCGAGCCCCGTTTTCCCGTCATGTTCAGGCTGCGTTGAGTGTAGGCACGCTCGATCCCCTGTCGTCATGTCGATATCATATGGTCTTGCAAAAAGCCACGAGTTCTGTATGTGATTTCACGGGCGAGTGCGACACTACACAGGCACTACAATGACATGGATCGTTGGCTCACCGATGGCTCGCATGAATTGCTAGCAGCACAGCTAATCTCTGACGCTTCGGGCAGATGCAGTTGCGGAGACGACGACGGGGGCTAGCCTCGTGTCTTTGCTGGAGATGGCAAAGCATGGCAGCGTAGACCTGCTGTCAGTTACTGTCATGCTGAACCTGCTTGACTGTTAACCTTGAGCAGAAAAGTCGAGCTGGAATTACGCTGAAAAAAGGGCCAAAAATGTTGAGCGATGGTTCACGTGCTTGCGTAGGTGGGAGAGAAGATGCAGACTTGGCCGAGGAGGGCCAAGGTGGAGCATGTGACCCTGCACGAGCCAACGGCTGGTTCAGAGGGAGCTGCGCATGCTGATTGCCCCGAAGGCTGCACTCTTCGCGCATCTCGCAAGGGTCTCTGTGCCGCCGACCAATCAGCCTCCTGCGATTCAATCCTCGCCCCCCAACTCAGCATCTTTGTTCGCATCCATCTTCGACGTGCTTCCTCTCCTCCATCCAAAACGAGCTCACCGCAATCATGGTTTGGTCTCCCCCCGTCTCGCTCGCGTCTGCCCAGGACAAGACAAGGTAAGCCTCGTACCCCTCGTGTGTACATGCTCCAGAGACGTGCATTGACTGACTGTCCCTGCTCCTCATCCGCTTCGTTGCGACGCAGCTTTGCATACGAGTCCACCGTGCATCGCTGGCCTGCGATCCTGACGCAGGTGATCGATGGCATCTACAGCGCCAACTATGCGCTCTCGTACTCGCGCACCAACCAGTCGGCCAAGATCGAGGAGGGCAAGCAGATCATCGAAAAGATCGCCGCTCTCAAGCATGACATGAGCCGCGACCGTCCGCTCGAGGCCATCGGCGTCGTGTCGGGCAAGGATGCCGACAAGGGCCCCTCGACGGAGCTCTTCGACACGGCCATTGAAAAGGAGAAGTGGACGTGGTTCCAGGCGCCCTGGCTGTTTGCCGAATGCTACCTCTACCGTCTGCTGCGCACCTTCTTTGCGCGCAGCCAGCACTGGCAGCAGTACGACCCCTTCTCCAAGACCAAGCTCGACACGTTCAAGAGCTCGGGCACCGCCATCAGCGCACTCGCCGTCACCATCGAGGACCTCGTGGTCAAGTCGCTCTCGTCCGAGCAGGGGCCCGAGTCGACTCCGCAGGGCCGCGAGGTGCTCTTCCACGAGATGGCGCAGATGTCGCTCTGGGGCAATGCCACGGACCTGAGTCTGCTGACCAACCTGTCGTACGCCGATCTGCAGGCGCTCCAGACCACGGGCCGCGAGCAGCAGGCCGCGCGCAGCAAGTACATCCTCGCCAACGACCTGGACAAGGCGTGGGCGCGCATCTCGTCGCTCGACAAGGGTCGCATCGACATTGTGCTCGACAATGCTGGCTTTGAGCTGGTGACGGACATGATCTTTGCCGACTGGCTGCTGACGACGCCGCACGTGGCCGAGGTGGTCTTCCACCCGAAGAACATGCCGTGGTTCGTCTCGGACGTGACGCCGCCCGACTTTCGCCACACGATCGAGTCGCTGCTCGAGCCGAGCTTCTTTGCGCGCCAGGAGGCGGGGCAGGATCGCCACCGCAGCGTGAGTCGGAGCCGCGATCTGCAGGCGGACCCGAGCAAGTACTCGTTCAACGCCTCGGGCGGGCAGGGAGTGCAGCCGGCCGGATCGCGATCGCTGCAGATGGCGGAGCCGAGCGAGCGCGGGCGCTCTCCGCATCCGCCTGGCAGCTTGCACCTGCAGGCGCGCGATGGCAGCGTCGACTCGAGCGGGAGGGGTCGCACGCCGGCGGGCAGCCGCAACTTCCAGATGGACGCGGCGTACTTTAAGAATGCGCGGTCGCAGACCATCTCGCCGTCGCGCTCGTACGTGATGGACAGCTCGCGCTTCTCGTCGCTCTCGATCCACGACGAGGAGCCGAGCGGCGATGACGAGAGGCACGGACGCGGACGTTCGACGACGGTCAAGGACGAGACGCCGTCGTCGCAGACGCCCGTGCAGGCCATGGTGCGTCGCTGGATGAAGCACATGGAGACGGGCAGGTTCAAGCTCTCTGTTGCGCTCGACACGCCTCTGGGCGCCGACACGGGTGCGGCCAACGGGTTCTGGACGCAGCCGGTGGGATACGCAAACATGGCGACGCACGCGCCCGAGCTGCACCGCGAGCTCGCCGAGCACAGCCACCTGGTCATCTTCAAGGGCGATCTCAACTACCGCAAGCTCACCTCGGATGCCAACTGGCAGTCCGAGACGAGCTTCCGCGAGGCGCTCGGCCCGCTGGCGGGCACGGTGGAGCTGCTGGCGCTCCGCACCAACAAGGCCGACGTCTGCGTCGGGCTCAAGCCCGGTCAGGAGGCCGAGGTGGAGAAGGAGGATGCAAAGTGGCGCGTGGATGGAAAGTGGGCAGTCGTCCAGTACTGCGCCAAAGACAAGTAGATGCCGCACTCGAAAAGGAGATGCGCGAAAGACAGGGTAAAGAAATGCAGTTTATGTAGACCGTGATGCAGGGGCGTGTGGTTTGTGCGAGTGGGAGGAGGATGTGTCGAGTTGTAGAGGGGTGAAGTGGGGGGTGGAGAGGTCGGAGCCTTTGATGCGGGTGGCTTTGGTGAGGTTGCTCTGGGACTTGTAGATGTGGTAACGATTGTAGAGGACGATTTCGGCGAGTGCGGTGAGGAGGGCGATTGCGATTGCCGTGAGGAGCTTTCGAGCGGGGGCAGCGTTGCCGCCAGCCCACCACGCTGCGGTGGCGGTGGCGAGGGCCGAGAGGAGGATGTTGAGCATGACGCTGAGTTGGCGCTGGGCGTCCTTCCATGCGAGCTCGTCGCTGCGTGCGAGTGCGGTGCGCGAAGCTGCGCCCGCTGTTGTGGATGCAAAGCGCTGGGAGAGGGAAAGTGTAGGGTCGACTCCTGCGATGTTGGTGTAGGTGGAGGGGATGGCGTAGGCAGCTGGGGTATGCGTGGTGCTGCTCGACATGCGGGTATACTCGGCGTGCTCCTGTGCTAAGCGGATGGCTGCAAGCGAATCCTCCAACTGCTTTGACTGCACATCAAAGTCGGTCCGAGTCAGTCGCCATGTCAACGAGGATCGAGCTGAAAAGGGGGGGAGGACTTACTCTGTGAAAGACGGGTTTGGGTGGCACATGAACATGTGCGCCTGCTACGAGGCGGGCGAGCTTTAGCGCTGAAGCATCCACGTCCAGACGAAGCTCTGACGTAGATCGAGCCCAGCTAGCGATGTTGATCAGCAGCTTGTGCTCCAGAACGATGCGCTGCTCGGCGGTTCCGGAGGCGGAGGACGGAACGGCTGGACTTTGCGCCGTCATCTTGTGGTTCTGCTGGACTGGTTGGCTGGCCAGCGCTGCTCGCAGCGACTCAAGCGCGTTGTGCGCATGCTTCGTGTCGGCAAGGCGCTGCAGGAGGCGCGACGTCGAGGTGGACAGCACGAGGTTGGTCATGGCGAGTACGCGCAGGCCAGGACGGAGGATCAAGAGCGCAACGCGAGGAGAGGGTCTAGCTGACAAGGGCCGGAAGTCGGAAGCTGCGCATTTCCTCCACACGTCTCGCGTCCTCGCCCAACCGGCCGAGTGAAGCAGCCAAGGTGTTGGTCTGCAGCCGACAAGAGGGGGGGCGCGTCCCGCTCGCCGCGTGCCGACGAGCATCTGAAACATGCACCTTGCCGATCCCTTTTTCGACACTCTGTAGCCCTTTTGGCAGCCGCCGCTTTCCAACCCAACCCAACTCGCCCCCGCTGCTTCTCTGATCCATCGTTTGCGACCATCCAGCCAGCAGCTCGAGTCTCGCCTGAGCGCGAGCAGGAGACGCTGGAGGCCGTGCGGATGAAAAAAGCGGATGCGGGGTAGCAAAGTCTCGCACCGCGCTCGGATCTTCCGACAGGTGTAGGTGGCGTTTGTGATTTTAGCGGAGGCCGAGTCAATTCGGCTGGCGTGCGATGCTCGGAAAAGAAAGCTCATGGGCGCGACGTCGTGCATGAGCGTGCGTGGGCGAGCGCAAGCGCAGGCGCTGGCCAACTCACCTTTGCTAAAGTCACGCTGCCCCGTCGGCTCGCTTGGCGGCAGCGGAGGCTGCACCTGCACCTCAACTTGCACCTGCACCTGAACCTGCGCCTGCAACTGCGCCTGCCGAAGGGCCTTGCATCCACTCCTTCTCTCTGCGAAAGCACACACGCACACGCACGCACGCACAGCGAGCAGTCCCACACGCAACGCTCACCCACTCACCCGCTCACCTGCTCACCCGCTCAAGCCAGGCGTGCTTTGCTCCCTTCCGCTCCGAGAACTCGAGCCATCTCATCACCCGCCTCCATCATACTATCTGCTTCCTATCCCGCATTCCCCTCAGCAGACACAGATGGCCTTCAAGTAGAGCTCTCCAGGTTGAGCGTCGTGTAGCTTCGAGCATTAGAAGCGCGGCTCAGCCTAAACTACCCACACCGCCATGGACTCAAGATCTCTCAACGTGGCTGCGCCCGTCTTCACCCCGGGTGCAGCCAAGACGGGCGCAGCAGCACGCAGCAGCCTCGCCAGCGCTCCTGAGCCTCCACCATCCGCTCAAGAAACGCCCGGCCAGGAGCAGCGTCGATCCCCGCATCCCTCCATGCTCGCCCAGATCCAAAATCAGATGGCTCCCGGCGGCGGAGTGCCAGGCGGCATGGTCCACATGAGCGCAAACTCTCGTCCATTCATCCCAGGAGGCGCCCCGCAGCCCCTCTACAAGCAAGACGTCCCAATCTCTCCGTATACCTCGGCGCCCACCCCAACGGCGAACCTCAGCCGCTCGCCCCTCGCAGCTCACGCCCTCGCTCATGGCTTGAATCCAGGCAGCGTCCAGCTCACCGGCCTCCCAGCATTCCTCGCCACCCCGCCCATCATGATCAATCCGCCCTATACCTCCGCCTACCCCGTCGGCCCACCTTCTCCACTGTCGCCAGCCGCGTCGGGGCCGCCGAGCCCCTTTATCATGCCACATGCACAGCCCTCGCTCGGCCCACCGCGCCCGGTACCACTCATGGGCGCAAACGCGAATCCAAGGAGGGGCAGAGGCCCTCCTCCAGTCACCCCGCTCAAGTCCTCCGGCCACAACTCGACTCCCTCCATCTCGATGAATCCTGCGGCCTTCGCTGCAAACCTCGCCGCCCTCAAGGCCAAGAAGAAGGTCGTCGTCGCCATCCCAAACGAGAAGCCTCTGACTGAGGACACGGATCTCCTCGCACAGCAGCCACCCGAGGCTCCAGCGGAAGGCAACAGCGATGACACAGATCCGAGCTCAAGCACCGAGGCTGCCAAGCTCCGCCACGCTCATGCAAATGCACTCGTCCGCCAAAAGTGGGTCTTGCGTCAGCCGTGGCCTCAGGATCTCCACGATCTCGTCCCCTGCCTTCAGGTTCCAGACGACGCAACCGTCTCGTGCCAAGAGCATCCCGAGCCCTGGCCGCATTCCATGGGTCTGCCAGACACCATCGAGATCTACCTCCCGGGCATGAGCGCTTGGGACGAGTATCGCGAGATGCGCTTCGAGGAACAGCAGATGGAGGCAGAAGCTGCTCTGGAGCTTCAGCACCAGCAACACTCCCTGCCCTTGCTCCGTCCCAAGCCAATGCTTCCCTCCCAGCTCGCTTCCTTCACCCCGGACCACAAACTGCGCAGCTTTTCCATATCCAGTCCCGCAGATCCCAACATGGTCTCCTTCAAGCTCAATCGCTTCCTCCAATCGCAGCAGTCCTCCCAGCCAGAATCTACCGCTTCTGCGGACGATGGTGCGGCGAAAGCAGCCGAAACAGAGCCAAGACCTTTCGCTCGTCTCAACGCCGACCTGCCCAGCCGCTTACGAGAAGCCTTCGCGCGTCGACGTGGAGAAAGCTCAGATCTCAATCTTCGCCCGCCATCTAAGCACAGCCACACCATGTCGCTCGGCCTCCCCAGCTCCGGCGGTCCATTCGGTCCAGAGGTCTTCAGCGCTCTCGACTTGATCCGAGCCAATTCGGATCAGGGACCTTCAAAGCCGCCGTCCGATACCCACGACGCCGAGATGCCTTTGTCCGACTCGGAGGCGATGGCTCAAAGAGCACAGCCCTACCTCGCAGAAATCGCAGAGGACGATGCAGAGCAGGAGCACGATCACGCCGACGCCGCTGGGGCACACCAGTCCTCAGCCAGCGGCAATTGGAAGGACCTCGGCAGAGGCTTCGGGTACGAGGTGGAGCCTCAAGCTCTCGCTTCCACGAGCAAAGACAAGGCGAGAAGTCACGCACGCCAGGCATCCAGGATCTCGGTCAGCACTTCGCGTCGTGGCGGCGAAGAGAGCGACGCGATCCTTTCCGACGAGGAAGACGTCGAGATCCGCACCAATCCCAGCGAAGACGCCGACGCTTCGGACTTTGAGGACGACGTCGCCGAGTACGGGCCGGATCACTGGCACGCTCGTCGCGCCAGCGCTCATCTCTCTGCCTTTGGCGATGCTCATGACCGCCTCGGCTTTGACCAGATCGCAGACGACAGCGACGACGACAGCCTGCGCGATTCCCTCACGCCATCCGACGAGCAGTTCAGCAACCCCTCGGACGAAGAGGCAGCTCGCGAGGAGAGGATGCTCCGCCGACAGCACCGCGCCGCGCTGCGTGCGGCTCGACAGGAGCGCAAGGCACGCCTCCGAGGTCGGGCCAATACGGACAATACGCTTCCCAGCAGCAGCATCGGCGAAGCCGATCTCCACGAGAATGGCCGCTACGACCTCGACGATGAGTCGGCTCATCTTCAGCGTCTCGATCGAGACCGACGCCGTGGTTTGGACGATATCGTCAGCAACCCATCCGACGAGGTGCATTCCGACTTGGACGGCTCCGAGACGTTCGGACACTCCAACCGTCACAGACAGACAGACGATGGCCCGCGTCTCAGTCAGGACTTCCGCTTTCCGCCGCCCAAACCGCCAGTGCAGATCGCTACTCAGGCTCGCAACAGCAACGGCCCGGCCACGGCTGGTACGCTCGGCCGTGCTGCGGGTTCCATGCTCAATCCAGGCGCCAAAGAGTTCAAGTTTGGCGGCGGAGCTGGTGCCAGTGCTGCCTCTCGCGCGGTCTCTGCTCCGGTCTCCAACAGCAACGGACCGGACGGACACTTCCGCCTACCGAGCATCAAGACATCGAGCTTCGGTTCGAGCGCGCTCGGTGAGGCGGCTGCCAATGCTCCTCATCTCAACGTCGGTGCGCCGTCGTTCACGCCAGGTGCTTTCACTTTCAAGGCGCCCGACGGGGCCCGGCTCGCGCTGCCTCAAGGGGCGCACACTGCTTCGGCGAGCAATGGTGCCGAGGTGGGCGCTGAGGCCGACGAGGCAGAACAGCGTGAGATGCAAGGACGCGAGAAGCGCACGCGCTACGGTCCCATCGACTACAACAGCGAAGACGAGCAGTATGCAGCTTACAGCACCAGTCCGCCTCGGCCCAAAGCTTCGGCAGCGAGCATCGAGGGACCTCTGCGCAGCTTCAGCACGCTGTCGAGGCAGGGCCCTCCCCCTTTCCTACCGCCGGACTTCCAACAGCAGCAACGCGCCGTCTCGCACGACTCTCGCTTCACCGCCGAGGCGCCTTCCTTCGTCCCGACCTGGGCAAAAGGTGCCGCCGCGTTCGGCAGCACGGCAAGCTTCAAGCGCCCGACGCTGCCAGACTGGGCGCAGCACGCGAACGAGGCGACGGAGCAGGAGGCGAAGCCCTCGATCCGCGACCCGGCCTTCTTCGCCGTCGAGACTCGCAGCAAGGCCATCCCCATCCGACGCCCAGACGAGGACGAGGCGGCAGAGCCTCCGACTCAGAACGCCTGGGCTCGGGGTGGCATTGCGTCGCAGCGGGCCGCCGCCATGCAGGCTGCGTCTCCAGCTCAGGGTAGCGCACCCAAGTTTGATGGACACGGCGCAAGTGGTCAAGATGATGGCAAAGCAACCGTCGACACACTGGCCGCCCCGGCTACCTGGCAAGCGGAGCGGGCGCGCCCCATCCATATCCCGACTGGTCCTCTCAGCTTCCAGTCGTCCGTGGCCGGGTCACTCACATCTGAGGCCGACGCCGGCATCAAGATGCGCTGGGCACCGCGGCACACGCCGTCCTTCTCTCGCGACAGCATGAGCGTGTCATCGGTCGGAAGACGGCAGCGACGTCTGGACCGCGATCGCAGCCGCCAAAACCACAGATCCGTCAGGCACGACGACGATGACGACGAGGACGAAAGCCTCACCGACTTCGTGGAGGAGATCGCCGAGCGAGTCGACAAGGCGCTCGAGGGATGGGCGGGCAAGATCTTGGACGAGGTCACCATCATGGGCCAGGTGCGCCCGCGTCACCAGAACGCGAGGGCGGGCGATGCCGGCCTGGACCAGGACAAGATGGTGCACGAGCTGTCGAGGCGCATGGAGGAGGCGTTGGATGCCCATCTGGCAGCCACCTTCTCGTCACACACCCGCAAGATGACCGACGCTTCGGACGAGACCCAGACGACAATCCGTCCGGTTCGGCAGAGGAACCCGTCGTCCGACGACAAGCTCGCCTCGGGCTCGGCAGATGCGCCTGGCGACTGGGACTTCGACTACGTGCAGGACGTCTTGGATCTGAAGCTCAACGAACTGCGCGATCAGTTCAAGCTGTCCATGACCGAGGTGATCGAGAGGCTCGATGCGCGGACAAGCAGCGTCGCCAATGGTGCTGCTCAAGTTCCAGCAGAGCTCGCCGAAGACGTGGCATCCCGCCTTCTCGAAAGACTTGGTTCGCAGCTCGAGTCGCAGCTGCAATCTGTGTTGGAGGGCAAGTCTACATCGGACGGCAAGCTCGAGGAAGCTGTGCAGGCCAAGCTGGACGAAAACTTGTTCCTGCTCTCCGAAAAGGGTGCTGCGGACCGGTCGAGCCTGCAGCACATGCTCGAGGCCAAGGTACACAGCCTTGAGCGTGCGCTGGGCGAGATCGTCGGCTCGGTCAAGGTGCACTTCGAGACCGCGCTACAGGAGCGTCTGCCTGCGATCGGCGAGGACGTGGCCGCGAGGGACGCGGGCTTGGCGGACAAGCTCACCAACCAGCTCGGCCAGGCGCTCGGACCTGTGCTGTCGGACAACCGCCGGTTCTTGCTCGAAGATAACCAACGAAACCGCGACCTGGTGCTCGAGTCGATCCCCTCGGCGTCGCAGACGGCGCAGTCGACGATGCAGCTGCTGGAGCCGCTGGTGCAGAGCCTCAAGAGCGACCCGGTGGACTCGGACGCGCTGGTCACCAAGATCGCCGAGGTGGTAGGCAAGCAGTCGATCGAGCACATGGTGGACCTCGATCCAGTGCTGGCTCTGCTGGAACCGATCATCTCGAAGCAGGACGACGCGCGTGCATTCTGCAAGAAGATCCTGCAGCGCCAGGAGGAGACCGAGCAGACGATCTCGGAGCTCCCTGCAGCCATCAACGCCAAGACAGAGATCTTCCTGTCGAGCGCAGGCGCGACGAGCGAGAAGCAGGCGCAGATCCTGCAGGAGATCGCCGCGATCAAGACCGCGATCGAGCGCCAAATGTCCGTGGCGGCCGAGGCGGCGCCTATGGACCTGGGACCGCTGCAGGCGAAGCTCGAGGAGCTGACGCAGGACAAGGAGCTCCATCGCGAAAGTGCGGGCAAAACGCTCGCCGAGCTGGCGTCGGTGTACCACGTGCTCAACAGCTCGTACGAAGCCCTGGCGCGGCTCGAGGCTCAGCAGATGACGACGGAAGAGACGCACCGCAATCTTCTGGTGCAGTTTGAAAAGCAGGCGCAGGAGCAGACGGAGCTGGTGCGAGAGCTCAGGGCAGCCGAAGAGCGTGCGGCGCGTGCCGAGGCGGGCCAGGCCGAGCTCAATGCCCGGTCCTCATCGGCGCAGACGGAAGCGGCGGCGCTTCGCGAACAGGTCGCGCGTCTGAGCGCCGAGCTTGCATCGGTCAAGGCAGAGAAGGCGCAAGAGAAGAAGGGTCAAGCCAAGGCGTTGGCAGCGGAATCCGCGCGCGCAGAGCGTGCCGAGGCGGCGAATGGCGAGCTGCAAGCGCGTCTGAGCCGGCTCGCAGAGCAGGCGGGCGTGGCGGAGCGCGAAGCGTACGACTCGGCCAAGTCGGTGCTGGAGCGTGCGTCGAAGGCGGAGGGGCAGATCGTGGCGCTGGAGAAGCGGCTCTCGGAACAGGATGCGAAGCTGGGCAACCTGCAGCAGGTGTGCGCGACGCAGAAGCAGAAGGCGGCGCAGAGCCACCAGAAGCTGGCCGAGGGCGAGAAGCGGGTTGCGGAGCTCGAGGCCGAGGCGGCGGAGCGGGCCGAGGTGGCGCGCCGGCTGGACGAGAGCGAGCGGCGCGAGGCCGAGGCGCGCGCGCAGCTGGCGCGGTACGACGAGCGCTTTGGCGAGCTGGAGCGCGATCTGGTGGAGATCAAGGCGAGCTACGTCGAGAGGGCCGTGTACGACAAGAGCCAGGCGGCGCTGGCGCAGAGCGAGGCGCTCGTGGAGCAGCTCCGGGCGCACGCGGCGGCCGACGGCTGGGAGGCGGTCGAGACGCCGCGCACGGGCGCCTGGGCGTCGATGCATGCGCCGCGCAGGCCGGTCGAGCCGGCCGCAGCGCTCGGTGTCGAGGCCGACTCGTCTGGCGAGTGGGTCGAAAGGCCCACCGCAGGAGGCGCTCGTTCGGGCTCCTTTGCCTCGACGACGGCCAGCAGACGCGAGGTCGAGCTCGACGAGGGAGGATGGTGGTCCTAGAGCACAGGCGGGACATTGTCGATTGCGAAGATGCAATGGTACGGTTCTCTTCTTAGCATGATTCTGGGGTAGGGTTAGTGGCAGTGTGTGTGTCGTACTGAGAGCTTTGAAGAAGGTGCAGGTTGACATGGTGGAGTGGGGAAAAAGTGCGGAAGTCGGGGGTTGGGGGTGTGTTGGAATGAATTTTTAGGGAGGGGGGTGGATATTGTGGTGGGGGGGTGGTGTGTGGAGGTTGTAGGTTTGTTTATGGCCATCGACACGATGGAGCGGCGGGTGGTATCGTACAGCGACCTAGCGAGCGAGGGTGCGCCGGACGATTCGAGTGGCCGCGGGGTGGGGGGAAAGAGGAAGCGAGGCGCCGAGGCTCGTAGTGCCAGACGACATTGGGACGATCCAACCCCCGACACCCACACCGATAAAAGTCGCCTCGAACATCCTCGCCAAACCCAAGCACCCGAAGAAACCGAAGGTTTCGAAGGACTGGAAGGACTCGAAGAACTCGGAGGGATCGAAGGACTCGAAGGTACCGAAGGATTTGAAGTTACCGAAGGGTATGAAGGGTATGAAGGGGATGAAGGAGTTGGAGGGGATGAAGATGGGGTGGGGGAGGGATATGTATGGAAGTACGACGAGTATGGGCGGTTGGCAGGGAGCACTTCGACGCCTGCGGAAGAATGCGAACCCGAGTTCGACGTGCCCTTCTACATCCCCTCTCCACCCCGCCCTCCTGACTTGGATCCTGAGGATTGCGATGCGGATGGTGGGGATGGAGGGGATGTGGTGGAGAGGACGTATCGACCTCCCGAGGCTGTGGGTGGGGGAGGTAGGACGTTGACGCATGCCGAGATCTGGAGCACCACAGCACTCGTCAACGCCTACAGAGCTGCCCGCCTACAGTACATCAACATGCACACTCCCACCGCTACCTCTAACGTAGACTCGCACTCAGTATCCCGTCCTCCAACCACTGCCACCTCGACTAATACGCCCACTTTGCAACCTTCGGAACCTTCGGAACCTTCGGAACCTTTGAAACCTTCGGAGCCTTCGGAACCTTGGGGACCTCCGGGACCTTCGGGGACCTCGGTAACTTCGGGGGCTTTGGAGACTTCGGAGGCTTTGGGGGGTTTGGGAACTTTGCGAAGCGAGATGCAAGGTGCAGATGTTGCTGAGCCAGGTTCGAGATCGGCCTTGTGGTATGATTCGCCACACCACGCTAGCCTGCTAGCCGCCCAAGTGCGCGCAGACACCAACCAGATCCTCGCCCAATCCTCCGCAAGCATCGCAAGCACCGCAAGCACCGCAAGCACCGCAAGCACCACAAGACCACCACCGCCAACTCAAACAACTGCCCACACGGAGGCGGGGAGGGGTACAGTGGTTCCAGCTGCGCACTTGCCCGGAAACTCCGCCTGGCGAAAAGCGGTCAAAACCGTCCAATCCACCCCCAACTCCATAGGCCTCATAGGCCTCGACAATAACGAGTACGCAAAAGCTTGGTACGCAGGCTACTACGCCTCGCACCCACCCCCACCTTAAACCTCCCCACACATCCCGAAACACCACCAAACTCCAGCATCAAAACAACCACAATACCATAAGGCTGCTACAATTTAAAACCACAAGGACTTGGCAGCGTGTACATGCAGAATCCCAAGCAAACGAGCGAGGCTTCTAGTCGTCAATCAGTTGATCGACGCTGGCGCTGCGTTCGCGCTCTCTGTGCTCTCTGTACTCTCTCTGCTCTCTCTGCTCTCGATGGTTTCGATTCGAGGCGGCGTCGGTAGGTGCCAAGTCGGCACTCGCGTCGCGGGGCAAGCGACCATTGGCGGCAACCTCGGCGGTGGCAGGATCGGCGTCGCTCGCACGCGCGGCCTCGGCCTGGGGAGCTGCGGCATCTCGCGGAGACTGCGAGCTGGAGCTTGCGGAGCTGAGGCGAGCTTGAGCTGCGGCGCCTGCACTCGCGGCGGCGGACGCGCCGGGCGTGCCGAGCGCACCCGCAGCCGAGTCGTGCTCACGCTTGCTCGCCGACTCCTGCTCCTTGAACTTCTTCCAGCGCGAGCCGCAGCGATCGCAGAGCGTACCGGGCCCGTTGGGACCGCGTCGGAACTTGGCGTCGTGCGGCGCAGAGCAGTTGGAGCACGTGCGATTCTTGGTCGACGCGAGCTTGCGCACCGGATACCCGCCCGCTTCCGAAGGCGAGAGCATGTAGTTGGCCGGCGTACCCATGGCGCGCGCGCCCGCCATCGCAGCGTGATCCATCGACCCATCGCCCGCACGCAGCCGCGCGAGCTTGCGCGAGCGCTCCAGCTCGTCCATCTCGTGCTCGTAGTGCGTCGTCGAGTACGGCGTCGCGGCGCTGAACGAGCTCGCCGACGACGTCGACGGATAGGTCGTCAGCGTCGGCATCGACGAGCGCTCGCTCCCGGACGTGAGGTACGAGCTGCTCGCAGGCGGCGAGCGCCCACCCATGCCCGGATACCGCGCCATCCCCGGCCGATGCGCCGCCGCCGCCGCCGCCGCCGACATGCCGTACCGCTCGGCGCGCTCGTCGGCGTACGCGTATTCGGCCTCGAGCGCCGCGTTGGTGAGCGGCATGCGCGTGAGGTGCCGAGGCTCGCCATCGTGCGGCTCGTGGTGCGCATCCGGATAGCCGCGGTGTCGCGGTGCGCCCGGCACCGAGTACGACGTGGGCGGCGACATCTGCTCGCCGACGGGCCCGTGGTGTGGGCGCGAGACCAGGCTGATCGGAGGTCCCGACGGACCCTCGGTGGTGACCGTGATCGAGGCCGAGCCCTCGCCGTGCGGCACGTTGACCGAGACGCCCGTCGAGCCAGGCGCGCACGAGCGCGGATCGTAGCTGTTGCGGATCGGCTCGGCCTCGCCGGGACGTGGGCGCTTGATACCCAGCAGCGACGGTGCAGACGGAGGCTGGTTCCTCGATCCAGGATGAGCGTGCTCCGCGGGGCCCATGTGCTCGACGAAGCGCTCGTTGCGATCGCGCATCGGCGCATCGGGCACGCCGGCGAGGTCGAGGCGGCGTGCGAGGTCGTCTCGCTCCTGCTCGGCGTGGCGAGCGCGCTGTGCCGAGCGTTCGAGCTCTCTGCGCAGCTTCTCGAGGTCAGCGTAGGCCTGCGAGCTCTCGGCACCCGCCTCTCCGTTCTGACTGTAGGTCATGCGTGCCTTGACCAGCGCTCGAACCAGCGGGCGAACGACGTCGTCGAGGTAGGTTCGCTCGAGCAGATGTTCGCTCAACGAAGTGGGGACGAAGGTGGAGTCCTCCGCGGCATCGGCCGCGACATAGGGGTGGTAGCGGCCATGCGAGACGGGATCGTAGTGCGCCCGCGAGGCGACGCCGTCGTAGGGGTGGGAGTCGGATCGTTTGTGTCGGGACATGAAGGGCAGGTCGGGATGGCGGCCGAGATCGACGCGCGGAGAGTTGACGAGCGGGGTGGAAGCGGCCATGGTGGCCGGCGCGGAGGGCAAGGAGGGAAGGATAGAAAGGTGAAGGGCTAGGATCTGGAGGTCCCTTTAGTCGATGCGTGTATGTTCGTCCAAAGGAAGCAAGCTGACCGCTAGTGGGAGTTCACCCCACGAGTTGTTTCGGATCTAGTGGATGCAAAGGGTTCGGAGAGTACACCCTCGGAGAGCAGCCAGTGAAGGAGCTCTCGATCGACTGGATGGGTCGTCGGGAGGTGCGACTCTTGACGCCAGGTTCTGCTCGCTTGGGGAGGAGGCTGAGGCGAGGTGAGGTGACTGGCTTGCGTCACTTGGACGGCGGTCGCAGGGAGGTGGGTTGGACGAACAGTCTGACTCTGTTGCTGTTGTTGTCTAGCCTGCGCTGCGCAGGAAGGGAAGGACAGCTTGGGCTCCGGTGGATGTGCGCGGAGAGGGCTGCCGAGAACGTGGTTAGTCCGTGGTGAAGAGGGATGTTGGGCCGGTGAAGGCAGAGGTCGCAGCTCCGAGCATGAAAAGGCGTCGAACTCTAGTGGGCGACGGCAGCGACGGCGAAGAGATCCACGGTAGCACAAAAAGGGCGGAGCGGGTGGTGGAATTTCGGCTGAGCGAGACGGAGCGGGCTGCGGGCGCGGAGTAGCAAGATGATACCGGATAGAAAGGGGGCAAGCTCAAGACAAGGCAGCGTTTGCAGCGGAGGGAGGGGGGGAAAGAAGGGAGGCTCACCCAGAATCGGGAGATGGTGGGAGAGAGAAGAGGAGCGAACGAGGCGGGATGAAACGACTCGGGATGCAGTCCAGGATTCGGACGAGGCACGGAAGACGGCGCCGGTGGAAAAGCGAGGCGAAAGCCAAGCAAGACATGGCTGGGCCGT
Organism: Moesziomyces globuligerus; assembly: GCA_030849465.1. Lineage (NCBI taxonomy): Eukaryota > Fungi > Basidiomycota > Ustilaginomycetes > Ustilaginales > Ustilaginaceae > Moesziomyces > Moesziomyces globuligerus. Next base: position 281,489 of record JARVLF010000007.1, read on the forward strand.
TGCTGTAGCTGGACCACGGCGGAGCGAGCGAGCGAGCGAGCGAGCGTGCGCCGAACGGCGCAAAGGGCCTAGGCGGGGCCTGGGCGGGGCTGCGGGTGCGGCTGCGGATTTGGATGCGGGTGCCGACGCTCGCGAGAGAGGCAGAGGCGGTGGATGCCTGTGCGGTCGATGAACATCCGCTCCAACCTTGACGGAGACGGGAAAGCATGGCCTCGCATTTCGAAGCGAGAAGCGAGCCCAGCCGCCTCCCGCCGCCGCCAATCGGGCCTATCGGAGCGCGCCCGAAAAATTGCATCCCGACATTGATGCGCCCGCACTGTGATTGTCACAGATCTCGAAAGCAATTCGGCCCGCCTTTCGCCTTTGCTTGCACTGATCCCTCACGGCCCGGCCAAGGGCGAAGAAGCTCAGCAGGGGGACATGAGGACCCAGGCACGCAGTCCCATCGACCACGAGCAAAACGCTGCGAGGCTCGCTAGCTGCCTGGCTGGCAGGGACGGGCTGAGGCAATCTTGCTCGCTTTGCTCGCTTTGTACGGCAGCCGCGCCTGGGTCAGGGCCAGAGCCAGGGCGAGCCAGGGCCGAGACTAAGAAAGTGGCAATATGCAACGCGCAGGAGCGCTAGACTAAGGTGTGGATCAGCGTGCGTCAGAGCCTGTCGGACGCGAGGCGCGGTGTGCATGCGCTCGGTCGGTCGGTCGGTCGGCTCGCACGGAACCAGCTTCTGAGCCGGTGCGGAGGTGGGTCTGACTGCGAAAACGGGCATAAGCGAGCCCATTCATCTCGCGGCTGGCAGGTGCAGGGAAACTGTATATCACAGAATAAATTAGCTGTCTCGGACCGTCCGTACTGTACCTCTCGCCTTGCCTCGCCCTCGCCCAGATGAATGTTCAAAATTTTAAAAGATGGATTTCGGGGTTGGAAGGAGCTCGAAAAGGGCGCCAAGCGACGGTGGAAGCGGGGCATCAGCAATCATGCGCAGCGTACCGCCACACGGCGCTTTCTGGCGCTTGCAACGCGCCTCCCCCCGAAGCCGATCTGGCCGAGGCTGCCTTTTGCTGCATTGCCGTCGCTGATGCGCGCCCGTCGCTGGCAATCGAGCTTTCAGCGGCGCGCACAGATGTCGTTCGAGTCTGCTGTCCGTGGGCCTTGCAAGTCTGAGCCTAACCCTGTTCCTGTTGAGACGCGCCTTCTTCCGGGCGTCTCGCTGCGTACCTCATCCAGGCGCGAGTGAGCTTCCGCACAGAGTTGGCCGCCCAACCGAATCTCGGCGCCGCCCTGGCCTCCTCGGCCTTGAGCGGCGGGGCGCACACCGCTCCTCCGGAGCCATTTCGGTTCAGCGTCAAGCTCAAAAGCGCGCGGTGTTCTTTTCGAGCCAGAACCAAGAAGCCCAAGCCGACTTGCCCGATGGGCTGGCGCAAAGGCACGGCGAGGCCCGGTTTGGTGTGGTGCGGGCTGCACCCAAGCGCCCCTTGTTACGGTCAACAAGTCTCATGCATGCAGGTGCGAGCTAGCGAGTCATGCTCTCGACTCGTCTTGGATGCGCACTCGGATCGACCTTGATACCGCGCAGGCTCTGCACGCAAAGTGACACACACAAAAGTCCCAACAGCACGCGCGCCCATCAGAAGCACTCGCAAAAGACAATCACATCCGATGCAGATGCACTCGTCGGAGCTTGCGAGCGACGCTGCGAGGGGTGGATGCGAACGCGTGTTTGGTCCCAAAAGGCACTTTGCCAACCGAGACAGACTCGCTTGGCCTCCTGCATTCGAGGGCCAGGCCCTCGGCTCTTGCGACAGTCAACCGCCTGACGTGAGCGATCGATGCTGTCGGTCTCCATCCTTCGACTTGCGCCGCCAGCTCAATCCGTGGCCCGACTTCAAGACGTGATCGCCCGGCCCGGTCCGTCACAGCGTCGCTCGCCCGTCGCTCTCCATGCCGAATGCGCTTTCGAGCCGCTCATACAGTACTGCAGCGCGGATCGCTACTGGTGTTCCCTCGACTCGAACGCGATCTCGCTTGAAATACCGAGTTGAAAATGACGTGCGCTCTTGCAGACGGCATCCGTCGGTGCAGGCCGTCTTTTCTCGCGAGCCATTGTCCGTGCGCTTGTTGACGTGACGTGCAGCCGCGAATCTGTGGTCTACCCAACTCAGACGGCTTGTCACACGATTTCCGAGCCGGCCATCTTGCTGGTGCCTAGATAGTCTCGCGGGGTGCGGAATTTGGGGCGGGCTAGAGCTCATGGGAAACGTAAGGGGCCACGGTGGCTGTTCGGATCTGAGTCGGACCCGACCTGGCCATCCCGTATCGTAGAGCGCACCACCGAACACGTTGGATTTCGGCTCACAATGTTCCGCGCGAATTTGAGCTGCAGACAGCCTCCGATGCATCGAGAGAACACATCGGCAGCGTCGGAGTCAAGCGCTCACACTTACCTCGACCTCGGATATCGAATCTTCAGGGTCTAAGCAGCAAGCCCAAAAGCGTAAAAAATCCACGTCTCTAGACTGCCTTTGCGGACCAAGCCAACATGAGTGCCGGCCAAGTCGCCGGTGCTTGCTTGCAGTATGATACCTTGCGGCTCTGGCATGCACTGAGCCGGCATCGTTGTCTCGGATTGACGCATGGAAGTGTTGGCATTACGGCATCCGGTAGCTCTGGCGAGATGCTGATGCCGTAAACGCATCGGTGCAGCCTGCCGATGTACGAGCGGCGACGGAGAGGCCGAAAGCAGCTTTCGATTCGTGCATCGTCTCCCGTTGGCCTTCAGCGAGTGTAGAATCCCAATCCATCCGAGGAGGCACGACAAAGAGCCGTGTGGACTTGCGGGTTCCGTCGGTTGCAGGAAAAGGAAACCGACACTCGCTCTCGACGCACGCACCTCCCGCGATATCCGCAGCTTCAGGTCCAAGCATCCCTAGCCGCCAGGGAGAATGCGTCGGGATCAGTATCGGCAGCTCAAGCTCAAGTTTGCCGACATCCGCAGAATGTGGCTGCGCGGCTGTTCTCTCCGGCTTGGAGGCTGTCATCCGTCGGCGTGCTGCGCACTGACGCTCTCGAATCTGTCCATGTCTTGAAAGTCGGAGAGATCGTACCTGCACCGAGTCGATATGCACGTTGCCGCAGCGGGCATCGTTCGCAAATCCAAGCCGGTCGCTGGTCAAGCTTCTCCAAGCCCTATAATAATTTACGCTCGGTCGGCAATCTGATCGAGTTGGCCCAGGCACAGCTTAAGGGCGCAGAACAAGCCCAAGTTTCATGCAAAGCCTAATTTCAAATGCATTCCTCTTCTTGGAGCACTTTTTCTTCTTCGCAGGCTTGCCCGCTGGGTGAGATCAAGCATTTGCTGCGATCGCGGCAACGAGGGCTATAGAACCTGGACGACGAGCCTGATCATGTTGGGAATGGCCGATACGGATGGGTCGAGGAGCCAAGACAAGGCCAGCGGGAGCTTGGCGAAGCTGAGGAGGCTCCGGTGGAAAACCACCAAGACGCACGCGCGCGGAATCCGCCGGGGGCTTCCACCGAGCTCGGCTGGTGTTCGAGAAGGAGACGTGGTCCGCGTAGGCGCATCCCTTGCAACGGCGGTAGAGCCGTGCATGCCGAACGCTCATAGGCTAGGCGGCGGCTTGAGTTCATCACGTAAGGGTGCATCCTCGACCCAGCGCCAAGAGTACAACCAACACGATTCGCACCCGGGTCCGCCGTTGAGCGATGCTTTATTCTACCACGCTCGGAGTCTGACCCGCCCGGTTCGAGCGCGACCAAACCACCCGCCCGCACACAACACTGCAGCTCAGATCACCGAGACTACAGCAGTATTAATATTGTTGCTCAAGCTTGTTGATCTGCATGCGCGGCTCGTATAGCTTTCGACAGCATCTGAGCTAGGCGAAAGTTAAAGTCGGGGTCGGGATAGGGTCCATGGAAGACTCTCGCTTCCGCAAGGACCGCACTGGGCGTAACGCTCAGGGTGCTGATCCGGACTGGTTCGCGTCCGAAATGGTACATTGTCGGGTGACCCAACGGGTTGTCGTGAGGTGACAGCCGCGCGGCAACCGACCTAGCGGCTTCCGGGATTCCACGTATCGCTTCCACGCCTCTTGCCCGCCGCTAACGGCGATCTCGGTGTCCGCTCCAACTCATCACAGATTTCCGGTTCTGCGATTGCGATACGATACAGAACGCCGGCCTCACAGTGGCTTTGCTCGCGCCACCCCGGGCAAAAAAGCCACGCCGACCGCGCTCTAACTGTAGAGAACAATGGCAACCACTGACCAGCCCGAGACGTACGCGCGTGCTCTGGCAGCCTTGCAGTTCTAAATCCAAGGCCATTGTGCCTCCGATCTTTGTGCGCGTGACCGATTGGCATTGGCCGCAAAAGCCGCATGCAACCCTGGCGACCCTGGCGACCCTTGGTCTGTTGGCTAGTGCTATTGTTTGGTCAACGCAGGTACGGCTTCGCTCTTTGCACCCTTGCGCGCGCGCGGGAGCGGAGTCGGGAATCTTGCGGTCACTCTACTACTGCAACGTTACGACCACTAAGCGCCCGACACCGCAGCCCGCTACACCATCCCGTCCAACTTCGCCTGACGACCGTATGCAGATTCGCCACCCTCCTCATGCGAGACCGTCCAAGACGCTAGCACGGACGACGCAGTGGACACGAGACGAGTGTCAAAGCCGCCACGAGTCTGACACATCCCGACCCCGGGTCGCGCCACGATTTTAGCTTTTTCGGTCTCGCCCGGCCTCGGCTGCCGTCGAGGTGACACAGAAAGCTCCTGGGCCCAGACCGTCGAGCGCACCGCCAAGGTGTGGCTTGACCCGTACCTCACGGTGCGAATCCTTCACGGCACTATCTGGCCGCTGCCCATGGCCTCGAGCTCCAAGCCGCTTTGGGACGAGCAACGCCTGGTGCCGGCAGGGTCTCAGGGGTAAGTTACCGTGGGATACCGTGGCAGCCGGACTGTCCGTTGACGTTGCGTTAGGCTGTGGCTTGGATTCAGCTCTTATGTGTTAGAGCGATACACGATGGGTTTCCCAAATTGGGATTGACTCGGCCGATATGGTAATATCACCCATGCTCAGACGCGTCGCGTCTCCACATGGGATCGGCTAGGGTTGGCGTGGGAGGGAAGACCCCACCAGTCACGCAACGCTCACGCCTCAACTTTTTTGGGCAATGTCCGGTACGGTGTGTTGGATCCATCCACGCCTTGGACGAGCTTTCCATCGGTGAGTCCGGCCGAACCGTCGGCCGAACGTTGACGCTCGTCTTCCATATTTCCGCACCTCGAGCGAGCCCCGACCGCGCGGCGATCCGAATCCATTCCCCTCTCGCCGGAGACGCGGCCCACTTGCAACAAGCTCACCACCAGCTGCCACCGGCCGGACCGGCTTGCTTGCCGACCACGCTGCAGGCGAGGTGGAGGCGTCCGTAGCACGCCGCTGGCGGTGGTCATCCAGGCGCTTTGTCTGACCGACTCTCCGAGCTGCAAGCAAGCAGGGCGCACGTTGATCCAGCATGTCGGGCCTCTACCATCCACATCCGTCCGAGGACGACCTTCCGGCAAACAAGCGCCGCAAGGTCAACACCTGTCTGCAGTGCAAGAGTCGCAAAGTCAAGTGCGACAAGGTGCGCCCGCTCTGTGGGCCGTGTCAGCGGCGAAGGATCCCGGCCGACCGATGTGTGTTCGCCGACGAGGCCGATCCCGAAACGCTACAGCATTACCTCGGTCCCGACTACCTCGCCCAGCAGGGGTACGATGTCGGCGAAGCGGCGCCGCAATCCAGCACACAGGCTGGGCTGCTCGGCCTCCAAGATCCGCAGGCTCGCGCTGTGCTCGACCGCATCACGCGCGAGATGAGGCAGACCGATGCATCTGCCACCGAGCTTCCCTATCACGCCGCGAGCCTCCTCGACGCCGTCCCAGTCAACGGCACCGCTCCCGCCCAAGACACCATCGCAGCCGACAACGGCGCTCTCGACCCTTCGCTCACCCAGTCTTTCCTCGGCACCGGCGCTGCAGCGGCCAACGGCAGTGCATCCGCCGACGATGCAGCGGGAGCCATCGGCTCGCTCGAGTCCGGCAATCTCTTCCCCTTTGCAGCAGAGCCGACGCACGACCGCACCAAGCTCATCTTGGGACTGCTGCCCAACGATCACGTGGTCAACGTGCTGCTGGACAGTCTGCGCACCTTCGAGAGCAAGTCGCCCCTCGGCATCAGCTGGCGCCTCATCCGCATCCAGCTCATCAACCTTCGTGGCGACATCGCCGACTGGCGCTCAGGTCAGGTCGACGAGCCCGACGTCGATCTCACCTTCCTGGCGTTGCTCTTTGAGCTCATGGTTGCTGCGATCGACTGCAAACCCGGCGAAGAGGTCATCAGCGAAGGCATTGCGCTCACGTCCGAACAGGTGCCCGAGATGACCGACCGCTGGCACGCCACCTGCCAGGCTCTGTTGGCCATGAGCAACTTTATGCACGAACCCAACCTCAACACCGTCTGCACGCAGTTCCTCTTCTACCTCTACGAGCTGCGGCGCGGTCGCTTTCGCGTGGCGCTGCAGCACCTGCGCACCTCGTTCGAGGGCGCAAAGGCCATCTGCATGCATCAGCTCGGCTCGGCAGCGCAGGATGCGCAGAGGTGGCAGGCGACGCAGGAACAGGATGACGTGACCATCCGCACCGGCGCCGTCACGGCCATGCGCAAGGCTCAGTTCGAGGGCGGCGAAGTGTTTGCGCTCAACGAGGAGCAGGGTGTACTGGCCGCGCTGCGCGCACACGCGCAGACGGGTGCGCCGATCCGCAGCCGAAAGCTCGTCCAGACAAATCTGCCGGACCGCACCCACCTGGTGCGCGAGGCAGCGCGCATGCTCTGGGTCTCGCTCACCTGGCATCTCGAGCTCGTCACACCTCCGTCACCGCTCGGCGAGACCATCGACGACGCCGCCTGGACGACCGAGCTCGGCGGAATCGACGAGGCCCACCTCTCAGACGGCGAGGGTGCAGAACTGCCGACGGGGTCGACGCTCGGATCGATCTCGACGCACTTCTTCCAGTTTCTTGCGGCGTCGACGACGTTTCTGCTGCGCCACCGTCGCCGCGCAGATGGGGTTGTGGACGAGACCGAGCTGCTGCCGATCGTATCCGAGTGGAACAGCATCGCAGACACGCACCTGGCACGGATCCGGGAACAGGTCGCTACCGGCAGGGCGATGCTGAGCCACTTTTCGCTGCTCATCCACCACTGGACACGCATCCGCCTCCTCCGACCGCACCTGGGTCAGCTCGAGGCTAGAAGCTCGCTTGCCGCCTCGCGCTCCACGCTCGTCGACTCGTGCAAGGATGCGCTGGTGCAGGTGCAGAAGATCGTGGCGACCTCGGATGTTGAGCTCTCGATCTTCCAGCCGCTCGTCGCGGCGGTCAAGGTGGATGCGACGCTCGTCCTGACGATCCACCTGGTGCGGCGTGCGGTGCAGAACGATGCGAACGCGGGCGACGAGTGGCGCACAGTCAGAGCGCTAGTCAAGACGTCGCGTCTGCTGCTGTGGACGCAGGCGACCGAGTCGGCACAGCATAGGCTCGGCGCATTCAAGCCCTGGTACCGACACGCGAGGCAGCTCGTCGAACAGCTGCTCGTCGAGGCGTTCCAACGCAAGAGCACGGCCAGGAGCGAGCAGCCGCGCATCAAGCGCGAAGATGATCTCGCCGACGAGGGCGAGTTCGACGACGGGGACCAGGTGGATCAACCCCTGGGTCCGCTTGCGCCCGAGTCGCCGCTGAGCTTATATAGAGACCAGATCCTCGCGCAGGACCCGATCTACGACTCGCCCCTCTTCTTTGACGTTCTCGACGGTAAGTTCTTATGAAGCCCCGACGTTCAACAGACGGTGAAGCTGACTATTCATGGCTGTTCCGTTATGGGATGACGCTAGGATACCTGCGCTCGCTCTGATGCGCACACACGGAAATGGAGATATGCAAGCGGCGTCGAGATTGCAAAACCATGGAAAAAGATAGAATGCACAGGGGGAAGCGAGTGACTGGTCGGACCTAGGATGCAGGGCGAGGTTAGAGGATGCGGTCTGGATTGTTGAAGGGGTTTTCCGAGTCGTTGCGCCAATTGATGGGGCGGAAGAGGTGAGCTTCGCTCGAGCTAGCGTCTGGGTTGGGGAGGTCGGTGTGGGTATGACCTCTGATGCGCGAGGGGGGGTTGTCGGCCTCGAATCTGATCGAGGGTCTCTGGGATCTCGGGAGCGGGGTCTTTACTTCGTCGATGTTGAGTTCCGAGCCGAGGACGGAGAGGGCGTGGATCTGGATGTCGTCGATCACGATGCCGCTCGATCTATCGCCGACGAGGGCGTTTTGCGGGAATCTGCCGCGGAGCTGGATCACGTCGTGGCCAGGTTTGATCCTCCTACCGCCACCGCCAAGAGGACCGGGACCACGACGGGTGGGGATGCAAGCATCGTCGGGAACACCGACGGCCTTGGCACTACCCCAGCCTCCGCTCTTCTGCACGCGCGCGGCGACGACTTCGCGAACGAGCATGAGCGCCTGCGTAACGAGGAACGAGACGACGGCAAAGACGGCGAGCAGCAGGCAGAAGAAGACGACGACCGTCACGCCAAACTGCTGCACGTTGAAGAAGCCGTACACCCACACGCCGTATCGTCGATAGGTGATGTCGACAATGCCGAGGTAGAGCGCAAGGATCGAGACGAGCGGCACGAGATGCCACCACGGCCTATGCGGCGTGCGCGAGAGAACGACAAGGTCGAGCATGGTGAGCACCCAGTTGAGCGTATGCTTGCCGATGTTGGCAAACGCCGAGTAAGGATCGCCGAGCGGATCGGGTCCTCGGAGCACGCTCCAAAAGATGACCATGACCACGAGTGGGAACGACGAGACGGTGGTGACGAGCAGCGTGTGGCAAAACTGGAGCGGACGCGAAAAGCGCCTGCTGAGCCACGACCTGGGATACCTCGAGCCGATCTCGAACTCGGTAGCGCGCGAGTAGCTGAGTTCGGCCTCGATCTCGTGGTGGAGCCGAGTTCCAAACGCATCGATGGTGGCTTTGCTGCGAGCGACATCGATGCGTCCGACGCCGTTGCGCGGAACGGCCTTTTCGAGCATGTGGACGCGCGTCGCCTGGCTCGCCTTGCGCGCCTTGTTCCAGCGCGAGAGCGAGTACCAGAAGGAGCACGTGTGGATGGCCGACATGAGAAAGTACGTCGCATCACCCCAGAAGCTCAGCGCGGTGAAGTAGGTGATCGACCCGATCCCCTCCTGCACCGCAGTGGCGAAGGCGGTGACGAGCATGTAGACGGCCACCACGATGCGAAAGACGGCGAGCGCAGGCACGGGCAGGATGTACGAGGTGACCAGACGATGTTGCGGGTCAAACGGCGTGTCGACGCCAAGGTGGTGGTAGATCTTGGTCGAGATGCCCGACACTTCGGGAAATTCGGCTTCCACCTCGGGCTGGCCTGGCCGCGCCACAAAGGCAGGCCGGTCGTCGTCCAGGCGCGGCGTCATGTGCGAAGCGAGGTTGGCCATCGTGTTCACCAGTAAGGACCTGCCTTGCCACGGAAGACGAAAGGGGAGGAGCTGGAAGCTGCGTCGCGGTTGTGCAGGTGCAGTTCTGTAGCCACAGCGTAGACGAGGCAAGGGGTATCGAGGAAACTTCCTTCGTCTACGTGACGTTTGCGGCAGAGGTGGGGGGAGGGGCTAGGGGCGAGAGGGATGTCGGGAGAAAGGGATCCGCCATGAACCACGACATCTGGGCTGCTCTACTTATACAAGACGGTGCGAACGCTGTGTGCAGACTGTCGAGTCTGTGCGTACTCGATGGCTCAGAGTGGTACGGTATCTGTGCAGCGGGAGAAGTTAGCACGGCGGGCGGAGCTCGGGGTGAAACCTGAGCGGCGCCCGAGGTCTGCATCCGCTCGCAAGCCAGCTAGCCGCCGACATCAGAGTGCATTCAACTCTGGTTGCAGGCCAGTCAACAAGGAGCAAGGAGACTTAATTCTGATAGATGCCGCATCGGAGAGTTCCTGAGCCAAGCACTGCATGAGGGGAGCACGCCGTCGAGTGGTAGGAGGCGGCTAGGCGCCATGGCGGAGGAAGGCGGCGCCCTGTCTCGGTAGGCGAAGCGGTGGAGGCAGGCGGGGTCTGGACCAGGGCGGAGCAACGTGCATGCACTCGACTTGCGGCGGCTTATTGCACCTGTCAGAACGACGACGGACAGACTAGGCCGGATCGACTGGCAGTTGGGGCTTGACACTCGAGCGGAGGAGGCTCAGGCTGCTGTCGAGTAGAGCAGGCGAGGCTGATGGGCTGGGTTGGAATCCGCATGCAATTCGCGTTGTGATTTCCACTGTGGCCAAGCACCTCTGCTTTTCGCGCTCGACGCAACGCGATTCTGTGATTTTGGCGCGGCGGCGTTCCAGATGAGACACAGTCCAGTCTCCGACTGTCTTAGCCGCCCAGCCACTCTGCTGCACATTTCTGCCGCAACTTTTCCCCCCCTCTCGCCGCGCTGCTGAGCGCTCAAGTGGTCCGCCTTTGGCGTCGGCGGAAGGTGAATCGCTGAAACCTGCCTAACGCCTCATCGCCCTCTCCAGACTCGGCCCTCGCCAGGAGCAGGCAGCATGTGGCTCCACCACCCTCGGTCCAGCAGAGATAGCGAGTAAGCAGAATGCTTCGCATCGCCCTACTCGCTTCAGACCGGCACTCACCGCATCGGATCGCATACAGCACCCTCTCGCAGTGCGAAGCCCGTAGCCACTTAGCTCGTCTTTCAACAATGCAGCTACGAACGTACCGCGCTACTGGGAGCTCCGCCTGCCACTCCGAAGCCAAGCAGAAGCCGGACGAGCTTTACGTCGATGTCGGCGGGTGAATGCCGAGGGAGACGTCCAACAGGAAGAAAGTTTGATCCATGTTGCTACTAGCGGGCTAACAAATAGCGATATTTTCAGAATTTTGACAAGGTGGAGAAATGGGGCCGAATCCCGAGCCCGTGTCGGAGCCATCTGTTGAGTCAAAGTGGAGCACTCCTCCACCCGACACTTTCCTCTCCACAACTTTCCAACACCGCGGCCTTCCATGGCGCCCCCAACTCAGCCCAAGGCGGCGGCCAGGGTGGCGCGGCCTGCCGCTCGGTATCGCCCGGGCAAGGCCCCTGTCGGCGCCGCAGGCTCGCTCGACGACTACTCGGATTCCGACCAAGAGGCCGACCACCGCCAGGACCATGATTCGCAGCCGAGCGCCGCAGCCAAGATCAGCATCGCGGATCTCTCATCAGGCACCGCTGCTCTTCATTCCGCCTCAGCACAACGCAAGACTGCAGGCATCATCATCGCTGACGCATCCTCAGACGGGAAGAAGCTCAACGTGCGTCTCAACGCAGCATCTCAACCCTCGGGCGCGCCCGATCAGGACGACTCGTCAGAGTACGAGACCGATACTAGCGCGGAAGATGTCGTGTCGGCGCCCTCCAAACCTGTGTTTCGTAAACCTGGCGCGCCGGCAGCCTCCGAGGCGCCTGAAGCCGAGTCATCCGAGTACGACACCGACTCGAGCTCCGGTGACGAGAGCAGCGAAGAGGAGGCGGCACCCAAGCCGATGCTCAAGCCGATGTTCGTACCCAAGCGAGCCCGCACCACCATCCCTACCCCGGCCGCGCAAGCCGAGACTGCTGGAATGGATGCCGAGGCCAAGGCAGAGGCGGAGGTGGCACGGCGGCGGCAGGAGGCGCACGATCTGGCGGCTGCGACGATCAAACGACAGCTTGCGGAGAAAGAGTACCAAGCTACGCACCAGACCGATGTCGACGACACGGACGGAATCGACCCGGAGGCTGAATTCGAGGCGTGGCGGCAGCGCGAGCTCGCACGGCTGCAGCGCGACCGCGAGGCGATCCAAGCGAAGCGCCAGGAGCTCGAGGAGCTCGAGCGGTTCCGTGCGCTGCCCGAGGCGGAGAAGGAGAGGCTGGGTCGCGAGCGTGCGGCCAAGCTCCAAGCCGAGAAGAAGGAGCAGCGCGGCAACCCGGCCTTCATGCAGAAGTACTACCACAAGGGTTCGTTTTTCCAGGACATGGACATCCTCAAGCGAGACTATACCGAGAAGACGACCAAGGACGTCGACGTCAGCAAGCTGCCCAAGATGATGCAGGTGCGCAACTTTGGCGCCAAGGGCCGCAGCAAGTGGACCCACCTGGCCAACGAGGACACGTCCAAGTCCAGACTCGATCTCCCGCGTCCGGGAGAGGCTGCGTCTGGGTGCTTTGTCTGCGGCGGCCCGCATCGGAAGAAAGACTGCCCGCAGAGAGGCGGGCGCGAGGGCGAGGGCGAGGGCAGCGGCGCTAACCGCGCAGAGCTGACGAGGCAGAGTGGCACGAGGTCGTGGGGGGAGCCTGGAGCGCGTGATCATGATGTGGGATCGAGTCGTCGCAATCACAGTCCAGAGCCGAGTCGAGAACGCCGAGACGGCGCCCGCGACACCAACTCATCAGAGCCAAAGGAAGAGCGTAGGCGTGATTCTCGGTCCGAATCGGACCGCCATAAGTCAGCCTCGTCGCATCGCGAGCATCGCGAGCATCGCGAGCATCGCGAGCGTAGCAAGGATCGCAAGGATCGAGGCGACAAAGACCATCGTCGACACCATCGCGATCGCAGTCGTGATCGCAGTCGTGATCGTGATCGTGATCGTGACCGCGATCGTGACCGCGGCCACCGACGCCGTGATGAAGATCGACGGCGGCACGACGCCACCCGCCGTGAGCGACGTCGTGACGATTCGGACTCGCAGCGTCGGAAGCGTCACGAGAGCGAGCGGCGGGAGGAATCGGAGCGCAAACGCTCGCGTCACACGTCTCCACCACCATCCTAGCTACATCCCCATCCACTCATGTACACTAGCATACCGACTCTCCGATCGCAGCCTGGATCCTCGGCATCGAACAGAGCAGACGTAATGTGGCGATCCGGACGAATTACGAATAGGACGAGGGGCGAGCGAGGCAGAAAGGAGAAGCGAGCAATGTTTCAAGGAGCGAGGTATCGATCAACGCCGTCAGAAGCAGCGAATGTAGGCCTTTGGGAGAAAAGTGGCGGCCCATGTCGGAGAGGGAGCGGGGGAGAAGGTGGAAGGCTTAGCAGTTGCAGCCGCTTTGTTGGTTGTCCTGGTCGATGCGGATGGGGTCTGGGTAGTCTGCGTAGAGCTCGGCCTCAGCCTCCTGCTGGAGTGCTGCGCGAGCGATGGTCTGGAAGGCCTGTTCTACGTTGATGGCCTCCTTGGCGCTGGTCTCAAAGTAAGGGATGTTGCCCTTGGACTGGCACCAGGTCATGGCGCGCTTCTGCGAGACCATGCGCTTGCTCTCCTCGACGTCGATCTTGTTGCCGAGGACGACAAAGGGGAAGTTTTCGGGATCGTGGGGCGCGGCCTGGATGAGGAACTCGTCGCGCCACGAGTCGAGCGTCTCGAACGATTTTGCGTTGTTGACGTCGTAGCAGAGACAGCAGCAGTCGGCACCGCGGTAGAAGGCGACGCCGAGCGACTGGAAACGCTCCTGGCCCGCCGTATCCCACAGTTGCATGGTGACGAGACGGTCGTCGACCATGACCTCGCGCGTGAGGAAGTCGGCACCGATGGTTGCCTTGTACGCCGACGAGAAGCGCTTGTTGACATCTGTGGTAGTCAGCAGCGATGGAGTCAGCGAGTCTGCGAGTGGGCGAAGGAGGCTGGGGCGGGAGCAAGATCGGCTTACATTGGTTCATCAATGATGTCTTGCCGACACTGCAAGTCGCAGATAGGATGAGCAGAGCCGCAGCAAGTAGATGAGATGGTGTCAGTATGCCGTGCCGGCAGAGAGTGAGCTGAAAGGACGAGGATGTTTCGACTTACCCAGAGTCACCGAGGATCTACGACGAGAAGACACGTGCGGAAAAGATTGTAAGCCGAGGCTGCAGGCGTCTGGATTTGGGCTAGGCAAGCATACGTACGATGACCTTGAGGAGGACCTTCTTGCGGGAGGCCATGGCGAGAGAGTATGGTGCGACCGGGGCCAGCAGCCAGAGGATGAGGATGAGTTGTTGGTAGGCAGCAGATAGATGCGATGGCTTGCGTTCGTGTGATCGTGGTGAGCTTTGCGTGGATGATGAAGGTCAAGCAAGATGGCGATGAGAGACAATGATAGCGAGACAGACACTCGAGCGGGGCGGGCGTGCGGATTGTGTTGCGTGAGCCGCGAGCCACAGCGGCTGCACCACAGCGCTGGCCTGGCGCTTGGAGCTCACACCGCCGCGGTTGGCCTGAGCAAACACATGTGGAGTGCAAGCGGCCGCGCGAGCTCCGGAATTTGGCACGCGCTCCACGCCCCTATGAGAGCCAAAGCAGCGCTGGAAAGCAGCGCTGGCTCAGTCGAAATCGCTCCAAAAAAACACACACACCGAAGCAGCACATCGCCGATCCTCCGCCGCCCGCTTCAATCCATTTTTCAATTTCGTCATTCCCGCCCATCCGGCTCTGAGTCTGAAGCAAACGGGTCTAACACTCTTATCAAGTTCAACTGGACCCTCGCCTGGTTGCGAGCGAGCGGTGCTCAGGCCCTCTCTGTCCTCACGCAGCAACACCATCTGACGCATCGCCAGTCACTTCGGCAAGCATGGCTGCGCATGCTCCAGCGGCGATGCAGTGGCACCAAGCCATCTTCCTGCGGCTGCAAGAACGCGACCTGGTCGAGAAGCAACACGATGCCATGTTCCAGCAGTGTAAGTATGGCTCGACGTTCCTCGGACATCCCCTATCGCAGCGGCTGACCTCGACTCTCACCACACAGACCGCAAACTTGCCGAACAGACGCGCTTATTGAAGCAGCGCAACCGTGCACTCCTCAACGCCGCCGCCGTTGCGCCACCAGCCCCATCTGCATCAGCGTCGAGCGCAGCGGGCGCAGCGGGCGCAGCGGGCGCAGCATCTGGTGCCGCATCACCCTCCCCCTCGGCAGGCGCAGCTGCCAACTCGGTGCAGCTGGCGTACATCGCATCGCTCGAACAGCAGCTCTCTTCGCTCCGCGACGAGGTCGCGACGCTCTACAAGACGCAGGGCCAGAATGCGCAGCGCCTGCTGCTCATGAGCGAGTCGCATCGCGAAAAGGAGGACGAGGCGCGTCGCCAGTCCGAACTGCTCGCCAAGCTGCAGATCGAGCACGACAAGCTCCGGCGTCAGGCTCAAGACCTCATGCACGCCGTCGGCGAGAAGGACAAAGGCATCCAGATCCTCCAGGACGAGTTGGCGACGCTAAGCCTCGAGCTCAGCCAGATCGAGGCGCG
This sequence comes from Moesziomyces globuligerus, assembly GCA_030849465.1. Classification (NCBI taxonomy): domain Eukaryota; kingdom Fungi; phylum Basidiomycota; class Ustilaginomycetes; order Ustilaginales; family Ustilaginaceae; genus Moesziomyces; species Moesziomyces globuligerus. The sequence goes on from JARVLF010000007.1 coordinate 296,837, forward strand.
AAACGACGACCTCAAGAAGGACAACGCCAGCCTGCTTCAGCGCTGGCTCGACCGCATGAACGAGGAAGCCGACAAGATGAACGAGGGCACCATCTGGCTCGAAGAGGTGCGCAAGCGCAGAGAATCCTCTTCCAACTCCACGCCCAGCGCCAAAGCGGCACAAACCTCCACACCTGAGCCTAAACCAAAGTAGCACCACTCTAGCCATGCCGCCGCCTCATGATACCCATCCACTTTCGATCCTATTTCAGACCTCGACAGATCCAAGTGGCAATCCATCGCTGCCGTCTCTGTTTGTGAATGCTTGCCTAGGCCCAAGAGTGGCTGCGGTCCGAGCTCTGCAGCTGTTTCCTGGAGGCAGTATTGCGCGGTGCAGTGACGCGCTCGCTCTCGCTTCATGCAGGGTTTTGGCCTCGGCGAAACGGGCTGCACCCGACCGAGCCAAAATCGACGCCGGCTGGCACAAGTCGACGACTCTGAGAAGCTCGGAATTTCCCACTCTCTCGTCTCGATGCGATCGGGACGAAGCTCGTCTTGCTCATCACCATCACCTCGTCAGCGGTGTCGGCCCAATCCCCAATCGCAATCATGGCGCCCGTCGCCGTCCACGATGACCGCATGCCGTCGTCCTCGGACGCGCCATCCTCTTCCTCCAAGCCATACCAGCCGCTCCAACACGTCCCCGTCCACACCGCCGCCGACTTCCCCCGGCCCAAGCCCGTGCCCAAGCTCGCCTACCGCTCCTCCACCTACTGGAACTCGCACTGCCCTATCGTCATCGACAATGGCTCCAGCGAGCTGCGTGCTGGCTTCAGCCTCTCCGACGCCGCAGATCCCACCTCGCTTGCGCAGCAACCCTTCGCCGCATACGACAATCTCGTCTCCAAGGTGCGCGACCGCAAGAAGAACCTCACCCTGTTGCTCGTCGGGAACGACGTCTACGCAGACGGCCTCTCGCGCAGCTCCATCCGCAGCCCCTTTGACAACGACGTCGTCACCGGTTGGGACGCCATGGAGATCGTGCTCGACTACACCTTCTCCAACCTCGGCATCGACACGGACCGCGTCCAGCACCCGATCTGCATGACCGAGACGCTCTGCAACCCAGCCTACAGCAGAGGCATCATGAACGAGCTCATGTTCGAAGCCTACCAGGTCCCCTACGTCAACTACGGCATCGACTGCCTCTTCTCCGCCTACCAGAACGACGTCGCCGACGACGCACTCATCGTATCTTCGGGTCGATCCAGCACCGTCGTCATCCCCACCGTCGCAGGCAAGGGCATTCTCACAAACGCCAAGCGTCTCGCTTGGGGTGGCGCACAGGCTTCCGATCTGCTCTTGCGCCTCACCCAACTAAAGTATCCCGGCTTCCCCGCACGCGTCACGCCGTGGCAGGCGCAGAACATGCTCGAGGAGCTGTGCTACGTCTCGCACGACTACGCCGCCGACATCAAGGGCATGGCCATGATGCCCGCCTCTCACAAGTCCTATGCGCCCTCGACGTGGACGCCCATGGAGCGAGCCGACGTCATCGTCCAGTTCCCCTTCCAGGACGCTCTGCCCGAGCAGAAGTCCGAGGAGGAGCTGCGCGCGCAGGCCGAGCGCCGCAAGGCCGCCGGCGACCGTCTGCGCGAGCAGACGCGCAAGATGCGGCTCGAAAAGATGATGCAGAAGGAGAACGACCTCAAGTACTACCAGCAGCTGCGCGACAACAAGGGCAAGGAGCGCAAGGCCGAGTATCTCAAGCGGCTCGAGAACGACGGCTTCGATTCGGAGCAGGCGCTCGACAAGACGATCGCCAAGATCGAAGGCGCGCTCAAGCGCTTCCGCGCCAAGGAGCTGGGCGAGGAGTATGTCGAGGACGAGAAGCAGGAGGAGCCCAGCTTCCCGCTCGTCGACGTGCCCGACGCGGACCTCGACGAGGAGGGCGTCAAGGAGAAGCGCAAGCAGCGCCTCATGAAGGCCGGCTACGACGCCCGGCTGCGCGCCAAGGCGGAGAAGGCCGAGGAGAAGAGGCTCGAAGAGGAGGCGCTGCGGCGGGACGAGGACGAGCGCGTCAACAATCCGCGCGTCTGGTCGGCTAGGATGCGCAAGCAGTACGACGATGCGATCAACCGGATCAAGGAGCGCAAGCGCATGAAGGAGATGCTCTCGGATCGCAAGTCGCTCGCGGCGCAGCAGCGCATGAAGAACATCACGGCGCTAGCCTCGGATGCTCCGGGCAGTGGTAGTGCTACGCCGACCGGTTCGCGCAAGCGCAAGAAGGGTGGCGATGAAGATACGTTCGGTGCCAATGACGACGACTGGGCGATCTATCGCGAGATCCAGAACGCCGACGATTCCGAGGAGGAGGAAGATGCCTACGGACAGTTGAGTACGATCGAGTCGCGGCTGCTGAGGCTCGATCCTACGTTTGGGCCGGACGACACGTATGCGGCGCGGCTCGCGCGCAAGAACCGACTGACGCTCACGTTTTTCAACGGCCCGGGTGGCGGCGAGGAGGCGTCGATCGCACCGACCGAGGCGCTGGTCAAGGACGACGATGCCAAGGCAGAGACGGATCCGGAGGAGGTGCGGAGGCAGCATCAGCTGCATCTCAACGTCGAGCGCATCCGCGTGCCCGAGGTGCTGTGGCAACCGTCGATCGCTGGACTCGACCAGGCCGGGCTGGATGAGGTGTGTGCGCATGTCGTGCATGCGTTTGACGCCGACGTCCGCGCGCGCATGCTGCAGAACATCTTCTGCACCGGTCGTCACACCGCCTATCGTGGCTTTGAACAGCGTCTCTACTCGAGCATCCGTGCCATCCAACCCTCGAGCGTCCAGGTCAACGTGCGTGCCGCCAGAGATCGTAGATTCGACGCCTGGGCAGGTGCAGCCAAATGGTCCATCCGTCAAGCCGACCTCTTCCGCCAAACGGCCATCTCCAAACAGGACTACGAAGAAAAGGGCAAGGAATGGTTCAAGGAACATGCCTTGTCGGCCAACTGGAGGTAGCGCTTGACACACACAAGAGAACACGCAAAAAAATCGAAAAGTGGCGTTTTTGGGACCAGTGTGCAGATGTACGATTGCAGAAACAAGAGGTGCGCGGGTGGTTAGGCGTCGTTGAGACGGTCTTGCTCGTCGCGCCAGAGTTGGTAGAGGAGGCGACGACGGGCTTCGGTGGCGTCCTTGCGCGAGGCGGCGGTGAAGAGCGCCTGGAAGATGGCCTTGCGCAGCACGAGCGCCACGTCGAGCTCGTCGGCCTCGGCCTCCATCTCGGCCTCGTCGCTCGGGATCGGCACCGAAGACAGAGCCAGCAGCAGGGGATATCGTACATCCGACTCGTCGTCATCGTCGGAACCATCCTCTGAATCCGAGCCAGCGAGTTCAGGCTCGGATTCATCGTCATCGTCCTCGGCTGGTGTGAGCGTGCTCTCGTCCGCAAACGAGTGGAACTCGGTACCGGCGTTGGTCTCATCCCCATCCTCCTCGTCATCCTCCTCCTCCTCGACGGGAGAAACATCGTCTTCTTCCTCCTCCTCCTCGTCGTCGTCCTCCTCGAGGTCGTCTTGATCGTCCCGGGCGGATGCTCGAAGGGTATCCTGGAGGAGCGGTTCAAAGACGTTGGACCAGATGCGATCGTACATGGCCTTGCTCTTTGCCGTCGCGAGTGCATCGATGAACGGCATGAGCAGTTGCAGTGTAGGCACCAATGGCAAATCGTCCTCCTCTTCCACCCCGTCTTCTTGCTCCCCTTGCCTTTCGTCTTCGTGCTGCTGTTCGATGACCTTCTCGAGCTCATCGAGGTAGATATCCGAGAGGTGGTAAGTCAAGCTATCGGGCACCTTTGGATCGTTGGTGCTCAGCGCACCTCCGGGGAACTTTGTCAACATGCTGCCGAACGTGTGCACCGCCTTTGTTTCCCACTTTTCCTCGGCGAGCAGTCGGAAGCCTGCGGCGACAAACCGACGTACGAGCAGGTAGAACTTGTCGATCCGATGCTTGTCCAGCCCAGGCCATTCTGCGACCAGAGTATCCCAGAAGGTCTCGAGAAACGTGAGCCCCGCCTGGGCCCGTTGGCTCGACGCCTCTCCCTGCGGATGAACGAGGACGAGATTCGCCAGATCGTTCGCCAGACGCTGCTGCACCAGCGGCTTGTCCGACATCCAGAAGCAGTAGAACAGTCCCTTCCACAGCTTGCTGAGCTCGAGCGGGTCGATGGTATGCGCGCCGTTCGCGGCAAGGTAGGCGGTCAGAGAGCGAACCGCCGCATCTCGGGTGCGCTTCTCAGTCGACGCCAACGCCTTGCCCAGAGGTATGGAAGCATCAACTTCCGTGCTCGACGTCGCCTTGACTTTCTTCCCCTGCGACCCGGAGCTTCGACTCCCGCTCGCAGCGGCTTTGCGCTTCGATCCTGATGCTGCAGACATCCCGTCTGATCTGCTTCTAGCTATCGAGAGAGTGCGGTAGCGAGAGAGTGCGGTAGAGCTCGATGATGGTGTCGTGCACAGCAGCACTCGACTCGGAAGATTCCATCCTCGCCAGGCACGGCCCAAACAAATTTCACCGCTCCGCGAAATTTTCGGGCGCTTCAGACCCTTCCTGCTTACATAATCCACACTCCTCCTTCAGTGCCGCCATCTTCCACTGGACCATCGCGACCACAGGATTGCGGTTCTGGAAGGATGCATGGAGCTACGCTCTGCATTCTGTCGCGTCTCTCCAAGGGCCAAAGCGATTACATCAGACTATGCTTACATCCCAAGACGATACTCTTGCTACTTGACGCCGAGCGCCGGCGCAGGATAGGTGGTCGGGGCGGGCACATTCGCCGGAGCGGGAGGCGGAATCGGCGTACCGCCCAAGGGTCCAGTCTGACCGACGGCGCGGACGACGCCGATGAGCTTGGTCTTTCCCTCGCGCGTGATGAGCTTCATGCCGGGTTTGACGTACTCGGGGTAGCGGATGAACTGGAGGCGGAGCTTGGCGCGGTCGCCGGTGCGCACGACCGGCTTGCCCGTCTGGTCCGCCGCGCCGCCGGGACCAACGCCGAGCGTGGGCTTACCGTCGAGCTTGGCGATGCCCACGATGCGCACGGTCTGGCGGATCGACGCGGCGTGGAGCACCATGCAGCTGCCGACCGAGAGCGTCGTCGAGTGGTAAAGACAGAGGATCTCGGCGTCGAACTCCATGTAGCTCTTGGGCGCCACGTCTGAGCGGGCGACCATGACCATGCCCTTGCGCACCTGGTTCCTGCGGATTTTCTTGAGCGCAAACGACACGCTCTGCCCCGCCGTCGCGCCGTCGACGTTGACGCGTTTGCGCTGGATGCTCCGGATCGAGGTCGTGACAAACTGGCCCAGGCTGTCCGGACCCAACAGCGCCGAATCGCCCACCTTGCAGCTGCCGGCCAGCACGACGCCCGAGACGACGGTGCCGACAAAGGGCACCGAAAAGATGTCGCTGATCTGAAATTCGAACGGCTGGTTCACCTGGAACCTGGCCGCGCTCGCCTGCGGGAGGATGTTGAGAAAGCTGCGCAGCAGGTCGAGATTGAGGCCGGTCACGTTGGAGATCTGGAAGATGGGGCAGATGCGTTCGGACTCGAGGCGGAGCGCCGAGTCGACCACCTGGCCCATGTCGTCGACGAACACGGGCGTCTTGCGACAGCCGGGCGACTTGAGGATCTTGGTGAGCTGCTTGAGCGTCGTCTCGAGCACGTGGGTGGGCGTCATGTCGATCTTGGTGATGCACACCACGACGGGGACGGAGAGCGCGAGCGCGATGCCGAGATGCTCCTTGGACATGCCGATGAGGCCGGCGTTGGCGCCGACCATGAGCATGACAAAGTCGGGCAGGCAGCCGGTCATGCCGAAGACGGTGGTCTTGAGGTAGCGCTCGTGGCCCGCGAGGTCGATGAACGAGATGACCTTGCTCGATTTGGCGCACACCTCCTCCCACGACATCTTGCGGCCCGGCTCCTGCCCTGCACCGGCAGCGTTGTGGACGGGACGACCCTTGGAGTCGAAGCCCATGATCTCCATGCCGACGGACGAGGTTCGGCCGGAATCGACCTCGTGCTTGTGGCGGAAGAGGTTGACACGCGCCTTGCCTCGGCCATCATCGAGACCGCCCTTGGTGAGGACGCCGAGCATGGTCGACTTGCCCGCGTCGACGTTGCCGATGACGGCGATGCGCAGCTCGACGAGCTCTTCAGCGCCAGCGGGTATCCTGCGGATGAGCACATGTGCGGACTTGCTGCCGTTGTCGAGCCCGCGCTGATCGAGAACAGTCGCATCGGCATCAGAGAGGTTGGAGGCTTTGACGACATTGGCGATGGCGGCGGCCAGCTCCTCGTCGTTGAAGTTGACCGGCTCAGTTGCGCCTGCATCGCCGCCGATGTTGAGCACGAACTCGCCGCCTTCGTAAGCGACGCGGTCGGCGACGTACTTGGCGAGACCCTTGGCCGGGGCAACCGAGCCAGGCGCAGCAGTGTCGCCGTCGCTGACAGCACCTGCGGAAGTGGCTATCCTACCCTCTTCAGGGCTAGCGGGTATCGCTGCTGGTAATGTATGCGCGCGCGTGTTGATCTCCTCCAGGAGCAGCTGCTTGAGAGCCTGAGGAGATATGGAGAGGTGGTTGTCGGTAGCAGCGGTGGAATCGAGAGACGTGGTCTGCAGATTTGCTGTGAGGGCGTCTATTGTAGGGCCCTTCTTCTGTGGCGAGGAGGCAGTGGCGGACATCGTGGCAGAAGCGGCAGCAAAGGCGACGGTGGTGGGAAGCGGCTACTATGCGGGGTGCCAGGGCTTACGCAGGTCGGGGACTGAGCGCGGCCAGAGTGCGGAGAAGGTGATTCCGCAGCCAGTTTTTGCGACTAGGCGGGTGAATGCGTTCGAGCAGCTGAGCTTACTGTACTTGATGGGATGTGACTCGATACTTTCTGGTGGCGCATCCAACTGGCGAAGAGGACCGGGTGGAGTCACTTCGAGCTGGTTTGTTGGATTTCGACTTGTCTTTGTCGTCCACTACTGAGCCTGGAACGGAAGTGACTTCAAGTGGTAGATCCACGCGCGCAGCTGTGAGCTGGGATGTGGATGGGTGGAGCGGGAGATAGCAAACGTCTTTAAGGCTATGCGCTCCACGAGTGGCGGGGATGGATGCTGGAGCCCGTCGGCTGGCCCGGCGAATTCAGGCAGGGTGGATGCCGGCAGCAGCTCTGCAGGCTTTGCTTTCGCCTGCAGCCGGCGCGACGTGCGGGTGGGCCCGCTCAGCCCAACCCCCAGAGTGGCTGCGGTTTAGCTGAGCCAGCAGCTCCAGCTGCTGTACCCTGCATGTTGGACCCGCCAGGCTGACGCGCCCGGCTTCATGCACTCTCACCTTGGTCTGCAGCTGCCTCTGCGCAGCGACTGGCCCGAGAGCCTGGTTGCCGCAATCGGAAGCTCCGAAATTCGCGTTGCCTGATCGGGCTCTTGCCGTCCAGACCGCGGCATCAAGACTGAATGGATGTTCGAAAGCAGCAGCTGATACCCTTCCTCAGAGAGGGCTCCAAGCTCCGGAGTCAGGTCAGAGCGCAAGGCTACATCCAGTATGTGGCTAGGCTCGAGAAACGAGTGCGGAGAGCTTGGGCTCTGAAGTCAATGTCAAGAGACAAAAGCTGTTCTTCAAGCCACAGGAGCATTCGGGATCGGGTCCTGGAGCTTGCCTGTCGTCTAGCTCCACTGGGGAAAGCATGCCGCCTTCTCTCCTGTCGGATGCAGCATGCGACGAGACACTAGACCGCGTCTCGCCCAACTTCACCGGCTCGAGTCATACGTATCTGACGATCCAGCTTGAGGGCAGTCGCGGGCTCAATGTTGGCAAGCGGTGCATTGTATCCTTGCTACAAGTACAGGGGTAGCGTCTGTGCTTTTTGGTGATCTAGCAGCAGGTGAGCAGAGATCCCCGAGACGGCATCGAGTCGTGCCATGGCTGAGCTGGCGTCTAGGGATCCAGGAGATCCTCGACGTTCTGCCAGTAGGACTCGTTCTTGCTCTGCTCCATCAACTTCTCGATCTCCTCCTTGGTGAGCCACTGGAACTCCTCGACGTCGGTCTTGCCCTTGGCGATCTCGGCGTTGCCGGCGAGCACGTGCGCGCGCAGGAAGTAGGTCTTCTCCGCCGCAGCATTCGCGGCGCGGTAAAGGCCTACGGGAAGGTTGGAGACGAGCCAGATGTCCATCTTGTTGCCAAGAGCCTCGGTGACCGAAGCAGGTGCAACCTTCAGATTCAACGCAAACACAGGTCAGCCACCGTGTGCGTAACTCGGCATCGGGTGGGAGAGGATCAACTTACGTCGTGCAGGTTCTGGTGCTTGGTGTCGGTGAGCGCCTTGGTTGGGAAGCGCCATGTCGCAGGTTGCTTGTCCGACTTCTGCTTGACGACGAGATAGAGCGTACGGTCGAGCTTGCGCTCGAGGCTGCGCACGTCGTTCTTGGCATCCGCCTCTGTGGTTCTCGGCAACGGTCGGCTTTCTGCTTCGCCATCCGCGCTGGATGCCGAGCTGGACGAGGCGGATGCGGACGCAGCGGCTTCCTTGGACTTGGCGCCCTTTTTGGAGGATGCTTTCGACGCTTCTGCGGCAATGGCGGAGAAGCCGAGCGGCGAGCTAGCCTGTTCCTCATCGAAGCGCTTCTCTGCGGCCGAGCCCTTCTTGAAGTAGAAGTCCTTGGGGAAGGGCTGCTGGAGCGCTTCGGAGAGCTGGCGGTTGTATTCGTGATACGCCTGCTCGAACTTGGTCGGCTCGCGAAGCAAGACAGGTGGTCTGGACAGGATGAGCGAGCTGAGGATCTTGGTCGACGACGATGCGCTGCTCACGCGTGCTTCCGAAGCCGATGTTGCCGCCGCGTAGCTGGTAGAGGCGTGCAGAAGGCGCTTGGAAGGCGCGGCGGATTGCAGGAGCCGCAAGCGGGGAGCTGCTGACCTTGCTGCGGACATGGCGAAAGGACTGCGGTGTTGGTGGGAGGCGAGAGTCACAACGCGAGGCGGAATGTCGAACGGAGTAGAGCAATGAGCGTACAGGTCTCAGCGTGTGCAGTAGAGCTGGGTCGGTTTGGATGGCGACAGTAGGGTCGTGGTTGATGGTGGACGGGCTGCACCGGAACGATGTGCAACACAGCAGATTCGGATGAAGACGATGGTCGCGTGCTCCCGAAAAAATTGCAACTGGGTCAGGATCTTCTCGACTAAAAGATCCGCCTCGGCCTGTGAAGCCGTTTCGCACGGATTCAACGATCGCGGCCTAACAGGTATCCACTGCGCTCTCATGCGAACTAAGCCATCCGATCACGAACAGGGCTGCAGCGCCTCTATGCGGGCTGGACCGAATTCCAGAATTCCAAAAGTTGAAGTCCCAGGCTGCCAAGCGCGGATGAACAGCATGCAACGTGCCTGTCTCTCTCCGTGAAGCTTGGCTGAGCGAGGCTGAGCGAGGCTGAGCGAGGCTTCGCGGGTGGAGGAATTGGTGGGCGGTGCGAGTCTGAGTGAGGAGGGGCGTGCGGTGGGACAATCGACAGGGCGACACAGCGTACGGGCCACCCTCGAGAGCGGACAGGGGTGAAGCTCGCAGCACAAACGCAGCTCAACAACGCATCGCAGTCCATTCGCCAACATTTGATACCAATCCGTTCTCCTTCGATCCACCATCCGCACGCAGCACCTTCGTCGCTGCTAGCCGCACAGCACTCCTGAAATCGGCATCCACCGTCAGCAATTCGCTCGGTCGCCCGTCTGCTTGTCTCATCAAGCTCGTCCCGGCCATCGCGAGTCTCTGCATCTTCATCCGCCTGCCTGCTTTAGATCTTAGCGCAGCCTCCGCTGCACCCGTCGCAGACGCCTCAGAGTCTTGTGCTTTCCCTCTTTGCCGCCATGTCGTCATCCACGGCATCCCAGCAGGCTGAGGGTCAGGCCAAGTCGGCCAAGCCCAACAACGAAAAGGTCGAAGCCCCACCTCTCGTCTACCTCACCAACAAGTGGATCCAGGAGCTCACGCAGCGCATCCGTGCGCGTCCCATCCCATGGGAGGGCTACCATCGCGCCGACCTTCTCAGCGCCGACGAGCTCAAGATGATCAAGAGCGTCGATGCCATCGTCATCGGCCAGAACCGCTCCAAGCTCGATCCGCTCCTCGACGAGCACGGCGCCGACTACGTCTCGCTCTATCTTCGCCTGCTCTCCAAGCTCAGCCGCACCGATACCCTCCAGCAGATCCTCGTGCTCGTAGACGACATGCTCTCCGATCGCGACGACCGCATCGAGCTCTTCCTCTCCCTCCACGGCCAGGAGGAGCAGGACGGCATCGGGTTCCCCTGGAAGCCCTTCGTCAAGCTCCTCGACGTCCCCGACGACTTTGTCCAGATGAAGTCGGCCCAGTTCCTCACGCTACTCCTCGTCTTCTCCGCCACGCACTCGTCGCAACCTCAGCCGCCATCCTCCGTGCTGCCTCGCTTGCTCACCTTCCTCTCCTCCCTCTTGAGAGGCGCCAGCAACAAGGCCGCCGCAAGCGTATCCGGACGCCCCGCCGCCAACGCCAACGCCTCGCCCTCCCTTCGCCGCATGTCGCCCGACTACGCCGACGGAAACGGTCCCGAGATCGCCCTCGTGCTGCTCGAGGCGCTCCTGCGCACGCAGAAGTACCGCGTCGAGGCGTGGGAGTACGATGTCGCCAAGATGGGTCAGCCGCCTGCATCGTCTGGCAAGGCGAAAGCCACGAGCGACGACGAAGAGCAACAGCAGCAGCAGCAGCAGCAGTCGGAAGACGTCGACCGGGGCTTCCTTTCGGAGCTTGCGCACATCTTGCGGTTGAGCAACGTGCCTGCTGGAGGGTCGTCGTTCAACTCGAGCGCCAACTCGCCTGCGGGTTCGGGCAGTGCGACGCCCTCGCGCCAGACGGGCGGCAGCTCGGTGGCGAGCACACTGGTGGCGGGTGCCAACAACGGCACCAACGCGACGCGGGCGGGTACGCAGCTGGTGTACCAGGTGGTGCTGTGCTTTTGGCTGCTGAGCTTCCACGGCGAGATCGCCTCGGAGCTCAACGTCAAGCTGGGGCTGGTGCCTCTGCTGGTGGATGTGGCGCGCAACGCGGTCAAGGAGAAGGTGACGCGCGTGACCGTGGCGACGCTGCGCAACCTGCTTGCCAAGGCGGCCGAGGTGAATGCGCCCGTGATGCTGGGCAGCAAGTGTCTGCCCTTGACCGAGAACCTGCTCGCGCGCAAGTGGTCGGACGAGGAGATCGAAGAGGATCTCGAGTTCCTTCGCTCCGAGCTCGCAGAGAGGCTCAAGACCATGACGACCTGGGACGAGTATCTCTCCGAGCTGCAGTCGGGTCAGCTTACCTTTGAGAGCCCCGTGCACGAACTCGATGAGTTTTGGAAGGAGAATGCACCCAAGCTCGTCGAGGACGATGGAAAGGTGCTCAAGCAACTCGTCGACGTGCTCGGTCAGTCGGAGGATCCCACCACGCTCGCCGTCGCCTGCTCCGACATTGGCAAGTTTGTCCACTTCTTCGAACAGGGCAAACGTCGCGTCGGCGACCTCGGCGCAAAGACAAAGATCATGTCCCTCATGTCCCACCCTGACCCCAACGTCAAGTACCACGCCCTTCACACCGTCGCCAAACTCGTCTCCGCCAGCTGGCGTTAGCCCGCGCCTGCCCACTGCCACCCATCCGTACCGTCTCTCCTCTCGTCCAGTACATCTCTCCCCCAACCACGTTCTCGTTTATGCCACTTCGTTCGTCCTCCCGTTGCGCACGCAGCCAAGTCAAAATTGCATTGTGTGCGGTGGTTTCTAGATGAGCAAGGGCGAGTCGATGACGGAGAAGCCGACGGCGACGCCGCCCTCGTCGCTCTCCCTGCCCTTTGTTCGGAGCAAGTAGCCTCCCGACTCGTGGTGGTGGATCGTAGGCGTAGCGTTGGCGCCGGATTCAAAGAGGATCGCGCCGTAGACGCCGAGTTCGGAGACGGTGTCCTTGGCGAGCACGGCGCCCGTGGTCGGATTGGCGGGGGTGGCAGCCTTGACGAGCAAGTTGCCAAGTCCCGCGGGAGGCTTGATGAGGCTCATGAGGATGTACGCCTGCCTGCGCGCGACACTCGTCGCTGCATCTCCCTGCTCGAGCTCGCGGAGGAAGGTGGGGATGTCGTGGCGGTAGACGTTGTTGCCGCCACCTTCGCGCTGCGGCTTGAGCACAAAGTGCTCGGGCGCGTTGAGCGCGAGCTCGTAGCCGCGCCGGCCGAGTTCCGAGTCGTCGAGCGGATAGAGGTCAGTGAACGTCTCGCGCAGCTGCTCCGACGTCGCAGCGCGCGAGCCAAGAGGTGCCAGCAGCGCCTCGAGCTCCCCGGGCTCGGCCAGCACCTGCTGCACCTTCTTGGCGCCCGCGAGCTGCACGGCGATCGAGGGACACTTGATGGCACGGCTGAGCTCGAGGCGCTTGCGCGTCTCCCACTCGGTCGACCCCGGATAGTCGCCCGGGCCATAGCCGGCGCGGAAGTACACGACACTGATCTCGATCTGCCCGAGCACGGGGTGGTCGAGGTAGAGCGTGCGGCTCGCGTCCTCCGCCGGCGCAGTGACGCGTTGCGCGATCTCGGCAAAGCTTTGTCGCACCACTCGGATGCCGTCGCGCTGCAGCGCATGCTCGAGCGGACGTTGATCGAACGCGTTCCTCTCACCCTCCTGCACGACAAAGAGCACGTACACGTTCTTGCTCGTCGCCCCGCCCTTTTGCGCTCTGTACGCCGCATGGGCTGCCGCCAATCCGCCAGCCAGGACGTCCTGGGCCTTGTTCTGGGGCAGGTTGGCTAGGTCCGCCAGCCGCGGGTCGACACTGAGATAGTCGGTAGTCTTGGCCAAGTGTCTATGGAGAGCATTGACCCTCGTGCAGAGTGCGCCGAACGAGGCGCTGATGGTGTTGAACTCGACCTGCTTTAGACCGAGCTCGCCCGAGCGGCTGCCCATCTGTGCCTCGGGAGCTGCGGCGCTCTCGTGATCGTGCAGGAGGTAGTCGCTGCGAAAGAGACCGAGGGATAGCGGCTGGACGAGGTCGTCCTTGACGGCGACGTAGATGTCCCAGAGCTGCTTCTGGAACTCGTCGACGTGCACGACCGACTCGCCGATGACGCGCGAGAGGAAGGCGTGGTCCGCCGAGACGTGCGCGTAGAGCTGGTCGTAGGTCGGCTGGACCGCCTGCGCCTTGTCGAAGAGCGCGCGCGGGAAGGGCGAAGGGAGCAGCGAGAAGGGCGCGTGGATGGCGCTGTCGCTCGCGGGTGCAGCAGAGGCGTCGACGGGGACAGGGCGATAGACGATGCCGTGGGCGAGCGCATAGTCGGTGGCCTGCGCCGAGAGATAGTCGCGGCTCGCACTCGGAAGCGCCGGTGGCCACGCTGGCAGGTTTGGCGAGCTCATTGTTGGCGCGCGAGTTTGATGATGGATGGTCGGCAAGAAGCTGACGAGGAGCCGAGAAGAAGTGGAGAGTTCGATGCAGCCCGTGCGGGCGCAGCAGGGGATAGCATCGCGCCATCCGAAAGCGCATCTTGCGAAAGCCAAAGCCAACCTTTTTTGTCGGCTTATTTCCGAAGGACCCTGAAAGTGCACGCACGGCTCGGCCGGTTTGGGTCGTCTCCACCATCACACGTCGGCGTCGGCGCCCTCCGAAGCTTACCGTCCCAGAAGTCGGCTACTGCGCAGATCCTGAAACGGGAACTCAGGACGAACTACCTGCTGAATCGCCAAGTCGATGACAATGGAAGCTGAGACCGCCGCTGCTGCGGCTGCAACGAACCTCGGCAGCTCCGACATCGACGCCAAGTTGCGGCAGGAGAACCAGGCGGCGTTCTCGCGTGATCTCGAGTTCCTCTCGTCGCTCGCCAACCCTTACTACCTCAACCATCTCGCGCTCTCGGGCGTGCTCTCGTCGCCTTCGTTCCTGCGCTACCTCAAATACCTCGACTACTTCCGCCATCCGCGCTACGTCAAGTACCTCCAGTATCCTCACGCGCTCCACTTCCTCGATCTCCTGCAGACGCACAACGACTTCCGCCTCGCATGCAGAGATCCAGCTTTTGTCGGCGAGGTCATGGCGAAACAAGTCGCCCACTGGGCAACATGGCGTGACCCGGATGCAAACGCAGACTCGGACCCACCCGAGTCATCACACACTACCGCTGAGGCCTAGCTTCGCCTGCATCCTCCAATATACCCACTGCCATCACACACAGTCTCTCCGCAACGCGAGTCACACATCTCAGGGCGAATCGCAGCCGAGCGTCTAGGGGGTCTCGGTGTTGCTAAGAGGGATAGCATCGTGCACATTGATGGCGCAAAAGGCTAACGCAAGTGCGCATGGTGATGTTCTTCCACCAGTCCCTGACCCGTGATCCGTTCGCCCGACGTGCTCCATCCATCCATTCCTGCCTCCTCTTCGATCTTGCGCAGACGTTCGCGCTCCCGCTCGCGCTCCTCCTCGGTCATGCGCGCCGCGTAGGGTTTCGAGACGATCTCCTGGCTGATCCGTTGTGTATCGAGCTCCAGCGCATCCGACTCGCCCGTGTTCTTGCGCCTCGCTCCCTTTCTCCGCTCGTGATCCTCGTCAAACAGCAGACTGTCCTCGTCCTCCTCGGCGCCGACATGCTCGTAGCCGCTGCCACGTCCAGCTCCGCGCGATGCCCCTGTCCGCTGTCCACTACCGCCCGCGCCGGCAACGCCGCCAAAGATCGAGCTGGCACGCGAGCGGATGCTCTCGCCGAGTTCGTTGAGGCCGGCGATCTCCTGGCCGACCGAGTCGGCGCCGCGCGTGATGAGGCGGTACTTGAGCAGGTTGTACAGCGCGATGCCCAGCAGCGTGATGCACAGACCGGTCACGTTGATCGGCGTGAGCTCGTCGCCGAAGACGCTGCTGGCCAACGCGATGGTCAGCACCTCCTTGAAGATGCCCGCTACGCTCAGCGTCACCACGCTCGTGCGCTTGATGAGCGCAAACTCGGCGAGGTTCATCCCGAACGCCAGGATGCCCGGCGCACCGATGAGCCCGATGGTACGCAGCGCGTGCGGCAGCGTATCAAAGTAGCCCGACTTGGCCGCAAAGATGGCGTGCCACGACTCGAAGATCGCCGAGAGCGATATGAGGAGGACACCCATCACAGGCGCGAGCCAAAAGATGGTGGCGATGGGATTGTTCATGCCCATCTCGTCTCGGTCCAAGAGCATCTGCGTCAGCGCCCATCGCAGACCGCCCAACGCAGAGGCCGATAGCACCTGCACTGCGCCGACGAGGACGAACTTGGTCTCTGCTGCGACCATCATGACGACGCCGATGGTGATGAGCGCGATGATGCCGATGAGGCTCCAGCGGATGACCTCGAGCCCGAAGAGGAAGGCGAAGAAGAGGACAAAGGCGAGGTTGGAGCTCTTGCACATGGTGTAAAAGGTGAGCGTGATGGTCTTGAGGCTCGTATTGGAAAGGCCGATGTCGAGCGCCGTGGCCAGCGCGCAGGGGACGACCTTGGAGACCCAGTGGATCGCCGAGGGCCGCGAGGTGGTGCCGTTGGGTCGACGCGGCACGAGCTGCGGAAAGAGCTTCATGGCGGAGCTGCTGAGGAGGAACTGCATGAGCATGTGGAAGCTGGTGACAAAGAGCGGATAGGAGAAGTTCTTCTTGTCCGTCGAGAACATCCACTTGTTGTACACCGAGATGAGCGTGGAAAAGGTGTACCAGCTGAGGATGAGCAGCACGTTGACTACGGCCGCTTTCCAGTACGCGTCCTGGCGTTCCTTGAGCGTCCCGCCCTGCCGACGTTCTAGCGAGCGCGTCGAAGGGATGGCGGAAGCCTGTTCTGCAAGTCTCCAGTAAGCGCCCGGATCGAGCGAGTGGCCAAAGGCGCTGGAAGGAGTGCGGTGGCCTGTGGAGGTGTCGACATCGTCGTGATACGGCGTCGAAGTGCCGTTGGTGCTGCTGGTCAACGGCTGCGACTCGGCCTGATCATCGTCGACATCGTTCACATCGACGCGGTCTCGCAGTCGCGATGCTGTAGGCTGCGCCTTGGCGGCGCGTATTGTGTCCGAAGAGAGCTTGGGGGACGAGGCGGTGGCGAGATCGTTCGAGTTGCGCGCCGACGAGCTGCCTGTCGTCGGGAAGAAGATGATATCGGACTCGGACGACTCGACGGATCGGTCGGTCGAGACCGAGCGGGCGTCCGCTGGTGGCAGGCTCATTCCGGGACAACGAGCGGCGCGATGCGTCCGCGCGTCGACGGGGATTCCGGAGGCGACACGAGCAGGGTGGAGAACGACTTGGAAGCGGCAAGACCTCTACCTGAACATTGCTGCTAGTCTTCGAAACAGACTCTTGTTGGTGGCGCGGCAGCTCAGCGCTGGGAGACGACGTGATCGCGGCAGCGGCGGAAGCGGCAGCGGAAAGCCGAGAAGGGCGATGTTGGCGTAGGTTGTGTGGAGTGCGTCCAGCACGCCGCGGGGTTGGGGTTCTCGGGATGCCACCTCCTCGCACAGGTCACGCTCTGCTTGCACTGTACACTGCATTCACAGCTAAAGCTCTCGGCAAGCGAAGCGTGTCGCTTGCACTCGACCCCACCCTGTCGCGCCACAGACGCTCTCGTCCGTTCCGAGACCCGCGCTCGCACCCTAATCTAGAATCGGGCTTCCATGGCCAGTCAGGCGCATCTCGGCGGCTGCACCTTTTCGGAAATTGCTCGAGCTAAATTTACAGTGCGACAGCAACGCCGATTTCACAGTTGGCACCGAGCCCCACCTGTCTAGTAGAGCCCCCAAGGGTGTCTGCTGAACATCACTTGCCTCGCGCAACCAGGCGCCTATCGACATGCATACATTCCCAATCATCATCAAGATCCGAACCAAGAGCCGTGCGAGAGGTGCAGCACCTGGCCCGTCATGATGTTGGAGGCACCGGCATCGGCGAGGTAGACGTACGTGGCGCCCATCTCGGCGGGCTGGCCCGGACGGCCGTGCAGCGACACGCCGCCGATGCCCCAGCCCTCCATGTTGTCCTTGCTGCGGCTCGCTGGCTGCAGCGGCGTATACACTGGGCCTGGAGCCACTGCATTGACGCGGATGCCCCTCGCAGCCAGGTGAAGCGCCATGCTGCGTGTAAACGAGACGAGCGCACCCTTGGTCGAGCTGTAGTCGATCATCGCCATGCTGCCCTTGTACGCCGTCACCGAGCTCGACTGGATGATCGTCGAGCCGCGCTTCATGTGCGGCAGCGCAAACTTGGTGAGCGCAAACGCGCCCAGCACGTTGCTGCGGAACGTGCTCTCCGTCACGCCCAGATCGAGCTCCTCGAACCGCTCGCACGGCACCTGCTTCGAGGCGTTGTTGACCAAAATGTCGAGCGTGCCCCACTTTGCCATGTGCTTCTCCACCACCGTCTTGCAGTAGTCTTCCTTCTCCAGGTTGCCCGGCACCCGAAGGATCTCCTTGGTGCCCATCGGCGCCTCGCCGACGAGCCGCTCGACCGCATCCGCGTCCTTCTCCTCCTCCGGCAGGTAGGCAATCGTCACGTTGGCACCCTCGCGTGCAAAGAAGAGCGCAACGCTGCGGCCAATGCCACTGTCGCCACCCGTGACAATGGCCGACTTGCCCTCGAGCTTGCCGGTGCCCCTGTACTCCTCGAGGTACGGCTTGCCGTCGCGATCCCACTTCTCCACCTTGAGGTGCTCGGCCAGTGGCTCCATCGACTCGTCCTCGCCTGGCAGGCACTGCTTCTGTCCCTTCGGATAATAGTTCGGGTAGGCGGTCACCACACCGTCGTCCTTGGCCTCTTGTTGCGACATGTTCAAGATAGTGGTGAGAGGGAGGGGTATCGAAGAGTGGTACTGTATGCCAGGAAAGACAAAGGAGGGGGGCCACGACAATGACAACGTGGGAAGCGGGCGAGATATATATGCGAGCACGTGAAGCACTCCTGCGCGCTCAATGTGCTACTGCTCAGCTGCAGATTGCGGAGCTCGGCCCCTCGTCATCTCAGTCCTGTCCAAAGGGCCAAACCGAACGACGCATCGCTTTGCCTGCTACGACCAGCGGGCTGGCGCGCAACAGCAAAAAAAGCATTGTCACGGCGACGCACGAGGCTTGGCTTCATTGCTGAGTGAGGATCCAGGCATGGCGGCCATCGTAGGCTGTGATAAAGATCTTCTCAGCGGCACGTGTGACTCGGGCAGTCTGAGATCCAAGCTCAACGGCCGTGACAGCAGAGACCACAAACCAAGGGAGTGGATGAATCATCAGGAGGCGTCATCGGATGCGGGGAGGGCAACCGGGAAGAAAATGTTGAATCAGACCTTTCTACATTTCGCCGCGAAGAGCGTGGCGCATCTTCCACGTGGCAGATCCATCAGCAGTTCGCTGGAGAGAGTGCCTCTCCCGGAGCCGCTGTCGCACGGAAAGCCTGGCAGGAGCGATGCAGCCAAAGCGGTCGATCGATTTGTGGGCAATCATCCGCGATGCTCAAGCTTGAGCTTGAGACTTCTGGAACAGGTCCACGCACGGATGCTGCATGCCGACGACGGTGAAGGATCTCAGCAGTTCAGCTCGCGCGTGACCGAAAAACGCGGATGCGTGATCGTGATCACCAAAATCTGAGACAAATCGGGCAGGCCGCCAGGTGAACCTGTGTTGGGAGTTGGAGCTCGAACGGCTGATCGCCATGATTTGGCTGACGGAAGGCGCGCCACCGTGGCAGAGAGTCGCCGCCCAACGCATGCTCCGTGGAGCCCTCTGCGATTGCCTTGCCTCTGTTCGTCGTGCATCGAGCTCTGTGCAGTGCTGCGCGAACTTGCCGGTGTCCCGAAGCAGGGAGGCCAGACCCGCTGCGCTGCATCTTGCAAGCTCAGAGCGTCTCGGGCCTCTGGAAGAGTGCGGAGCTTTGTTCTTTCCGATTCTTCGTTTTGCAGAGGCTCTGTCTACAAGCTGACCGGTGGCTGCTCGTCAAGCCTGCATTCAGTGCTGTGCCGGAAGCCAGAGAGATCTTTTATTTATTTTTGCGTTATAGTTGCCAGATGCAATCTGACTGACGTTCACCAGTCTCTGGCCGCTCGAAAATTAACGTCGACTACTGTACTGTCGAAGAAAAAAAAAAAAGCTAAAATCTATTTGGTGGGATTTCCTCTCCGCCGCTCCAGCTGTCCAGTGGGCCGTCTCGCTTGCATGTGCTCGTTCCGTGCGCGGGTGGGCAGCGGAGCGCCTGCACCAAGAGGGCCTCTGCCATGGAGCCGCTGTAGCTAAGCGAGCACCAGATGGGCGGAGGCGTTTGGCGGTGCCTCTGTGCGTGGAAGTCGAAAGTCGCTTCGTGCATTTCATCCCGCCCGGTCATCACCCAACAACCGCCCGGCCCAGCCCCGCCCCGCCCGCCAAGGCCCCCATGCCTGTGCTTTCTTGACGCCTTGCCTCGAAGCTACAGCTACAGTAGCGTGGATGGACACGTCTCGCGTCGACCCTCGCCTGACTCGCGCTTTTTTTCTGCCCTTGTCGTTTTTTTCCTCCGCTGGTCCGGCCGCGTGCAGAAGCCTCACCTGCCCCGTGCCCGACAAGGATCTCACTCTGGGCCGGCCCCGCTCAGTCTGGCAACACGGTGATCCGCAGCGTGATCCCGCCTGCAGCTTCTGGGCCTGCTTGACTCGCATGGGCCTTTCAAATCTCCGCCGTCCGCTGTGCAATTTCGACACAACCGCAGCCCTCCCAGCTGCTCTTGCTGCCGTTGCTGCCCAATCGTGATTCTGGATCTCGCGCTGGAGCACCCAGCAAGTGAGGCGCAGCAGCCTCGCTCGGCACGCACACGACGGCCCAGCTGCGGGTACCTCTGCCTCGCGACGTGTGCGTCTGCGTATGCG
This sequence comes from Moesziomyces globuligerus, assembly GCA_030849465.1. Classification (NCBI taxonomy): domain Eukaryota; kingdom Fungi; phylum Basidiomycota; class Ustilaginomycetes; order Ustilaginales; family Ustilaginaceae; genus Moesziomyces; species Moesziomyces globuligerus. The sequence continues at coordinate 316,716 of JARVLF010000007.1, forward strand.
CCTCTGTGCATTTGCATCCGTGTCTGAGTCGACGTTCTGCCTCGCCGTGGCGACCGAGCTTTTTCGCTCCATTCCTGCCTCGTCGCTTGGCCTGGTTGGCTTGGGCCGTTCGATGCTCACGCTCCGCCGCGTCTGGCTCGGTCGGCTGTGCCTGCCCAACGCCTCGCTCGCATCTTCTTGCAACCTCTCCACCATCCATCCCTCGACTCCCTCCATCCACACAACGGCACCGCTGGCCACACCGTGACTCGGGCCATCCGCCTTTCGCTCTCCTACGAGACAGCGATCTGCGTGCCTCTGTCACACCAGCCTTGCCCTTTTCACAGCACCCCTTGTCGCCAGCTGGTTTCTTCCGATTTCTCTGTCTGATCGCTTTCTGCACCCTTTTTAACCGCCATTCGTCTGTCAACCTTGCCTTGACCGCGCACTCCGAACGGATCGCCTTCCGCCTCACGCATCACCGTCGAAAGCGACCTTTCAGCACGTGTTTCGGGCCATCCGAGTTTGCAGGCTCCTACACTTGGCGGTATTCGATTACTCTGCACGCCTCATCTGCCGCAGCGTCTTCGGTGCCTTTGTCAGCGCCGACCACAGCTTTCGGTACATCCGGGGCAGATCGTTTGCGTGTGATCGTAAGCTTCCTACCTCCACCCGCTACGTCTCGTCGAAGCTCGTCATCCTTGCCCGACGTGGCAGTCTCGTGCAGCCATGCCGCCCTCTTCGAGACATAGCGCCCATCCTTCGCACCATCCGCGAGACATGCATCTCTCAGGGCCACCAGGTGGGCCTCCGCTTCAAGGCGGACCCGGCATGCCCGCCTCGGGTCCAGGAAGCCAACCTCTGCATCATCCGCACTCTTCCTACGCCCAGTCGATGCCGCCGCCGCCCGGCCTGCCTCCACACGCCATGAACGGTGCCAATGGCCCTCCCTCTGGCCCTGGAGGTCCGCCTCCTGGTCGTCTCGTCATGGCAGAGGGTCCAGGTGGCGCAGGAGGACCCCCACCCCCACCTCCGCCTCACATCCCCCGATCTTCTTCGGCGCAGAGCCGCATCATGGACGGTCCAGGTGCATCGGGTGCTCCTTCCTCGGGTGCCGGCGCCTCTTCGTCGCCCGCGCTGCAGAAGCTTGCGCTTGCCAACGAAGCCGCTTGGGTCTCCGTCGGTGCAGCTGCCGAGACCATGGAAGACTACGACCGCGCGCTCTCCGCATACGAAGCCGCGCTCCGCCACAACCCGTACTCGGTGCCTGCCCTCAGCGCCATCGCTGGCGTTCACCGCACCCTCGACAACTTCGAAAAAGCCGTCGACTACTTCCAGCGTGTGCTCAACATCGTTCCCGAGAACGGCGATACCTGGGGCTCCATGGGCCATTGCTACCTCATGATGGACGATCTTCAGCGCGCCTACACCGCCTACCAGCAGGCGCTCTATCACCTCCCCAACCCTAAGGAGCCCAAGCTCTGGTATGGCATCGGCATCCTCTACGATCGCTACGGCAGCCTCGAACACGCCGAGGAGGCCTTTGCCAGCGTTGTCCGCATGGACCCCAACTACGAAAAGGCAAACGAGATCTACTTCCGTCTCGGCATCATCTACAAGCAGCAGAGCAAGTTCCCCGCCAGTCTCGAATGCTTCCGCTACATCCTCGACAACCCGCCCCGCCCGCTCACCGAGATCGACATCTGGTTCCAGATCGGCCACGTCTACGAGCAGCAGAAGGAGTTCAATGCCGCCAAGGATGCTTACGAACGCGTGCTGGCCGAGAATCCCAACCACGCAAAGGTGCTCCAGCAGCTCGGCTGGCTCTACCACCTCTCCAACGCCGGCTTCAACAACCAGGAGCGCGCCATCCAGTTCCTCACCAAGTCTCTCGAGTCCGATCCCAACGACGCACAGAGCTGGTACCTCCTCGGCCGCGCCTACATGGCCGAGCAGAACTACAACAAGGCTTACGAGGCGTATCAGCAGGCTGTCTATCGCGACGGCAAAAATCCGACCTTCTGGTGCTCCATCGGCGTCCTCTACTACCAGATCAATCAGTACCGCGACGCCCTGGACGCCTACTCGCGCGCCATTCGCCTCAACCCGTACATCTCGGAAGTCTGGTTCGACCTCGGCAGCTTGTACGAGGCGTGCAACAACCAGATCAGCGACGCCATCCACGCCTACGAGCGTGCCGCCGACCTCGACCCCGACAACCCGCAGATCCAACAGCGCCTCCAGCTGCTCCGCAATGCCGAGGCCAAGGGCGGCGAGCTTCCCGAGGCGCCGGTACCTCAGGACGTCCATCCGACCGCATATGCCAACAACAACGGCATGGCTCCCGGTCCACCTACCCAAATCGGTGGTGGCCCCGGCCCGTCGTACCCACCCCCTCTCGGAGGTCCTCAGCTCGCCGGTACCGGTGGTGGTCGTGGAGACCTCGGCGAGCGCGATTTGCCCGGCCCTGGCCACTTGCCTCAGTCTCACTCGCCCCCGCCGTTCCGCGGCCCCGACGACCGTGGCTCGCGAGGACCGCCCCCTGGTGCGCTCGCTCCCATGGCTCCCGGTGGGCCTGGCGGCTACTCGCACTCCCGAGTCCCCTCGCCCGGCCCGCCGCGTATGGACGCATACGGAAGGAGGATGGGCTCGCCACCACGCCGCTCGCCACCGCCTCCGCTTCGCTCCGACATGCATGATGGCCATGGACCTCATGCGCATGGCGGCCAAGGCCACGGCGACTTCCGCGGTCCGCCGCCGATGGGCGCCAGTGGCCCAGGCGGGCCTCCTCCGCCGATGGATCACTACGGCCGACCCATTGGTGGTCCCATGAGCGAACGCGAACGAGAGATGGAATGGGAGCGCGAACGCGAGCGCGAGAGGGAGCAGGCGGCTCGCGGCTACGGTACTAGCGGTCGCGTCACGCCTAAGCACGAAGCAGGCTACGCGCGTTCGCAGCATGGCAGCAATGCGCCATCGCCAGCCTTTGGTCGGCCTCCCGTCTACGGCCGGGATGAGGGTCGCGACTACTACAGCAATGGCCACCCGGGCGCTGGACCTGGCGGGCCACGCGGCGGCTACGAACGCGGACCCCCGCCTGGCATGCGCTACGACGAACGAGGCCCTCCCCCGCCTCACTTTGAGGATGAGCGAGGTCACGGTCCTCACGGCCACCCGAGCGAGGGCCGATACGGTGGCTACGGCGATACCATGGACGGTCCCCCCGGCGCGAGGGGACCACCACCGCCTGGGCTGCGAGGACCTACGCCCGAATGGGAGCGCGCCCGTGCTGCGGAAGCCGGCGCTGCGCCCGGACACGATGGTCCGGACAGCAGGAATGCCGGCGGACCTGTAAAGCCTCGTCGCGCGCCCAAGGCCAAGGACGAGGTCGACGCGGCGGGTGCGCCGCCCTCGCCCGCACCTTCGGCAGCTGGCAAGAAGGGCAAGCTGACGGGCTCGCGAGCCAGCTCACCGTGGTCTGGCAAGGGTGTCGCAGCGGCTAAGAACGGCAAGGGCGGTGCTGGCGGCGCTGCCGCCAAGAAGGGAGTGTCGACGCCGCTGCGTTCGCGCGACGACCAGGCCGGCTCGAGGCCTGGCTCGCCGGCGGAAGGTGTTCGGGCCCAGCGCGAGGTGTCGCCCGCCAGCTCGGACGGCAGCAACGAGCCGCTGGCCGCGCGGGGACCTGCGTCGCGCGTCGTGGACGAGGACTACGACGAGGGTGCGGCTGACGCCCTCATGGGTCTCGCTGGAGCGGCCTCGGTGTCTGCCTCGGCTGCTGTGCCGGCCGCGGCTGCGGATCGCACCAACAGCCCCGACAAGCGGCCCGAGAGCTCGTTGGGCAAGCGACCATACGCCGAAGACGACAAGAGCAGTGCTGGTCCGGAGGATGCGATGTACAAGCGCGCCAAGAGCGGCAGCGGGTCGGGACCGGCAGGACCGGCGCCTGCCGAGAGCGGCAACGGCCCCGCGGCGTCGAATGGCACGACGGAGGCTGCCAAGCCCGAGCCGGCGGCCGAGCTTTCGGAGCGCGAAGGGTCGAGCGGTGTCGTTCGCGAGGAGGCTGGAAGCGAGACGGTGACGACGCCACCCAATGCGGCCACGCCGCCGTCGGCTAAGGCGGTGCCCGAGACGGAGCAGTCGATGGAAGTGGATGCGCCCGAGCCGGCCAAGCCAGCCGAGAGCGCGCCGGCCAAGGATGAGGCTGCCGCCGAGGCCAAGGGCACGCCAGCGCCTGCTCTGGCATCTGCTCCTGCGTCTGCGTCTGGTTCTGGTTCGGGCGAGCAAGCCCACGCTGCGGAGAAGGGCAGCAGCAACAGCAGCGGTGCCGAAAAGAACCAGCGCGACGAGGCCGAGGACGACGACGGCCGCGAAGACGAGGAGGGCCAGATCCACGAGGATCCGCCCGAGAAGCGCGAGGCGTAGGCGCAAAGATCCGAGGCGAAAGTGGCGCCGTGCAAAAGGCGCATCTAATTCCAAATGTAACAGTGTTCCCTTTAGAGCTGGCTGGTGATACCGAGTGCGAGTGGTGGCGATGGGAGTGGCGGGTGGTGATGATATGGTCAGAGGTGGGTGGGAAGGATTTGGATAAGTGAAATTTTTAAATGGAGGAGGGGTGTTTATTTGGGGGAAAATGGGGGTTGATAAATTGCAAATTGGGATGATGGAGTTGCGCTCGTCAGGGATTGTGATGATGCGATGGTAGTTCGTCTGGTGGTGGGTCTAGAGGGTGAAAGAGAGCAAAGAGTGCCGGGAAAGGGTGCGAGTCAGTACCGCTCTGGCTGGCGCGCAGGAGGCAGGGTGGAGCTCGCACCGCCCTCCTAAACGCTAAGGAACGCGACAAAACACAGCAAAGCACAGCGGAGCACAGCGGAGCACAGCGGAGCACAGCGGAGCAAGGCCCGGTGCAAGGTCGCAATGTCGCAAGCCGTGATAAGCGCTTCAGAGACCAGGACCAAGAGGCGCTTCACGGACCCCGGGACATCCGCGTGCCGGTATACCTCGGACGCCATCTCAGTGTTGAAAGCCACGACCGCAGTCAGCTCCCCAAACTTGACAGACCTCGCACTCTTCTCGTCGTCGCCCGGGTTTAGAGACTCACACGACGTCCGCCAGTGAACACCTCAGCGCACCTCATCTTGCCATCCACGTTCCGCACCTTGACCTTCACCCCATCCCCGACAGACTCCGCCGTAAGCCACACACAGATCCGCTTCAAAAGCAAAGTCCCAATCCCAACCAAACCAACCCATCCCTCAACACTCACAGTCCCCACATCACAACCGCCACCCTCTTCCTTTTTCCCACCACGCAACACACACCGGCGAGAAAAGACAGCGAGAGAGCAAAAGCGTTGAGAGAGATACGATCGAATGTGAATGTGTGTGTGCACGAGAGCGATTGAATAGAACAGACAGCCATTGAGATGTGGAAGGAGAGAAAGACCAAGGAGACGATGGTAAAAAGAGACACGAAGACCAAACCCCAGTCGGGCAGGAGGATCCGCAACGAGTCGCGATCGTGGCGCAGCCACACGAGACGCAAGATGCAAGACCCAGCCACGCGAAAGCCGCGCATGGCTCTAGACGAAAAAGTGCGTGTAGATGCGGCTCGAGGGCGCCACGGCCATCTCTTCCATCTTGTACGTGTTGAGCTCCTCCTTGATGCGCTGTGCGAGCAGCGGCGTGAGACGGTTGCACGTCGCCTGCTCGCCGCGTCGGTCGTAGACGGTAGCGGGCCAGGTCGAGTGGAAGATCAAGTCGTCGGCAAAGACGAGCTTCTTCTTGGGCTGCGTGGGCGCCGTGACCGATCGCTGCGGCGCAAAGTCGGTGCTGGGCATGTCCATCATGAGCGAGAGCGTCGGCATCGACGAATTCGAGTGGTGACCCAGCACGCCGCCCGCATGCTGGATGGAGCCGGGCGAGGCCGACCTGGGCGGCATCTCGCCCGAGCGCGAGCCTGGTCTGGACGACACGGGCGAGTCGGTCTTGGCACCAACGCCGTCGAGGCGTTCCACGCCGGCCGTGTTGCTCGAGAGATGCGTCATGGGACCCGCAGCATGCAGCGCCGACGACGCCGCGGCCGACTGGGGCGCATCGTACGAGTTGGCGCGGATGCGACCGGCAAAGGGCTTTTCAAAGCCGCCGCTCAGCGAGAGATCCGGAGTGGAGGCGGTCTTCTTGAGGATGCCCTTTGGGTTCTTGAACTGCGCCGCACTTGCGCGCGAGCGCTCGATGCCCTCGCCCCAGTGACGCAGGCTGTCGGTCTCGAATTCGTCGCCCGACTCTTCGCCACCGAGGCCGCCAGCGGCCGGCATGTGCGGTGGCTCGAGCAGTTCGCTGTCGAACGACGTGTCAAATCCGCCTTCCTCGCCGTAGGGCATGGAAATCTGCGGCGGCACGTCCGAAACGATCGGCTCAGCGCCCGGCTGGCCGTTGGCACCCTCGCCGTAGTGCTCCGGTTCGGCGTAGGTGGTTTCGAGGCCGGTCGGAGCATCCGAAGTGATCGAGCTGATGCTGCCGCCACCGCTGCTGCCGAACTTTTTACGCCAACCGCGCTTGGACTTGAGGCGCTCCTTTTCCTTTTCGATCATCTTCTGGCGGTTCTCGCCCGCTTCGCGCGCCCTGGCTTCGGACTCCTGACGCTCGCGCGCAGCACGCGCCTCAGCTTCCGCTTGCGCCTGCATCTGCAGCTGATGCTGACGGACGTAGGATGCGGCAGGCGTCATTCCAGTGTCGACGGCACGCGCACTCTCCAGCTCCACCGTGGCGTGCGTGATGGAGGCCGAGGCAGGGATGCCCTTTTTGCTCTTGCTCGCTTTCTTCGACTTGGTGTTGATTGCCGAATCGTCCGAGGCGGTGGGCATGCCGCCGAAGGCATCGCCGTGCATACCGTCGCGGCCCTCGCGCTCCTTGTCCTTGTTGAACATGTTGGTGAGGCCCATGAGCGAATGGCGGCGTGCCAGCTTGCCGAGGTTGCCCACTTTGCGAAGCATAACCGAAGCGCTCGAGACGGTGGAGGAGATGGAGATGTTGTCGGTGGAAGAGTTGAACTTGCGGTTGAAAATGCTGCGCTTGCCCTCGTTGTTGTTCGAGAGCGGAGGCCGTGTGCCCCTGCGCGAGGTGATCGAAGCACCGGAAGAGCCGGGGAGCGCAGCGCCGTTGTCGGGGGTTCGCGGGGGCGAGGTGGAGCGTGTGGATCCGGTGGATGCATTGGTGTCTCCGGAGGAATTGGGCAGTCCACCAAGCTCGCGGCCGGGGATGCCGTTGGGACGTCGCACGCCAGTGGCGGATGGGGCGCCGTACGCGCCGTTTTCGTGGATGTCGTTCATGTTGGAGAAGGAGAGAGCCTTTCGAAGCTTGCTCGAGAGACCGGTCTTCTTGGAGGCTTTGGGAGCGTAGCCAGGCATCGGCGTCGAGCGACCGCCGTCGACACGGTCATCGTCGCTGCCCCCGTACACGGCCTCCTCGTCGTCATCCTTGGCGGTCTGTCGCGAGAGAGGCGAGGGCTTTTTGGACGCAGCCGGGCTTGGTTGCGTCGTGCGTTGCGAGGCGTTGATGGATTGAAGCGAGGCAGACGAGTCCGAACGCTGGTGAACGGGTTGGCTGGCAACAGGTCCGGACGCAGCGGTGGCCGTTCGCGATGAGACGTCAGACGCCAAGGACGACTGGCTGTTGCTCCGTGGCGGAGCACTGCGGAGGTGTGCAAGTCCACCCTGCGAAGAGGGTGCGCCAGTCACATTCTTGGAAGAAAGCGACGAGCCGAGACCTGGTGCGGAGGCCGAGGGAGGGATGGCCGCGAAGCCGCGTTTGCGCTCCGCAGCAAGCATGGGGGAAGTCTCGCGCGACGAAGTCTGCGAAGCAGCGCTCGAGGTGCGCAAGCGAGGTGCAGCCGCGTTGGAGCCGACCGTGCCTGCGCCGACAGTTGGAGGTTGTGAGGGTCCAGATGGGAAGTTGTGCACGTTGGTGGCACCGATGTCCGAGTTGCCGCGTTGGGTCCTGCGGTAGGGGTGGAAGCCGCCAGCAGACGAGACGGAAGAGGAGGCCGAGTGTCCGGAGGGAGCGACTTGGCCGAACTGGCCTGGGCTCATGGGGTGGCCGTTGAAGCTCCTCATCTGGTTGAGCTGAGGTCCACCTGCGGCGTACTGGCCGGCGGGGAAGGGCGGCAGCACCTGGTTGCCTTGCTGCTGCTCACGACGAAAGGTGTCATTGTAGGTGATATACTGAGGTCGCTGGGGTGTGGACGAGGTGCGACGTCGGCTGTCGGGCCCGGGAGCGATGTCGCTGGCGGGAGCGTTTTGCGACTGCTGCTGCTGCTGCTGCTGGCCGTAAAAGTGCTGAGCCTGCAACATTTGCTGGTATTGCAACCATGCAAACTGGTTTTGCTGGTTCTGCTGCTGGTGATGTTGTTGGGCGGTCATGTGTGGATAGTAGCCTGGCGTCGATTGGCCGAAAGGCTGGGGTTGGAACTGACTGCCAAACATGGGTAGCAGGATGCAGAGACGTGAGAGCGGTGGGCCAACTTGAATTCGGAAGCTGGATAGCTGATCCAAGGGCTAGCAAAGGCGGAGGACCGTGGCGCAGGAGCGCCGGAGCGTATGCAGGCTGGGCGGAATAAGCGGCTCGACGTGCCGAGGCGGGGATGTGCGGCAGGAACGATGCAAGATAGAGCGCTGCTCGGTATCTAGAGGGTCCTAGAGCGGTTGACAGATTTGGGTGAGGAGCATGCAGGTGAATGCCAGGGGTGGAGTACGATGCGGACACGGGTGACGGAGGTCTGCGAATTGGGTTGAATGGGCCGATGGCGGCGAGCGTGGAGCCAGGGTGAAAGGTGAGCGGGGCTGCTATGGATTGCAGATGCAATGGCGGGGAAGAGTGCGTGCGATCAGGATCGAGAGGGAGCTGGCATGCAAGAACGGAATGGGCGAGACGTATGCAGGCGACGGGGAGGCTTGAGGACCGAGCGGAAGCGGAATCTGAGGATCCGGAGAGGGATCAAGGAGGCCAATAGGGAGGTGAGACGAGAGGAGAAGGAGCAAGATCCGACTCGGAAGGGGTTGATGGCGTTGAGCGCACAGTCAAGCCAGTGCTATGCAACTGTTGGCGGTGGCGAGCTGGACGTGATGGGGAAGCAACCGATCGATCCGAAGCCGGTCGACGTTGGCTGAAGGTGGGTTGAGGGGGGTGGGGGGTCGTGGCGAAACGGAGCGAGGACCAGGAAGGAGGAGCGACAGGGAGATGAAGAGAAGAGATGGTGGAAGGGCAAAGGGGAGGGAAGAAGCGATGGCGAGGTTCGAGCGGGAACACGAGGTCGAGCGGGAGGCGCGTACGAGTGAATTCGAGTGGCTCTGGCAGCACAGCAAAGTGAGTCTGAGCGAGGTGAGCGAGTGAGTGAGTGTGTGTGTGTGTGTCTGTGTCTGTGTGAGGCTGCGAGGCAGTGGGCCAAATGAGGCAGCCAAGCGGGTGTCTGGCAGAGGGGCGCAGCGGGGCGGCAGGGGCAAATCACGACTCGCACACACGCAGCCAGCCAAGCTCAAGGCAAGCCCGACGGAGCAGGGTGAGTGAGTGAGTGAGTGTGTGTCTGTGTTGGAGCGGAGCCGATGTGCCGCTTCGATTCGAATCCATGATTTTGACAGGCGTCGGAGCACGGCACAGCGCTCGCTCGCAGCGGGCGGCAAAAAGTGCAAAAGCAGTGCACAGCGGAGCGAGTGCGCAGCTGCTGCCGAACGCGCGAGCGAAATCCTCGCACCAGCGCGGCAATCAGCAGCCGGCCAGGGGCACGATTCAGGGCCACACCGAGACAGTACAGCCAACCAGCCAGCCTCGGGAGCAGACACGCAGTCACGCGCCCCACCATCTGCCGCGAATCACGCACCTGTCGCAGGCCATCCATCACCACAACGGCGACTTTTGCCTCTCGGTCTAGCTCGCCCAATCGCTTCTTCCAATGAGTGACGCACGTACACACACAAACACAAATGCACAGTCCGCTCTCCTTTCCGAAAGCAACACTTTTGTGCATGCGGGAAGGCGTGCAACAGTGTCTGTCGGCCAGCACGGAAGCAAGGCGAAACGGAAAGGGGGGACCATGCAATGCAGCCAGCCTCACTTTGGCCCCGCCCACAGCCCGGCCCAGCTGCTCAGCTCGATCTGAACCGTCGCCTCTGCCCGCCTCGCCTCGCCTCGCGCTCCGCTCGCCTCGCTCCCGGCCCAGGCCAGGCTGGTAAAGCGTCAGCTGCATCAACAGCGAGCAGGTCGAATGGGATTTGCGATTCGAAATTAGCTGGCGCTGGCTTGCAGACAAAAGCGTGGGCGGCGGCAGTGCGTGTCGCCGGGCGTGGGGCGTGGGTCGTGGGTCGTGGGTTTGCTCTGCAAAGGGCCAAAAAAAAGTGTTGGTCTTACGAGCAGTGTGAGTGTTCCATTTCTGGGAATCGGTTGGGGCGAGCGCTCTCCCCGTTGGTTCGGCTGCTGCCGATGGACGTGCAAAGCTGACAGGCCAAGGGTTTGCGCGTTCGAACCGAGCTAAGCGAGCCCGACAGCCAAGCCCCGGGCTGCCTTTGCGACCTTAGCTCAGTGCCCATCCGCCTGCACCCCCAGCGCGAGCGGTACAGTAATGTTACTTGCACTGAGTTGGCGAATGCAAGCCCACACGCCCTCTCACACTATAATCCTCTACGCATGCACGATGCGCACCCGCACGCCCACAGGCCCAGGCGATTCCATCAAACCATGCAGCTTCGCAGCAAAGCCGACCTCGTCCATGCAGCGCCCCACCTCTCATTCACTCGCTCCGCAGTGCAAATCCCATCAGCCTCAGCAATCAAAGCTCGCTCTTCGTCGGCCGCGTTTGTGGGGGGAGAAGGGGGAGAGGGCGATTTCTTCTCGCGGTGGTGGCTTGCAATTTTGATCCACGTCCGCCGCAAACAGATTTCACATTCGATCGACGCGCCAAGGCCGTGGCCACGCCCACCGCTCGCCGATCGATCGATCATCCAAGTGACCCCCTGGCCCGCTCTGGCTGATATCAGCCGAGCTGCCCGAGACTCGGCGGGCTCGTCGCCGTTGACTGTGCGTCCCCGCCCTCCGGAGTAGGCTGTGTGCATGGAGCAAGACAGCCTCGGGGGCCGAGCCGATGGATTCCTCAGAGAGGCCCGATGCACAGCAGAGCAGAGAGCGAGGTCGATTCCAATGTCGGTGCTTCGCTCACGGGCTGGCTGCGGTGATCACTGCACTCGCTTCACCGTACCCATGATGCCCATCCGTCCATATCGTTCCGGGCGAGAGAGCAAACACGCTTAAAGACGGCATTGCCGACGCTCGGAATTGATGGCGTGCGTGCGCCATGCGACGGGAGATGTCCGGCTCCACTTGCTCGCAGCTCAGCCACAGCATCGGAGGCCATCGCTGTGCGGCTGTGCAAAGCACAAAAGAGCAGCTGTACAGTAGTTCATGCGCCTTCCTGCACGTTGGCCAGCTGCTTTCCAGGTCCTCTCACAGCTTGCGAACGGCCTGTGTCCAACGACGCTGCTTCCAGCCCTGTTCTCCGCCCAGTTTCGTCATCGATTTGGTCCCACCACGCGCTACGCCTGTCTCCACCCGTGTCTCGCGTTGCCGCCATGCACGCCGCGCTGGGCCTTGCAGCAAGTGAGGTCGAGCTCCCCAGAGGCGTCGCTGCCTCTCGCTTCCACATGCGTGTTGGATTTTCCCTTTTCTGCTTTTTGGGATCATTCGACTTGCACCAGCCTCCGTGCATGGCTGCTTTCTCGGCCCCCGCCTGCGTTCCAACCTTGGACTCGCTGCGGCCAGTGCACACAGAGCGGCGCGATTTTCAAAAATAGGAAATCGTCACCCTGGCCCTTCAGTCAGCCTTCACGTCGTCATCTCTAGCCGCTGGGCACTTTTGAAAGGGCAGCCCCCCTTTTTTCGACGCAGCTAGAGTCAGATGCAGAGCGCAGCTCAGACACGAGGGCCGTGCAGTTGCGTGGTCCGCGCCCGTTCAAGCGTGGACGACTCCACTTTTCTGCCCGGATCGCCTGGTCCAGCCGCGGGCAAGAAACGCATCCGCTTTGGCGGCGGCGACTGCTGCTGCTGCTGCTCCTGGTGCTGGTGCTGGTGCCGCTGCCTGCTGCTGGCTACTGCCGCCGCGGCCCTTTCGATCCAGCTCATGTCATTTTCATGGGCCCCTATGGCCTCACGGGTCCAATCGCCCGCTGCGCTTCCCAACGCTGCATTTTGCAGCAATTGCACAGAGCCGCTGCTGTCCGGCCCACTTGCCCCGTGCCATCCACTGACGTCGACTGCCTGTTCGGCGCCATCTCCGCTCTCCACTACCATCAGTTGCCGTTGGGTATACCTCCTACGACTCCACCTTCCTACCCAACTTCGCTTCTGCGCGGCTGCCGTCGTTGTTCGTCGACCCGTCTCCCCCGCACGCTGCTGTAATCCGCATCCCACCAATCGCATTTATCTGGCGCCAATCCCACTTCCCTTAACCTTTCGTTCGGAAACGCCCAACGCCTCCTCATTGCTCTCGACTTCACTTCGGCGGCGCACCGTCATCGTTTCCGCCTCTCTTACACGCTTTCGTCGTTGTTCAGCTCGAACATCATCCGCCGCGCAAGGAGCAATCCACAGCAAGCTTGCAAGCTGGACCGCTAATTGCACTCCCGTTCGCTCGTTTGGAAACCACGTGTTCTGCTTTTGGATCCGCCTGCATCCGTGACGGCCTTGTACTGCCAATCAAAGCGACTCTTGAGCATACGATTGCGCATCGAATCGCCATCGTCCCAACTCTCCACAGACACCCATCCTACATCCGTCCGCCCTCTTCACCATGGGTCTGCTCGATCACGTCGGCAGCGCCGTCTCCGGCGCCAAGTCGCACATCAAGCCTTCCAAGGAGGATCGCCCACCCGAGGGCGCTTCCGCCGACGACACCGAGGAGCTCGACGAGGAATCTGGAAACATCCTCATGTCGCTCATCGGCCAGCTCCGCATAGGCATGGATCTGTCCAAGGTGACGCTCCCAACGTTTGTGCTCGAGCCCAGGTCCATGCTTGAGCGCATCACCGACTTTATGTCGCATCCTGACCTCATCTTCGGCGCCGGCAAGCTCGACTCGCCCGAGGAGCGCTTCCTCCAGGTCACGCGCTACTACCTCTCGGGCTGGCACATCAAGCCCAAGGGTGTCAAGAAGCCCTACAACCCCATCCTCGGCGAGTTCTTCCGCTGCACCTACAACTACACGGACGGCACCAAGGGCTACTACATTGCCGAGCAGGTCTCGCACCACCCACCCATCAGCGCGTACTACTACGTCTCGCCCGAGAACAACCTGCTCTTCTACGGCGAGCTCAAGCCCAAGTCCAAGTTCCTCGGCAACTCGGCCGCCACCATCATGGGTGGCGAAAACCGCGTCGTGCTGCTCGACCGCCAAGAAGATGGCGAATACCAGATCTCGATGCCCAACATGTACGCGCGCGGCATCCTCTTCGGCCGCATGGTGCTCGAGCTCGGCGACACGAGCAAGATCCGCAACGACGCCAACGACCTCAGCTGCGACGTCGAGTTCAAGACCAAGGGCTACTTCACGGGCACCTACAACGCCATCGGCGGCAAGGTGACCAAGGGCCACAAGGCGGTGGGCGAGATCACGGGCAAGTGGAGCGACTCGATGGACTACAAGGAGTCGAGCACGGGCAAGGTGGAGGAGCTCTTTGACGCGCACAAGGCGACGTTTGTGCAGAAGGAGGTGATCCCCGAGGACCAGCAGGAGGCCAACGAGTCGCGCAGGTTGTGGAGCAAGGTGACCGAGGGCATCAAGGAGAAGAACCTGGACAAGGCCACCGAGAGCAAGAGCGCCATCGAGGAGAAGCAGCGTGCGCTCGCCAAGGAGCGCGAGGAGAGCGGCAGCACGTGGTCGCCGCGCTTCTTTGTCCAGAAGGGCGAAAAGTACTACCCGAACATCGACGCGCTCCCCTCGGACGACTACCGTCCGCCGGTGGTGGTCGAGTACTTTGCCAAGCTTTCGTAGAGCAGCGCGCATGCCTCGACTGCGCACGATGGATCCCCCTTTCCTACCCTAGACTCTTCTGGTCTGGCAGCTCTGCGTAGACGCTCCTTGTCGCGGTTCTCCCCGTCGATTGCCGCTACTGGCTCGGCCTATACTTTCCCGTCCTCGTGTCCGTCTGTCACTGTGTGCTTTCGTTGCTGCAATCGAATGCAATCGAATCAATGCATTTTATATTACCGAAGACTCCGCTTGCAGTGTGCGGAATGGTCGGGATGCGGTGTTGGAGCTCGCTGGTGGATGGGCCAGGGAGCGCACGGTTGCGAGGCGTGGGTCCACTAGGCCGAGAAAAGCGGCGTGACAGTCGCGTAAATGGAGAGGGGACGCGTTGCGACGCGTGAATCGCGTGCGGCGTAGGCGTGAAGGAAGGAGGCGTAGAATTTCATGTAGCTCAGGGCGTTGCTTGCATGCATGCTGTGATGGAGCATGTGTCAAGCTGTCGTGCCTTGTGCAGCTTTCCTTTCAGAGATCACGATCCCCACCACTCTCGACCTTGCACGCTTGTCCTCTCCTCTTTGGGATCGACCGACGCCTGCGCAGTACCTCATTTATTGATATCCCCCTTGGATTCGTGGATCACTTCGACCTCCTACCCTGCGTTGACACGGCAACGATGAGCACGTCGGATGTTCCGATCACGGCGGGTGGGGCGGCGACGGATTACTCGCGCGCGTTCAAGAAGCACTTTGGCGATCGACCCACGGCGTTTGCGCTGTCGGAATCCTCCCGGCCGTCGTCGGCAGCGTCTATAGCGAGTTCGGTGCAGCCGATGGTGGACCCGGCGTGCATTTTCGATCCCTTTGCTGCCTCGTCTTCGACACTTTCGAGTGCTGCGAATGGACCCAGGCAGCAAGCTGCGGTTCAGAGCAGTGCACACGGTGTCGTGGATGTCGAGACGCACAACCAGCTCCAAAACTTGGGCTACCGCATCCGCTCTCGAATCAACCAGGGCTACAACCGCACTCAAACCTCGCTCGACCCCTTTGGTTCGAATCACTCCACCGATCTTATGCGCTCGGAGCGAGAGATTCTGACCAACGTCACCAATACTCGCCGCGCATGGAGCCGCGTGCAGAGCGCACCCTCTTCGGGCGCAGCCGACTTCAATGCCCTCAGATCTTCGCTCAACACTGAGGATATGGATACAGACATGGCGGAAGCGATGACCAAGCAGACCAACCAAGACTACGCGGCGAAGCGCTCGCGCGATGATGACGACTCAGACAGCGAGGTGTCGGATCGACCGACGTTGCAGGCCACCCCGAACGAACGCCGCATCGCCAGGCTTCCCACGCTCTCGTTCTCGTCGTCCATCTCGTCCAGCACCTCGTCGGTCTTTGAGCCGTCGGCCTCGCTCCAGCCGACCACCTCGCGGACCTTCGCACGCACACACAGCTCGGCTCACTCGCCCTTCCCACCTTCCCAGGTCGTCGATGCCACAGATGCGCAAATGGACTTCGACCCCGCACCCCACGACAAGCTCCGACCGCATTCGGGATACGACTTTTCTTCGCACTTCAACAGCACAGACTTCTAACACACCTTTCCCCCCTTACATAGATTTCCACCCCACCGCCTATACCCATCCTCTTCCTTCTGTTCTCGTCTCTCGCATACAGCTTTTTAACATCGCATCGCAAATCCATCCCATCTTGCTTCTTTCGCGTCCGTGTTATGATCCGAAAAGAGTATGTGCATTTTTGGGCAGTGATGATTATGGTATACAATGATTCTTGGGCATGGGGTTGGATATGTTCAGCCGACGAAGCGGAAGCTATCGGCCTGGACGTAGTATTTGGCGCTGAGGATGATCTGAGCATCCTTGCCCGTGGTCGACGAGACGGCGACGCCTCCTTCGGACGTCGGGACGAGCTGGGCGATGTTGGTGGCGTCGACGAGGACAAAGTTCTGCGAAAAGGCGCGTGGATGCGAAGAGATGGGTGCGTCCGGGTCAAAGTTGCCGCGATTGCGGTTGGCGCCGTGCGTGGAGGACGTGGCCGACTTGGGCGCCGACGAGGCGGATGCGAGTGCAGACGCCGACTCGGGCGTGTGGTGCGCCACGGTCCCTGAGACAGTCAGCATCACCGAGGGCGCCGTAAAGTTCGCTATAGCATCGCAGACAGAAATCAAAGGTCAGCATAGTGAGGCTAAGCACAGAAGAGCGGGAGAGCGGGAGAGGAAGGGGAAAAGCCAGATGGGAAAGCGGAGGGAGACGATGTATGCTTCATATACTACTCGATACGACAGTGGACCTTGGATGCGAAAAGTATCGAACCCTTATGAAAAGCGTCGCAGCCCATCTCCTCTCGGCGCACCGGAGCGCGCAAGTTGAGTGGACCAGGACTTTGCTCGTTCTCGCCTCGAGCGCGGCAAGCAGGTCGGCAAGGTGCACACGATGATATCCTGCTCCCCTGACCTAGGCGGGCGCTACGACTCGGTCGATGCCACACGAGTAGGCGGAACAAGCCCCGCGATTACAGGCCCTTGTCCAGCTCGTCGCGTCATCGACCGTGGAAGAGGCTTTCGTTGCACGTGTTTTCGAGTAATAGAGGAGGAGGAGCAGGGGCTGGGGTTGAATCGAGACTTACCTCCCTCGACGGCGCCTCCTAGAGCGTGGCAGTCGAATGTGTGGACCTCGTGCTTGCTGCCGGGCATGCTGTTGAGCATGGCCGAGAGCTCCTGTTGGCCGCTCACAGGTGTGCCGTTCCATACGATCGACGAGTTGGGCAGGTAGAGTGTCGGAACGAGATTGGTGCGCTGCGGCGAATCCGAGGCTGCGTAGTACGCCGATACGAACGTCTCGGCTGCCTTGGCAGCAAAGTCGGCGAGACGTCGGCTGTCCGCGCGCCTGTCGGCTGCGGGACCAGTGGGCACCGGACCTCCGGTTGCCATCGTTTCCGAGCTGCTGGCTCTTCGGGCCCAGAAGACGGGTGGGCTCGGAGTGAGGGGTGGTAGGAGCACGACGAGGCGAGGTGCGGTCAAGCTCGACGTCCCAAATTTGTCCAACACCTGCACCCTCGACTTCCGAATTCCGAAGTCAATGGCAGCATGTCGTTGTGGAGAGCTGAGCCAGAGGTGCTGAGCCAGTGGCTAGGCCAGAGGCAGAGCCACAGCACAGCGTATGGGCAAATCCAAAGGGGAAAATCAGTCGCAGGCCACAGAAGGACCCACCGAGGCGATCTTCTCTGACCCTAAAGCACGCCATGCCCGCCTCCGGCCAGTCGAAATTCACGCCTGCTCTGCAGCCTGCAACGCCGGTCGTGCGCCACTCAACTGGCCTCTCGCCCTTTGGCTGGGCCAAAGTGACTCGGCTCACAGCCCGCTCTGCCCCGCTTGCACGCGGCACTCGTGAGCTCAAAATGAGCAGCAGAGCCACCACGGCCAACACTCTGGCCCAACGCTCGGTGATAGATCGCCTCCAACACCACGTCTTCTTCGCTCCACACCACAAACCCGTCCTTCTGGTCACTGCGACCACGCACCTCCCACCGACACACGCAGAGCCATCTCACGCTCGCCCATTCAAGGGCCCACAACATCTGCATTCTCTCGTCGGCCTCCTCACCCGCTTAGCTCCGAACCTGCTTGGCGGCCCTCACGACCAACATGTCGAGCCATCGCGACGCCTTCAGCGTCTCTTCCTCCCAGGCATCTACCGTCACTCCCTTCCACACCGACGTCGCCTCCTCCGTCGCTTCGCTCGACTCGTCCATCCCCACCTCGCCCGAGCCCTCTGACAGTGGCGACGATGTCGACATCAAGCTTCCCTTTGTCTCGCACAAGGACCGACGCGGCCCCAATGGCTACCGCTTCGCCACGCAGTGCGCCACCGTAGACGATCCCAACCACAAGGACCAGTATGGCTCCTCGTCCACCCCCATCTACATGTCCGCCACCTTCAAGGGCCTCCCCGGCGCCGAGTTCGACTATTCGCGCTCCGGCAACCCCACCCGCTCCATGCTCCAGCACCACCTCTGCCAGCTTCAGAACTGCAAGTACAGCTTCGCCGTCTCCAGCGGCATGGCCTGCCTCGACGTCGTCACGCGCATCGTCAAGGCTGGCGAGCGCATCATCGCAGGTGACGATCTCTACGGCGGCACCAACCGTCTGCTCGGCTACCTCGCTTCTCACCAGAACATCCACACCGACCACGTCGACACCACCGACGCCTCCAAGGTCGAGGAGATGCTCCAGAAGCGCGCCGCAGACGCCGCCGCCGGCCGCTGCGGCAAGGTCAGCATGGTCCTCCTCGAGACTCCCACCAACCCTTGCCTGAAGATCTGCGATCTGCAGCGATGCGCCGCGGCCGCCAAGAAGTGGGCTCCTGACGCCGTCGTCGTCGTCGACAACACCATGATGTCGCCCTACCTCATGCGTCCTCTCGAGCTCGGCGTCGATGTCGTCTACGACTCGGGCACCAAGTATCTCTCGGGTCACCACGATCTCATGGCCGGCGTCATTGCCTGCGACCGCGACGACCTCGGCAAGCAGATCGCCTTCACCATCAACTCGATCGGCAATGCGCTCACTCCCATGGACTCGTTCCTCCTCCTCCGCGGCATCAAGACGCTCGCTGTGCGCATGGACCGCCAGCAGGCCTCCGCCATCACCGTCGCCCACTATCTGGACTCGCTCGGATTCAAGGTCAACTACCCCGGCCTCGCCTCGCACCCGTCCAAAGCCGTGCACGACAAGCAGGCGGCCGGGCCCGGCTCGGTGCTCAGCTTCGTCACGGGCGACAAGGCGCTCTCCGAACGTATCGTCGGCGCCACTCGACTCTGGGGTATCTCGGTCTCCTTTGGCTGCGTCAACAGTCTCATCTCGATGCCGTGCCTCATGTCGCACGCTTCCATCGACCCCAAGGTACGCGCCGCCCGAGGCATGCCTGAAGATCTCATCCGCCTCTGCGTCGGTATCGAGGACGAGCGCGATCTGCTCGAGGACCTCGAGAACGCGCTCCTGCAGGCCGGCGCCATCCGCCGCAAGCGCTCCAGCCGATCCGCCCAGCTCGGCTCCACCACCGACAGCTCGCGCGCTGCCTCGCCAGATCCGATCGCCTACGAACGCACGCCTCTGCACACCGAAGAGCTCGCCCAGGACGACAAGGTCGGCGGTTTGGTCGACGACATGAACCGCGCCAAGCTCGAGACCCGCGGCGGTGAGGGGGAACCTCGCCTGGCCCAGGATCACCCGCCGCCGCCCACCTCGCTCGTCGTGAGCGCGCCCGGCAAGGTGATCCTCTTTGGAGAGCACGCCGTGGTGCACGGCGTCACCGCGATCGCCGGCTCGGTCGCGCTGCGCTGCTACGCCAGCGTCTCGCCGCGCGAGGATGGCAAGATCTCGCTCGACTTGCCTGACCTCGGCGTGGTGCACACGTGGAGCATCACCGAGCTGCCGTGGTCGGCGGTGCCCCATTCGATCCAGACCGGCGGTGCGGTTCCCGACTCGCTCGACGCAGGCCTGGTGAGCGCCATCGAGAAGGTGGTCGGCAACACGGTCAACGAGAGCGAGAGGAGCCACGCTGCCTCGATCGCATTCCTCGTGCTCTACATGTGCATTGTAGCGCGCAAGACCGACGCCCGTGCGCAGGCATTCGTGCTGCGCTCTGCTCTGCCCATCGGCGCTGGTCTCGGATCGAGCGCAGCGCTGAGCTCGTGCCTGGCTGCCGCACTCAACATGCTGTACGGCCGCATCCCGGCTCCTCAGGCGGGCGCCAATGAAGTGGCAGCCGAGCACTCGGCTTACGTGAACCAGTGGGCCTTCCTCTCGGAGAAGGTGATCCACGGCACGCCGTCCGGCGTGGACAACTCGGTGGCCGTCCACGGCGGCGCGATCGCCTTTACGCGCGCGCACCCGAGCAACACGCTCACAGCCAACAAGATGGAGAAGCTCAAGGGCTTCTCGTCGTTCCGCTTCCTGCTGGTCGACAGCTGCGTGGGCCGCGAAGGCAAGAAGCTGATCGCGCACGTTGCCGCGCAGAAAGAGGCGGAGCCGGCGCGTGTCAACGCTGCGCTCGCCCGCATCCAGACTATCGCCGACCGGGCCAAGCACCTGCTCGGCGGCAGCTCGGACGTCGGCCGTGCCTTCCAGGTCGCCGCCCTGCACGAGCTGGTCAAGCAGAACCACACGGAGCTCGTGGGGCTCGAGGTGTCTCACCCGGCGCTCGAGCTGATCAAGAACAAGACCGAGGCGTTCGGTGCGGGCGAGCTGGCAACTAAGCTCACGGGCGCCGGCGGCGGAGGCTGCGCGGTCACGCTGCTGCCGGACGCGTTTGAGGCCAGCAAGGTGCACGAGCTCGTTGACGAGCTGACCAATGCAGGGTTCAAGTGCTACGAGACGCGCGTCGGCGGCGACGGATTCGGCGTCCGCGTGCCGCAGAGCGACGAGGACGCAGCGCAGGCCAAGCTCCGCTTCCAGGAGGTCAACGTCAGCGCCGAGCTCGCGCAGTGGGCAGAGGCACAGGACGGATGGGTGTTTGCCTGAACGTCAATCCTTTGCTGCAGGGCTTGGGCGATTCTTTAGCTTTCCGTTTCTTGTGTAGAAATTCCACGTTTCGATGCTCGAGATGCTGTGTTGCTGCCGTGTGTGCATGGTGGGTTTGGATGCGGACAGTGCTTTGCAGAGCTTGCGAAACAAAGAAAACGAGGGCCTGCATGAGCGCAGGGTAAGGTTCCCACGCCTGTGCAGGTCAAGCTCCGGTGGCGGAGGCGCCAAGCGGAGAGAGCGGTTGGTGGGTCGAGATGAAGCTGAGCGGCACGATGCATAACGACAGCCGCGCTGCTTCCGGAAGCTGCGCGAGGTTGGGTTGGAAGAGCGCCCTTTGTGTCCACCGAGCTTGTCGGCATCGCCGTGCGCGACCGGAGGAGCCGACATATAAGTAGCAGCAACACAAGGCAGAGTAGTTTGGGGGTGCACCCCCTCGAACCTTGTTGATCAAGCTCCTCAGATCGGCGTCGCGCTCTTCACCACCGTCTCTTTGGGTTGTTCCACAGCTGCTGGACTCAGCTTCTTTCTCCGTTTCGCACGTCCCGCACGTTTCGCACAAACGCCGATCTGCGATCCGACAGGTGAGGCAACCTACGGGAGAAAGACGCAGACGTCGTGGACGTGTACCTTGTTCGTTGCTGCGCGTGCTCCGCTCGACGTCGGCTGCCGTCGCTCGCCCTTTGTCGTTATCCGGTCGATTGGCAATGACCCCGTTTCTCCGCTCCGCCTGCACTACGCTGACCGACATCGCTTGTTCCGACTGCCCGCAGCCCACGACTCGACGATCCAGGTAGGTGCATCCACCCCCAAACCTTTCCGCACATACGGGGGCTCCGATGCGGGATCGTAGCCTATAAGAGCCCCACCCCATCCCTATCGTCCCTCATCGAGATCCCCAGTTTCGCCTCTTTCGAACCTCACGATACTAACGTCTGCTCTCTCTTCGCATCTAGAACCTCGATTTCACTAGAAAATCTTCTCGCTAGGTAGACACGATGACGTTCGCTCGGCTTCAGCGCATGGTGGTCATGTGCACGGTGGTGGCAGCTGGTCTGCTCGCCGTGCACGTGGCCGCCCTCCCCACGAGCCAGGCTCACCGGATGCACCTGGCTCACAAGCGCCACTTTGACGCCCGCGCCGAGCACGACGATCTCGAGGCCCAGGTGCATGCGCTCGAGGCGGCGCTTCAGCACTACGCCGAGTACGGCGATCAGCAGAGCCTCCAGACCTACCTCGATGGCATCGGCCACGGCTCGAACGCAAGCGAGAAGCCCGCCCCTGCTCAGGACGTGAGCCAGGGGAAGCCTCAGGCCGGTCAGCCTCAGCCCAAGCAGAACGCGGGCGAAGACTGCGAGGACCAGGCCAACGTCCCGCCCAAGAAGGAGCCCAAAAAGGCGACCAAGCGCCCTGGCAATGATCAGCCTCAAACCCAACCCCATCTTCAGCCCAAACCCAAGCCTCAGCCTCAGGCTCAGGCTCAGCCGCAGCCTCAACCTCAGCCGGAGCCGAAGCCGAAGTCGTCGGGTCAGAGTCAGGATAACGGATCGATTGACGGCTACACTCCTCCGTCGTTCGCGACCTCGGAGGCGCCGTCGACCACGTCGCTCTACCGATCGGTGCCGTTCAAGGGCAAGGCTACGTTCTACAACACGGGCATGGGCGCGTGCGGCGTGACCAACTGCGACAACGATCCGATCGTCGCCGTCTCCAAGGACGTCTTTGAGCAGTACAATCCGAGCTCGGGCAATCCGAACCACAACTCGCTCTGCGGCCGCCGCATCGAGATCAGCTGGAACGGCAAGACGGCGCACGCCTTTGCCATGGACGAATGCCCCACCTGCGACGACCACAGCCTCGACCTCAGCCCGCAGGTGTTTGACAAGCTCGACCTCCGTGACAAGGGCGTGCTCGACGGCATCTCGTGGCGCTTCATCTAGCGTGCCACTCGCTTGTGCACAATCAGCTCGGCTGCGTTGATCGTTAGCCAGAATCCAAGAGTCGACCCGAACACCAATGTGATTGCGATGTGATTGCGGTGGCGTGCGGGGCTATCTGCGGAAGGCGGGAGAATTGAGGACGCGGACGAGTGCGTCCTTGTCGCGCTGCCGCTTGGCCGCGAGTTCGGCCTCAGCAGGCACGCGGGCGTGCGAGCGGTAGAGTCGGTCGAGCAGCGTGAGCAGCTTCCTCGGGTCGACGGCCGCGTACGGCCACGCGCCCACGCCTGGCTGTTTGCCGCTCTGAAGCATGGTGACGTACTCGACGACCTTTTCCTGCCTGACCACGGCGAGGGACTGAAGAATGTGCGCAAAGCCCGCCGGGTCGATATTGACCTCGGCCGCATTGCTCACCAAGAAGTCGACATCGGTCTGGAGCACGTCGAGTCCTGCCGGATTCACCGCCGTCGCCGCATCCGGTCCCAAGAGCTGACGATCAAGCAGACTCGTTGCCAGATGCTCGTACGCCGCCTTGTACACCTTGCTCTTGACCGGCGTGGGCAACAAGACGAGGACCGACTCCATCATGGTGCGTAGCCACTCGACGGTATCCTGCAACCAAGCCGAGACCCTCCCGCTGGCGGGCGTGCGCGGCGCAAAGTCGTACTCGGCAATGCCCAGGAACTGGTCCAGCTTGGCGGCAAAGGCGCTGTTGATCTTGGACTCTGCGATGCGCAGCGTGGCGACAAAGTGCTTGCTGGCATCGAGCTGGAGCTTACCGCCGCGTCCGTGCGGCGCGCGCAGCGCGGCCAGCAGATTCTCGAGCTCGAGACAGGCGAGGTTGAAATGCTCGGCATTGACGACGATCTGGGCGATCTGCGAGAGGTTGATCGCCGCGGTGTTGTCCAGCGAACGTCGGATGCCCGTCGAGACCTGCTGGATGAGCAGCTCGTCGAGACTCTTCTTTAGGATCTCGTCGATCTCGCGGTGGTTCTGGGAGAAGCTGAATCCGTCCGAAAAGACGTAGTACTGATCCACGAGGTTGCGCATGTCCATGCAGCAGAGCGGATAGGTCTGCGAGAACGGCAGCGAGAGCGGGAAGGTCGATGCGCGCAGCTGCTGTTCGTCGCCCGGTTGCAGCCAGCAGACCGAGAGGACCTTGTTGAGCTCGTCGGTGTTGTGCACGACCATGGGCTGGTGCTGCGTCTCGCGCATGGCCTGTTGAAAGTCGCGACTGAACCGATCGCGCAGCAGCTGCGCATACCGCTCGAAGAGCGTCAGCAGCAGCGCGTTGAGCTTGGCCACGGGGAAGGAGAAGCCCTCGAGCGTCTGGATGAAGGTCTGGATGGCCGCCTTGGCGGCGACGTACACCTTTGTCTCGCTGCAGTCGCGCAGCGCGAGCGAGACGATATCGACGACGCGGCTGCACATGCTGTCCCACAGATCGTCCACCTCGGCCTCTGCTCGGAAGCCGGCCGGAGTGGTCTGGATGACGTGGTGCTCGACGAGGAAGAAGCCGACCATCTCCTCGAGCAGCGGCGGAAACGCCGGACTGGCAGCGTCGAACGACAGTCCCTGGTTGAGCAGCAGATTTGCCTGGGCGCGGCGATCTTCCTGGTACGACATCTGGAGCTCCTCGCGCAGATCGAGCGCATCGTAGATGTGGATGCACTGGTAGAGCGGCCGGAAGTCGATCGCTACGGTGTCGTTGTCGACAAAGTTGTGCTCGGTGCGCTCGTTGACCACGAGCTCGATGGCCGAGTTGAGCTTGGCGAGCCTCAGTAGCGGATCGCGCTGTGCCTTGATGCGCCACCGCTTCTGCCTGGTCTCCATTGCATCGAGGGCGAGTTTGCCGACGGTCCGCGACTTTTCGCGCGCCTCGAAGAGCCATTCCTTCATCTCGCGTGTCACTGCGGCCTTGACTTGGTTGCGCATTTGTGGGATCGAGTCCATCATATGCTTAGCAAACTCGTGATGCAGGACCGCTCGCAGATGCACCGACTCGAGCTCCTGCAAGCTGCGCAGCGCCGCAAAGTATTTCTTCTCCTGAATCAGGCTGTCGACGCGGTTGGCCAGGTCAAGCACGCGGAGGGATGTGTGGAGCGAGGCGATGGCGTCGTTGACGTTGGCGGCGGTGCGCTGCGTCTCGAGCAGCTGGCGCTTCTTGTTGCCGAGTGAAGTGCCGCCTGCCTGTACGTCTTCGTTGAGCTCGCCGATGCGATGCTTGAGCGTCACGGTGCCCGAGCGCACCTTGAGCAGCTTGTCGACCGCGGCGACGAACTCGCTGTGATTGGCATCGCAGACTGCCTCGATCTCGCTGTCCTTGTCGCGGACAAAGCTCTTGAGGTGGCGGAGGAAGGCGTCTTGTTGGCGCGCCTCGTCAAGCGACTTGATGATGGGTCCGAGCTGCTCGAGGTTCTCCTGGTCCGCATCAAGGTCGGAGAAGAGGGTGAGCTGCTGAAGCTGCGCCTCGAGCGAGACGAGAGGTCGGCGTGGACGAGCGACCATGGCGTGCGGAATTCGTGCTGTCCCGCGGAGCTATCGGTGGGTTGGGTGTGGGAACGCCGCCAGTGCTTTGCTTGGGGCCAGCGTCGCAGTGCTCAGAGGGATGCGACGGTGTTGTTCATGATCGCATGCCGAGCATCGCGTCTCGATGGCAAGCGAAGAAGCGAAGCGGGACGAGAGGCTGAGCGCTCTGACAGAAAGGTGTTAGGTGGAGCGGAGTGATGCTTCCAGGAGGCCGAGTGTGAGCAGATGAGAGTGGTCCTTGCGCGGTGTGGGAAAAAGACGAATGCCTGTTAGGTCTACATTTCGCGTTCCGTCGAAGCCATCAGTGGTTTAACAGTTTGTGGAAATTTTGGACGTGGCTCCTACCGATCCGACATCTTGGCGGGATGTGTCTGCGGAACGCGCCTTGGAACGGGACGGGCTAGCCGAAGGCGTCGAAGGGTTGGGCGTAATAGTCGCGTGGACCGGCCTAAGCGAGAGAGCATCGGCGTCCAAGTGCAGCGCGACCCGTGGAATGTGCCATATCGCCCTCCAGACCGCTCCGCCGGGCTGGAAGCGCGCCGCAGAACAGAGGCGCTGAGGTCGACCAGGGTCTGAGATGCGCGCCGTCGATCCTGCGATGCGCCCTCTGCACGGGTCCACGCTACTCGCCCGATGTGGGAAGGATCAGCACACGCAAGGAGGCCCCTTGCCGAAGGCGTGGTAAAAAATAAAAGGAAAGGATCCCGTTGGTACACGTCGATCCTTTCCGCTTCTAACGGTGGTACTGGCCGTGCTCCTGCTGGGCTTGATGCGATGCTGCTTGGCGCTGCTGCACGAGTGCAACGGCGACCGAAAGCATAAATTGCATGCACGCTTGGGATCGTATGCAGGTCGGCGTAAAGGATCCGCAGAGCCCTGCCCTTCCTTAGGTGTGTCCTGCTTTGGCACCTTCGGGTGGCATGGCGGCCCGGCGCACGCGAGCCGTTGGAATAGCGCCGTGACAGGTCTCGAAAATCCCAGTTCTAGCGGCGCTGGCCGTCGCGTGAGTGGCAGAGCAACAGTGAGACCAACACCGGATTCCGCGTGGGTTGGATGCGCCCAGAGCGCGGCATGCACAGAGGCCCAGGCGGTGGCAACGAATCCCGCTGCACTGCTGTCAAGCTGCGTAGCAACCGGTCCAATTCCAGCCAGCCTCTCTCGCAAGGTTCCCGCGGCTTGCCACAAACGCCCGCTCTCTCGCTGTCAACATCGCCACTCTCTTCGGTGGGGTTTGGCTGGCTGCTGCGTCGACTGCAGTGGGCTTCGGGTCGGGACCGACCATTCATCTCCAAAGATCACAGCTGCGATTGAACTGCGGTGCTTCAATGCACGAGCGTGGCGGCGAGGCGCCAAGAGCGTCCGGCCATGCATATTTCTTTCGGAGGTGCCGCCGTACCAGTCTGTCAGCCGCATCACTCGCCTTCGGTCAAGCCGACGGAGGCTTCGCCCAAGCCTGTAAACGGCATATGCAACCCACCTTGAGCGTCGCCCGTTCGGCCCTTCCGATGCTTGACTGCTCTGCTAGCTTAGCCAGCCAGCCACAGAGGCGTAAGAGTCGATCCTCCACGCTCCCAGTGCATAACCGACCGTCCCTTGACCCATGGCTCGAGCTATATCACCTCGCCTCCTCATCGTGCCCCAAAGTGATCTTCCCCTCCTCCTTCCCCCCTCCCGCTCCCCCCCTCACTTCCTCTTCCCTGCAGCGTCTGTTCTGCTCGTACCGTAATTGCCCTGATCCCCTGGTCGACCTCGGCTATCGCCTCCGACGTTCTGCGCACGTCCACGACGCCGACGCCGCCGACCGACACGGCGCGCGGGCGCACAATCCACTTCGCTTCCGTACGCCAAACCCATAACCGAGCACGCCCAAGCTGCACTGTCGACATCACGTCAACGCCCTCGCTTCCACCTATCTGCCATTTCGGCCGCCTTGGATCCCTGCTGCCTCGCTCTCGTGGCCACCATGCAAAGCCACCCTCCGCCAAAGTAGGGCTTATGATCGACAAGCGGATCGTCGCAATGCAGACAGATCCCGGCTACTCGTACCCTCACCTGCCATAGATACCACCTTTGCCGCAAGGTATCGCAGGCAGCGCATATATCTACTCGGACAAGCTGTCTCGGACTGAGACACATCCCCTACCTTTGCTGTGTTTCACCTCTCTTCCCACCGTCCCACATTCGCTTTGCTTTCGTCGTTCTCTTTGTGTCCTACGCCTCCCATCACTAGATCGAGATCTTGCACATCGACTGTTCGTCGCCGAGACGCTCTAGTCGAGCTCACGTTGGAGCCATGCATCACTATGGAGCATCGCTCAGGAGCTCGCCAGCCTCCAGCGCCGATTTCTCGTCCCCCGCACTTCCCGAGCTCAGCCTCGACGCGTCGCTACAGCGACTCCATCAAGATGAGGACAACTCCTCCGCCTCCGTCTCGTCGATCGCTCGCTCTAAAGTTTGGCTTCACAGCCGCACCTTCGAGCACGAGTTTGCGCAGAATGTTGCCTCTCCACCAACTCGCCACCATTCGCATCCATCGCTCGACTCGATGAGCTCCGAGGCAAGCTCCGCCTACCGTTTTCCAAGCACGAGCGGCGAGCCTCGAGCACCATCTCACTCGCCCAGCCAGAGAGTCATCGACGTGCCCTCTTACGAGCCTGCAACACAAGCTCGTCCCAGAACAAGCAGAGGTCTCTCGACGCACAAACCTTTTCTGTCCTCCTCGTCCCGCGCCACATCCATCGCATCCATTGCCGAGGTCACCGCAGATCGAGCAGAGCAGCCTCATCCAAACATCTCCTTCGGCACCCCTTTCGCCGACCATGCATTTGCTCCTCACCTGCAACAAGAACACGACGACGATACCACCACAACCGACCCTCACCGCGCAACGTCCCTATCCAGCACCTCCTCACCGAATCAAGATTATAGACGTGGAGCTGTACCTGCGCCTCCAGGAATCGCAAAAGTAGCTGCGAATTTGCATGCGTCGCCAGCATCGCCGCCACCGGAGGCAACATCAGCCTGGACAATTCTGTTTGCACCTTTCCCGCAGGATAGCAACGAGACGGCCTCATCGCCAAACACGAACGATACAAATTTCCTTCTGCCTCTCTGCTCATCCATCCACGACCAGACCAAGCTTCTCAAGCACCATCTCGGCAAGCAGTCCAATGCTGGCTCTGACGACATCCGAAGTGGTGGTCAGAGGCGGTCTCGGGATTGCGTGGTGGAGTGCTACCTGGATCTCGGCTCTGTCTCCGTTCTCGACACAAATGCTTTCGCTCGCATCACGCCACAAAGCTGGTCGATCATATTCAAGCGATACATCCAGGAGGAGACTGCGCAATTAAGCGACGTCAAGAGCGCCTCACCACTGCCATACCTCAACCGCGAAACCGGGCTCCCGATTGTCGCCGTCATCCGCTACCGTCTCAGACCGGCATCACAGAACGCTTCTCCGCTCACTCCGCAAAACCTCAGACAGCACCAAACGGTCCAAACGTCTGAGCCTCCGAAGTCCGGGCTCCTAAAAAGGCCAGATTTCGATCAGGACAACTTTCGCGCATGGGGTCGGAGAGAGTCGGAAATGACCGTTTCTCTCGCGACCGCAGGCAGGATCGGTGTCTCGTCTGCTATGGCTCCCAGTCGGAGCTATCCAGGCAATCCGAGGACACCGCTTCGTAAGAGTCCCCTGCCGTATTCGCCGAGGACGGCGAAGTTTCCATACGGTAGGCCCTCGCTCAGTGCTGCGATGATGTCGAATGAAGCTGTGTCGAGCAGCGACCTCGCGCATCATGCTAACGCTCGACTTGGATCCGCCGAAAACAAGCTGCGATCTCTATCTCTGGCTGCTGCTTATCCTCTCGCTGCAGCAGAGGGCAACGCTGCGCAGCCATACGAACACGCAGAGGCAACGAGCCCGAAGAGCAAAAATCCCGGCAGAGACTCTCGCAAGGCTCCAAGCGGTCTTGCTGGAGCTTCCGGAGTCAGAGGCGAGTCTGGCGACGCTCAAGGTGGGATAGCCGAGTCGCGAGGGTACCAGCAATCATCCAGAGGCTCAAGCCATAAGAGCTTCCCGTCGCACGGCACGTCGTTCTCCACACACTCGACGCGGTCTACAAGCATCTACAGCAGTCTCGGCCACATGCGCACCCAGAGTGGCCAGGACGATTCCGACACCGACTCGGATCACGACGTAGAGCTAGGGCGTCAGTTCTGGACGCAGCTCTCGAATCTCGGTGAGCAGGTCTCCCGCGAGAAGGAAGATGGTCCAAGTCTGCCCTTTCCTCCTGGTCGAGACGGGGCAAGAAACGTGTCGATATCTTCAGCTGTCTCCGAAGCCTCCTCAGTCTTCGAGTTCAGCCCTTTGGGAATCCTAGTTCCCACGGACGACGTCGACATGGCACCTAGCGCTGAGGATTCGACTCCCTCGCCCAGGATCGGAAGTGGCCTCGCTCCAGCCTCATGCGAATCCGATGGGCGGAATCAGCTGAATGCTTTCACGCCGGCAACGGACACAGACAGCTCACAGCCGTCGCTCGTACTGAGCAGACGCAGAGCATACAGCTCGATGGTTCCCCTGACCGGTTGGAGAGCTGGTGATGCCGACCTGCTGCGTAACGAGGAGCGCGATGCAGACTCCATCAGTCAGCTTCCCCACATCTTGCTGCTCGAGTCTCGTGGGGACGCTTCCACGGGCGTTGACCATTCTGATTTGATCACACCCACCGTGACCACGTTTCAAGGACGCGCTCGCGCACAGTCGTTTCAGCCCAACTCGAACTCCTCTTGGCCACCTGAGGGCACCTACATGGCCAGCCCCGGAGCGAGGTCGGCCCGAAGTCGCCGATCGGACCCACAGGATATCTGGCACGAGGCTGTGCATCAATTGAAGGAGCGTATTGGCCGGTCCGAAGACCAAGCAGCCGCTGGTATGTCGCGATCGAAACGTCCGAGCTTCAGTCCGCGTGTCGAGGCCAGTGCAAGCCGGAGCAGTGCTGTATCGGCTCATGCATCATCGCCGACTCGAAGCAGGGAAGCATCGGCGTCGATTCCCGAAGCTGTCTCACCACAAGTGGAGAGCTCTCCACTGCCAGGCCTTTTCTACGAGACATGGGTCGAACGTGCGGATGGGGGAGTGGACGGAGACCTGGGACGTCGCGGATCCGCATTCCAGGTCTCTCCACAAGATCATCCTGCTACACTGCCGGTCGACACCAATCTGAGACCTCGCGCCATGTCGCCGTCGACCTCGGCTTCTTCGGGAGCGACGATGCTCGGATCTGAGTCTGCCGGCAGCGAGTCTTCGCTCCGAGTCCTCCGCGATTCGGACTGGCCGGTGCCTCACACTCGACCTCCTCTTCCGCGATCGACGACAGGCACAGTGCTACCATCGGCAAGCTTTTTGTCCGTCTCGTCTCCGTTGCTAGGCTTCTCGAGTCCAGAAGCACACTATCCAGTTGCCGACCGAGAGAAAGCTGACTCTGACGCAGTCCGGGCGAGGTTGGGATCTTCGCCCATGTTGCGGGCGCTGACGGCACCCACGAACACGAGCTTGGCTTCAGAGGGAGAGGGTAAAGAGAGAGAGCCGGCGCCAGATGACCTTATTGCCGGATGGGCCGAGCTCGCGCAGCGTCTCGAGTCGCCTGGATCCATGCGCCTGCTCTGCCTGGCCGCATCAAATCTCTCACCCACTCGGCCCCGGCCACCGGAGGCGACCAGTAGCGGCACAGCACTCATGATCGTGCCATCGTCAGAGTCGATCGTGGCGCTCGGCTCTGCGTCGGTATCGATTGTGCCATCGGCCACATTCGGTCCAGCTTCGGCAGGAGGAGCGAGCATCGTGAAGGGCAAAGGCAGACTCGATCTCGAGGCCGGAGCAGGATTCCCGCGGCCGCGTAGACTTGCTCGCAAGAAGGCGACCATGCTCGGCCCGATCCGCATCTCGCCGCCACCGGTCGCCACTTCTGATGAGGTCCAGAGTGCCGGCGAAGAGCTCGAGTACGAGGAGATGCCGGCACGCGCGGCTACGCGAGTCAAGCGGTCGCTCAGCAACATTTTCGAGCTTCCATCGCCCTACCACAGGACGGATACGAATCCTTAGCCTTCAAATCATCACTGAACCTGCATCAATGCAAGGACAAGTCGAATCATGTTGTCGGGACCGTAAGATGTGTGCCGGAAGATTCGGACGGTGGTGAGCGCGCTACTTGAAGTCTACATTTGAAGTTGGGTCTCGCGTCTCGGAATTCGGGTTCAGGAATATTCGGATGTCGTTCGACGCTCTGCGCACACTCCGCTTTCCTTCCGCGCTCGGTCCATCCTTCTTTCCTCGAAGACCATCTTTCACGTCCATACCGAGTTCATCACGATGCCGGTAAGCCCGCCTGACGCTCTGCATGTAGACAGCAAGACAGATGCTGACGGATAGCGTTCGACTAATTTGGTGGAGCAGCGTCTCGCACTGCAACTCAAGGCGCAGTTCACCAACGTCACCGGGCTGCTGCCCGCCGACGAGGACTACACGCTCATGCTCAAGCTCAAGTGCACCTCGTGCCACGAAGAACACTCCAAGCTCGTCGGCGTCACGCCTTCGGACGAGCACGAAATGACCAAGGGCGCTCGTGGGTCCGCCAACCTCGTCATGAGCTGCAGCGTAAGTCTTTCCGAAACCAGCACACCGTCGGAATCCGCCTGGTTTCTGGCCTTTTGAGAGGCTGCAATCGACTGACAAATCTATCTTCCGATGATCGTGCAGTTCTGCAAGAAGGAAAGCTCGGCAAGTAAGTCATCTTGTCTAGCTCCTGGAAATGTGTAGATGGACGTTGTGCTGATGGCTTGTTTGCGTTGCGTAGAATTCGAGGAGCCGACGGCAAAGGAGCCACTATGGCGTCCGATCGAGGCGGAAGAAGACGCCGGAGCTACCTTCCAGACGCTCTGTGTGCTCGACTTCCGTGGTCTCGAACCCGTAGGCTTCGTGCCAACCGTAAGCACCCTCCTCCCAGACGTCCCGCACCAGCCACCGACATTGTCCGCTCACCTTTCCACTGTCTCTCTTTCGGCTCGTAGGGAGAGTGGAAGTGCAAGGGCACCGAGTCCGGCACTGTGTTCGACGCCGTCGAGTTTGACGACGGCACCGAATGGATGGACTACGATGAAAAGGTACGTCCCACAAGCGCACAGGCGATAGAGGAACGAGGAGGAAGTGCTGACGATAGATTTGGCGTGAACAATAACAGGCGGGTCAGGAAGTCAGCATCATGGAGCTCGAACATCGATGGCAGCGCGTCTAGACAAAGGGACATGCCAAAAATGCAAACAACTGCAACAAACAAAGGGATGTACGGCCTGTGCAGGACTGCATGAAACACGACCGGTGCTGAGACAGCCATGGTCGGGTCGTGAATACAGGGCCTCGAACGCCGCTTAGGCCTCCTTCGAGGCGCAGACTGAATAAAACAGTCCAGGATCGCCCGCGGTACAAGAACACAGGGAGAAGCATGGGTCTACGACGAGCTGAAGCGAGGCAGCTGCGATCGACACTGCGGCGGCGAGTCCGACGGAGGAGCGAAGTGCCGAGCGCGCCCACTCCTCGTATGGAGCACCCTGCATTTCGAGGACGCCATGTTGTGTTCCGCATCGAGGAGGGACCGCGCCCACTTCATCTCGTCTGCTTGCCACAGGGGCACAGTCCCCTCCCCACCCCTATCGCAGCACAGCGACTCTGAGTCTCTTCTGCACTCCCCACCCTCCCGCTGACCCCCGATGTCCATAACTTCGAGTGTACAGCTCCCATCCTTCATCGTTTTGCATCCCTCCCTTCTACCTCCACGATCCCCTCTCGCTCCTTTCACCTTCAATTCCGGCAAGCTCACTCTTTTCGCTTGCAACCTTCTCTCTACTTGTCTTTAGATTCGGATGGAAGCCTGATCACGATGGTCTTCCTCCGTGCTGGTCACTTTGCCAGCCTTGCTGTGCTGCTCGTCCTCGCTCTCACCTGCGTTAGCGCCGAGCTAGACGGTCGTCTCCACTCGCATCGTCGAAGGCTCTTTCTCACCCAGCCCGTCAAGGAGGATGCGGTCTACAAGACCGGCGCGCTCATGACCTGTCTCGGGCCTGCTAACGCCATGCGCGCAAATAAGCCGAGGATCAAGGAGCTCATCCAGGCCAATCCGCATCCGAGCAGCGACCGCGTCTGGTTTTCGCTCCGTCCTAGCGTCTGGGGCTTCGAAGCCGTCGATGCGTCCGAGGACGATTCTTGGAGCCCCCTAATGCGGGGCCAGGTGGTGACGGCCAAAATCGCCTCCAACCGCGCCAGGCTCACCCACTGTCTCAGGCAGGAGGGTCTCGCTGCTCCGGTGTCGTCTGCGGTCCCGCGCGGAAGTGCGGATGGGAGCCTCAGTTCCGGCTCTCGGGGTAAGTCTTCTCCAGCCTTATGAACGGGTGTGCGTTGAATCAAGCTATTGACCCCCGACGTGTTTGTCTTTTTGTGTATGGTCATCAGGGGCCCATGCTGTTCCTGAGAGCAAAGCAGCTCCAAAGATGATCAATGCTGCTCCGGCTGGGGACTTTGCGACCGATGTCCCGGGTGGCCCAGCAGTTGGAGCCACCACTCCTCCAGTGGCTGGCGCGCCCACTGTTCCTGGACAGGTCAATGGTTCATCTGCGGACGGCTCGAAGCTGGGACCCGCTATCAAGGGTGCAGACGGCGCGCCTGCATCTACGCTCAGTGCTGACGACCAGGCGAAGGACGCTGCGATCGCTGCTGCGCTCGAGCAGGCCAAGACGTCTGGATTCGGTCAAGGCATGCCTCAACTGGCGCAGAACATCACGACAACACCCGTCAGCACGTGCAAGAAGTATTTGATCCGCAAGGAGTACTCGACGCTGACGGTCAAGGAGAAGACGCAGTATGTGAATGCGCTCAAGTGCGTGCAGCGCAAGCCGTCGCGCTTCAAGTCGGATCCGGGCTGGAACGCGATGGACGACTGGACGCTGCTGCACATCCGCATGATGCACTACGTCCACTTCACCGCCTACTTCCTCCCCTTCCACCGTGGCTTTTCGGCGATCGTCGAGCGTGATCTCAACGACTGCGGCTTCCCCCTCGGTCTGCCGTGGGTCGACTGGACCAAGACGGCGGAAGATCCGAGTGTCAATGCGATCTTCGACTCGAATCCTCGCTACGGTCTTGGAACCAACGGTCGCGGAACCAACAGCAGCTGTCCCTGGCATACGGGTCGCGAAGTCACCGATGGCGCCATGGCCGGCCACTGGTTCAACGCTCCTTTCCGCCACAAGCTCTGCCGGCAGTTCAACAACCTGGATGTGAAGAATCCCAACGAGCACTTTGGCGCCAACTGCACCACGTTTATCAGCGAGAGCTTTGTCAAGGGCTTGGCGGCGACGCACAACGACGGCAGCTTCTTTGACTTTTCCTCGGCCGTCGAGATCTCGCTCCATCTGGCCATGCATACCAGCTCCGGAGGCAGCCTCGCCTGGCTCTCGACCTCGGCCAACGACTACGTCTTCCACTCGCACCACGCTTTCGTCGACAACATCTGGAACTCCTGGGCAAAGAGGAATCCCAAGAACGCTCGCGCTTTCCACGGTCCGCAGAAACAGCAGAAGGGCGGCGCTCATCCACCTTGGACTGCAAAGAGGACGGATCCGATCAACTACACACCGCTGGCACCGGACGTCACTGTCAACGACCTCCTCGACCACACGAGCGGGAAATGGGGAGGCCGCATGTGCTACAAGTACGACCGAGACATCGACTTGTGATTTGACGTCCCCCGTCCGGCCTGCCTCCATTTTTGTCTGACCCGCCCCGTCGTCTCGCTCCACAGCAAGGACCAACCCACCTAGCTCCTACCTATTTGCACCTGGCGATTCGTTTCGTTCTTGACCTTCATGCCGCTATCCTTCCTTTCAAGCACCTCCACTTCTCCCCGAGCTTCGACCTGTTGCACTTTTAACCGTCTTTACCCCATCCGTCCCTCGTGTGAGCATGGTGAAATGGAAGCGGTGGAGTCCCGGTGTCGACAAGCACGTTCCGGGCCATTTGTGATTGTTTGAATTTTCACGCTGTTAGACTTGGATCTGGACTGGTCCGAAAATCCGGCATCGCGAGATCCAAAGGAAGAAGGACGCCGAGATCGATGAGGGGTCCTCGGCAGCGCGCGAACGTGGAGAGTGTTATCGGAGCGGATCTCTACCCGGGCTCGCGGCGTGCGGCACGCAAGCGAAGATCGCGGTGGCTTGCCAAGGGGCATTGGACGTCAGAATCTCACGTCGTGGCGGGTGCCATGCCGAACGCGCGGACGCCATGCCCATCGAAGCGCTGCTGGGCGGTGCTGGCGTGGAGCGTGGCGGGATCGGAGCGCCGAGGCGAGGACGACGAAGCCGCCAACGTGGACAGCGGATACGAGCGCGGGAGGCAGACGATGAGCAAGCGTGTCAACGCATTTCGTGGCGAGAGCATGAACCGAAGCCCATGCTGCGCAGCGTGGGGACGCGATGTCGGTGGAAAACGCACGCCGAGTGACGTTGAGGTTGCGAGACCATCGCTGCTCAACTCGGCTGGGATCTGAGATGCTCGCAACCGCGTCCTAACGGATTGCAACGAGGGACGTGCAGGGACCACGGCGACATGGACCGGGAGAGCATGGCCATACGGCAACAGCTTTCGCCCAAAAGGTGAAGCGCATCTCCGACGGCACTTCCGAATAGCACGTCTTGTTTCAAGCTGCGACGGCTTCCCGCGACACGGAGCGCAGCGAAGGCAGCGATTGCGTTCGCAGCAGACCCGCCAAGCGCTTCTGAATTCAAGGGCGGAGGGCCCAGGTCGGAGCGCCGAATCGAGATGCTCCGTTGCACGGACGTGCACTTCGATGGCAGCCTGGCCCCTCCCTCGCCAGGCCCAAAGTCTCGCGTAGCGCTAGCCGTGTCAATTCTTCCTCGAATAAGGCTCATCCCCCTACATCCGGCCGGCACTCGTAGAGCTGGCCCGGTCGCACTCGTTGCCTCACCCATCGGACGGAACGCTCTGAACATGAAAAGAAGCATTGCAATGTTGTTGCAACCATGGCTGCGCAATGGCGTACTGCGGGCCCTGCTCAGGGTTTGCATATTGCCATTGTGAATGCGATCACAGAAAAGCGATGCCGTACCTGTCTCGCGCTGGGGTGCTGGGTGCTGATTACTCGAGATTGGAAACGCGTGTGTTGGTTTGGCCTCCGTGCTGTTGAGGTGACGTTTCGGACTTTGCCGCTTGACGTGAAGCGGAGCTGCCTCGTTTTTCACGGACACCCTGCCCAACGTGGTTGACAAATTCGCTTACAGCCGGCAGCAAATTTTCCACCCGTCTTTGCCCTTGGCGCCTTGCTGTCGCGATGTTCGACTCCTTATCTTGGGCCCAGCCCGCCCGTTTCCAGTAGCCATGCGTCGAATCCGACGGCAAGCCCGACTCGAGTGGCTTGGATCCGAAAGCGAGGAATGTGCTTCGCCGGGGCAGGTTCGGGTCTTGATCGCATGATGTGTGATTCCAAGCGCCATGCAAGCGAAGCAGAACTCATGTGAAATCGATGGGTGCATGGTCGGAAAACGTGCCGGGCAGCTGGGTGCATCGGTGCGTGGTTTTTCCCTGTGATAGCACGCAAGCTGCACGAGGGGCGGCTGTGGGAAGAAAAGTGCAATTTGCCTCCCGTCGCTCGTGTACCTTTTTTTCCTTCTTCTCTATCGCGGCAGGCCGGCGCGCCGGATGCTTGGCCTTGCGCTTCGCTTCCATCAGAGGTGGCGGAAGCCCAGCCAGGTGTGGCGAAATCGGAATATGAAGAAATTAAAGAAAGGAGAAAGGAGAAAGAAAATAGGCCAAGCTCCGGAGTCCAAAGCTGTTTCCACGTCCGGTTCTGACGTCTCGGAACCCTATCTGCAGGCGAGCGGCGGCAGCTTGAGCGTGCATGCACCCCAGCCTCCGATGCGCTTTGCGAGCGAGAGGTGGGCGGGCGGTTGCACGAGGACGGTCGCGTTCTCATGCAATCGTGCTTCTCACGCTCGGATTTCCCGCCGCCAAGCGAACCGAAGCTCACCCTGCTCCCCGTGAATGTGTGAATGCTCTGCAGTCCCATACACCCCCTCGACCCTTGCCCTTCCGCCTCGCCTTGGGACCGTCGGATGAGCAAATGCAGATGGACACGAGACAGCACGGATGGCGACAGCCGGTGTGAGACTGTATTGTGGGCGGCTTACGAGGTAGAATTCGGGACGTTGAGGCTCCAGCGGCTCGATGGCTTGTGGTTGATGGCTGATGGCTCGTGGCTGGGGTGACCTGTAGATGGCTTGCTTATCCTGCACGCCCTGGGCTTCCCGTGAACCAAGACTGCCTTCGGCTGGTTCCGGCTCGGAGCTGTTCCCTTCCCTCTCCCACACTCGCCCCTGTCCCCCCGCACCGTCACCATCCGGCTCAGCCGACACCGAACCAGTCGGACGTGCGGCGCAGCTTCATTCCTGCCTTTCACACACAGCACTGCGCAGTTCCGATTCGGCCTTTGTTTGCAGCCCGAGCGGCATTCATCACGTCGCCCATCGTCGGATCACCGGCTTTCACCTCTGTCAGCACCCTTCCCGATAACGGCCGCATCACGACCACTTCATTTTGAAGCACCAGCCTCTTTCCGACCTTGATCGTCACTTCGTCTCGTCCTCGTGGTGCTCATCTGCATATGCTTACGACCCCACGCGATTCGGCACTTCTCTAGGTCTTCGGCACGCTCAGACCCCTCCTGAGATCTGTTCACTTAGTCGAACCCGACCCCGGCATCATCCTCACGACTCCAAACGCTCCTGGCTGCATCAGAACCCTTCCGACTCGTCAAAGATCACCGAGTCGATCTTCAGTCGTCGCCCTTATCCCCATCTTTCGCGATCACAGACGCCCATCCTATCCTCGCCGAATAGGACGAGATCTTGCCCTACCACTCCACGTCAACGGTCAGCTGCACTTGATACCCAAAAGCCTGGTTCGGCAATCCTTGCCCTTGCATCGCTGTCGCCTGCTGCTTTGAGCGGAGATTGCTCGGTCAGCTTTGCCTCGGGAGCTTTACGTCCAACACGGTAGCGAGCTTGCGTAGTTACGTTCAGCGGTAAGGCATCTCTCAACATGGCAGCATCAACCACCATCGCACCACGCTCGTCCAATAGCTCAGGGTCATCGACCCCTTGGCTATCGCCCGAGCCATCGTCCAGTGCCTGGAGACACTCGTATTCCAACTCTGCAGACCTCAGTCGACGCACCAGCTCCGCTTCCACCAGCATCCGAACCAGCATTCCCGGCTCGGAGTCGTCGACCTCTCGGGATCCACACGCGCACGAGTGGTGGGAGCACGTCCTCCCACCAGGCCAGCTTGCTGAGCGTCTCCGTAAAGCACAGCGATCGTCGAGCGCTTCGCGTCGTCGAAACAACCCTGCACTCGCAAACGCCACTCCTTCCGAGCGAAGCGCTTGGAAGAGGTTATCTGGCCTGCCGAGGGAGGACGGCCATCACGATCGCTCGGGCTCTTCGACCGCTACCTCGAGTCGTCGCTCCTCCTTCCA
The DNA here is from genome assembly GCA_030849465.1 of Moesziomyces globuligerus. NCBI lineage: Eukaryota > Fungi > Basidiomycota > Ustilaginomycetes > Ustilaginales > Ustilaginaceae > Moesziomyces > Moesziomyces globuligerus. Next base: position 355,304 of record JARVLF010000007.1, read on the forward strand.
AGGCACCGCATCGACCCTGCCTCGCTCAGCCTTGCGTACAGCTCACCGCCACGCTGAGACAACCGGTTTCGGCCATAGCCAGACAAGCCAGCCCGTGTCCAGCGCTGAAGTTTCCAGCGACGAGTACACGGCAAGCCCCACCGGTCGACACAGCCCTCTCAACCACGTGCATTTTGCTTTCCCCAGTGGAATGCCGTCGTCCTCGCACCACGGATCGACTCGTATGGCTGGCGTCCAAACCACTAGCAACAGCCCTGAGCTCGTGTCGTCGCAGTGGACCGCAGCTTCATCGACATCACCTCCGCACACTGGCACCAGCAGCTCGTTTGGCCGACGCATGCGCGTCATGAGCGAGGATGGCATCGCTTCGTCGCCTTTCGCCGGCTCGCACGGCTCTTATCGGCTGCCCAGCTCGCAGTCTGCCATCCACCTCAGTCACTACGCGGTCACGAGCGAGGCCAATCGCACCTGGACGACCTCGGCCGCCGACCGAGCCCGACCCTCGTCTGTCCACAACTCGCTGCCGGATACACCGGAGCTCAGCTCGGACGAGACCTGCGACGGCATCGATTTCACTGCCTCCACCACCACTACGCAGCGCACTCGCAGGATCAGCACGACGAGGACAACGCTCCGATCCACATCCCGGCTCGCCTCGCCCCCGACCATTCTGCGCTCGGACTTTGATCGACCGGACCAGCCGTCGTGCTCGGTGGGTCAGGGAGACGCGGGCGATACGCACACTGCGGCTCGTCCGGAGCGCCACGTTAGCTTCGACGCCGCGCCTGCAGTGCCGAGGCGAGCCAGTGTGCACGACTACACTGAGCCGCTCGCCTCGAGTCAGTCGGCGTTCAGCTTCGGCAGCATGTCCGGCCGAGAGTATGTCAGTCCCTTTGACACGCTCCCTCCACGCTCCAACAGCACGCGGCGTGCGCGTCAAGGTGTTCGTGTCAGCGGTCGACGATCCACCAGCTTCTCGCTGCCTGGAAGCCGCCGCAACTCGATGCGCGAGGACGCGCCGTTTGAATTCGGCGCTGCGGGCATGTTTGCGGCCGGCGCGAGCCACCGACGCACGACGTCGGTGCCCGACGCGGCTCTGCTCGACAGCCTCAACGTGGCGCACAAGCAGCTGGCATCGGCGGGCAACCTGGCCATGACGCTGACGCGGCAGCTCTCGGCGCCGCTGCGGCCCGTGTTCCAGATGACGCTCTTCCTGAGCATCTCGAGCATCACGGTGCTCTCGCTCGCGTGCTTCCTGTGCGCGAGCTACATGCTCACCGCGTGGGACGATGTGGGCAAGCGCTCGCAGAAGGTCGGCGAGGTGGCGGGGCGGACGCGCCACCAGGTGGGGCGGACGCTCACGTGGGGGATGCGCATGCTCGGTGCGCCCCAGATGGACGCAGCTGCTGCTGAGGCGCCGGGTGGGGATGGGGATGGACGGAACGAGGCGCGGGCGAAGAAGGCGGAGGATGCGCCGCGAGGCGCGGCGGCGGCGGCGGGACGTGCGATGCTGTGGCCGGCGCGGCTGGCGTGGTCGAGCGCGAGCACGGTCGCGTACCGCATGACGCCTGCGGCGGTCTCGTCGATGTTTGCGCACCGCGCGCCGGGCAAGGCCAAGACGAGGACGGGTTCGACGTTGCCGCCGCGCCCGCCGCTGTCGACGCTCTTGCCGTCGATCCTGTTTACGCTCATGCTCGCGCTCGGCGCCGGGCTGACGAGCTTCCTTGCCTCGCGCAAGGCGGCGGCCGAGGCGGCGCGCGCGGGTGCGGGAGGCGCCGCGCATCCGTACTCGGTGCCCGAACGAGGCTCGGGCCCCGAGGTGCAGTACGTGCACATGCCGGCGGCCTCGCCGTTTGCAGCCCCGCATGGCGTGAGGGCGCGCCCAAGACACGGCTACGTCACCCCCGAGCGCGTGCCTCAGTCAGCAGCGGTTCATTGAACGCACGTCTGTATGAGGACAATTCGATCGCGTTGATGTGCGAACAAGTCGTGGTGGTCGGTGTGTGGTGTGCGGCGTGTGAGATGAGGTGGGAGGAGGTGGGAGGAGGTGAAGGTGTAAAGCTGGGATCTGGATGAGGTGCGGAGGTGGTGGCGTTGCTGAGGCGGCTGGCTCTGAGCAGGGGTGGCGAAGTGCGGTTCGGGGACGACTGGAGCGAGGGCAAGCGGGGCTGGTCTACGGCGTCAGAGGACTGGTAGTTTCCGTTGTGATGTCGGGAAGCGGTTGAGTGGTGGAGTCGTCGAGTCGTAGAGTCGTGAAGCGGGGGGGCTGAAAGGAACCGCCTGGTTCTGGCTCTGTTCGTTATCGCTGCCCTCATTCCGTCTCACTTCGACTGCAACCTCAGCTCATCCACTCTGCATCGACTCAGTTCCTGCACAGCGGATCTTTGCATCATGGTATTTCGAGTGTTTCGAGGCTTGACGCAGCCGGGTTTTAGCGGCGTCTCTGTCTAAGCGGTTTGATCTGGCGCTGTCCGTTAGCAGCTGGACTTGCGCCCTGAGCTGCAGGGCTCGCGCCGATACTAAACAGGCCAGGGTTAGCTGGCATCTGAGGCAGCGATGGCGCATTGGGCGCTGGACTTCCAAAGCTAAACCCTGTCGAGGTTGCCGGCGCCGCCTGACCGAATCCAGCCATGGGCGTTTGCGACTGGGACTGGGCGCCGAATGCAAACCCACCCGGAGTTGCAGGCGCCGCCGGCTGAGCCGGCGATCCAAACTGAAACGCTCCACCCGGAGCTGCAGCCGGAGCTCCCGCTCCGAACTGGAACGGCGAACCGCCTGGCGTGGTCGGTGCAGCCGCTGGAGCAAGGAACGGCGAAGCAGGTGCCGAACCTACGCCGGGCGTGGTCGAGCCGGGCGCGGATCCAAAGGTAAACGACGTGCTCGGCGCCGTCGTCGGTGCGGGCGAACCGAAGCGGAACGTTCCCGCGGCTGCGCTCGGACTGGGCGCCGCTCCAGCCGCGGGCGCACCAAACGTAAACGTCGACGAACCAGCCGCACTCGGCGCAGGCGATCCAAACGTAAATCCACCCGTAGCCTTGGCCGGCGTAGCCGATCCAAACGAAAACGTAGGTGCTCCTCCCACCGCCGTCCCGCCCGCGGCCCCCGCGCCCGACGTGGGCGAAGAAACACCTTTCTGCGGCGAATCATCCATCATCTCTCCGCCCGTCGACTTGGGCGTCGCGAATCCAAACCCACCCACCCCCGCAGCCGAGCTCGTCGACGCAGCAGGCGTACCGAACGAAAACCCACCCGACGCCTTGTCCGCCCCACTGCTGGCAGCAGGCGCACCAAAGGTGAACGATCCCGTCGGCGTGCTCGTCCCCGACCCACCCGTCGAGCCGGGCGCAGACCCAGCCGCCTCGCCAGCCTCGGGCTTGGCACCGAACGAAAACGTCGTTGCCGGCTTCGGATCCGCTGCAGCAGCGCCGAATCCAAACCCACCCATCGCGGGCTTCGCACCCTCGCCTGCCGGCTTGGGCGCACCGAAGCTAAACCCACTCGAGGCCGGAGCACCGCTCGAAGCCTCGGCCTTGCTGCCAAAGAAGTTCGGCACGCCTCCCTGCGGTGCATCCGCCTTGGGCGTGGTCAGACCAAACCCAGCCGCCGCCGGCACAGACGCAGGCGTAGGCGCGGGTGCAGACGCAGCAGCGGCCTCGACGGGCTTGGCAGCGGCGGGCGCGCCAAACGCGAAACTCGGCATGCTCTTCTTGGCTGCGGGCTCGTCGTCGTCTGCTGCGCCGCGCTTCGCTCCTCCCGACGCCGGCGCACCGAAGCTGAACCCGCCCGCACCCGCCGCGGTGCTCGACGATGCGCCGAAGAACGACGGCTTGCTTGCCGCTGGTGCCGCCGGTGCTGCCGGTGCTGCCGGTGCTGCCGGTACTGCCGGTGCTGCCGGTGTCTCGGGCTTCTTCGCCTCGCTCGCAGACGGCGCAGGCTCTGCGGGCTTCGCCCCGAACCCACCGAACGGTGACGCAGCTGCCGCTGGCATCGCTGGCTTGGCGCCAAAGCTAAAGGCCGGCTGCTTAGCCGGTTCGGCCTTCGCCTCGGACGACGGCGTAGCGCTCGCTGCAGGCGCGCCAAACGAGAAGCCACCCGAGCTCGGAGCCGCCGCTGCTGGCGCGTCGTCAGTCTTGGGTTCGAACTTCTGCATCGTGCTACCGAAGAAGTTGGGCACCGGCCCGTCCTTCTTGCCCTCGCCAAGCGACGTCGAGGCGGGCTGGGCGGGCTTGCTGAAAAAGTCGGACGTCGGCGCCGCCGTGGTCGGCTTCTTGCCCTCCGACGCGGCGGCGCTGCTTTCCTTGCCGGCATTCGTCAGCGTGGCGCCAAAGTTGAACTTGGGCGGTTCCGCCGGTGCCGCCGGCTTGGTAGGTGCAGGGAACGAGAACGACAACGGCTTAGTCGGCTCTGGCTTGTCCGTCTTGGTGTCGCTGGACGCCGACGAGTCGAAGCCGCCGAGTCGGCCGAGCAGAGAACCGCCCGCGGCAGAAGCATCCTCCTTGCTGCCTTGCGCCTCCTTGGCCGCATCCGCCATGGCTGGCTTGGCAGCCTCGGCATCGGCGTCCGTGGGCTTGGCGCCAAACGAGAAGTTGGTGGGGAACATGTTGGTGGGCAGCTTGATCTTTGCGAGCTCGGTGGCGTCCGGCAGGCCTTCGTCTTCGTCTTCGTCGTCCCAGGCGCTGAACTTGCCCGAGCTCTGATGGGTGCGCGACGTCTTGGCCGCGCCCTGGCGCAGCGAGCTCCTCTCACGCGGCGCCGCCGGATCCGCAGTCGCCCTCACGGCAAAGTTGTCCTTCTTGGCCGTGCTCGCCGGCGCCTTGTTGGCCGCCGAGAGCGCGATGCGGTGCGAGGCAGGCTTGGGCGTCTCCACCGGCGCGGCGGGCTGTGCGCCACGCAGAGGCGTGGCTTTGAGCGCCGACTTGAGCTGGGTTGGGCGTCCAGCTTTGTCGTCGTGCTTGACCGGTGTCTGGACCGCTGCATCCGCCATGGGAGTCTGCTTCTGCAGTCGTCTGGATCGTCGGATCGGCTCGGGTGGCGGAGAGGGCGGCTCTTCGGGCTCTTCGGTCTGTTCCGAACGCATGTCTTCGTCCGAGACAGCAGAGCCTTCGATCTCGGTAGCATCCTCCTCAATCTGAGAATCCTTGACCCCCGCAGGGGCATCTCGCTTGAGCCTAGCTCGCATGCCCCCCTGCTCGTCGGCGGCGGACTGGATCGCCTTGGCCTTGCGGAGGTATCGGGTGTAGGGAGCGACGCCGACGGTCGGCTTGGCATCGTGCGACTTGGCATTCCTAGCAGTCGAGGCCGGCGCGTCCGAGATGGGAGCGGGCACGTTGATTGACGTCGGCCTGGCGATGCCGATACCGACGCCGCGGGCCGTGGCAGTAGGCTTGCGCAGCGTATCGAGCACGTTCAACAGACGCTCTGCCTCGTTCTTGGGCGAAGGCAGCTTGGGCTCTCTAGCCTTGAGCTCTTCGTGGCTGATGAAGCCGAGCTCTGGATGCCAGACCATCCTTCGCTTGGACGGGGTGCCTGTGGCGGCCGAATCGCCGTCGACGCTCATGTCGATGTCGCGCTTGCCTCGGCGACTGGGCGTGAGCGACTCGGTCTCGTCCATCACGCTGCCGCCGGCGACGGACGGGGTGACCATGGCGTCCTCCGACGGCAGACCGATGCTACGACGCACGGCGGGGTTGACACCCGGGAGCGTGCGCGTGGAGAGATACTCGCGCATGAGCTCGTCGCCAAGCGAGGGGTTGGAGGGCGCGGCGAGGTTGATGCCGTTCCAGTGGCGCTTGCGGCTGGGCGAGTTGGTTGCCGAGAGAGCAGGCGAGCCGGATCGGAGACCGACGCTGCCGGCTCGGGACGTGCGGCCGGGCGTGCCCGCGTCGCTGAAGAGGCTCGAGCGGAGATTGGGGCGGCTCGAGCGGTAGAGGCTGCTGCGTGCCGAGATCTGGAAGGGCGAGCTGGAGGGCGGCAGACCAAAGGCACTGTCGGTGTAGCGGACCTCGTTGCCGTAGCCAAACGCGCTGAACGAGTTGGAGTGGCTCAAGGAGGTGGAGCCGGACTCGGACATGGCATCTTCCGGACGGAGGGATGAGCCGCGGAGAGCATAATGTTGGGAGCGAGGGCTTCGGAGCGTCTGGTAGCTCCTGGAGTGGTACACCTGAGCGGGACCCGGCGACGCGCGGCCGGCATCGCTGAGCACTTCGAGCGAGTCGTTGGGGTCGGCGGCCGAGCGAGAGGCGACGTCGAGCATGCGCTTGGAGCTTCGCGTGTTCCAGGAGGATGCGCGATCGGCGTCGAGTTCGGCCGGCTGCTTGTGCAGAGAGGAAGGACCCGCGCGCGGGCTGGTTGGGGCGAGAGAGTAATGTTTGCGAGTCGGTGGAGGGGCGTTGGCGAGACGAGACATGGAGGCGGATGCCGGGATGCTGGATGCAGGCGGACGAAGCTGGCTCTCTTCGTCGTCGTGGACGTTGGAGCGTGTGCGAAGGCCGGCGGCGAGACGCTCGCCCACGGCGCGGGCCGCGCGCGTAGGCGCGTCCTTTTCGTGCTTGGATTGTTCTGAGTCAGGCGGAAGCGAGGCCTGTGCGGCGGCGCGACGACGGGCGATGGAGGAGAGCGAATTGGTGCTGGAGGAGGTGGGCATGCCGAGCTCGGGTTCGACGGCCGCAGAGGCGCCTGTGAGCCACGCCAAAGGTCTGGAGACCATCTTGCGGACGCTTCCAAAGAGGGCGCCGGGCGAAGCTGCGACGCGGAGGGGGGAGAAGGCGGAGTGGGTGGCAGCAGGGTTGGAGGGAGGTGCGAGCGTCTTGGCGGCGGGGGTGGCAGGCTGGGCTGGGGAGAAGTCGGAATCGGCGTGAAGGGAGGCGTTGGAGCCGGAGGGCGTGATGCCGGACGATGGACGTGCATAAGGCTTCAAGGAAGAAGAGCGTTTCTGGCGTGCCAGGACGCGAGCACGCGCTGGACCCGCGAGGGGCTTGGCGGGCGAGTCGGGGTACTGCGCTGGGAAGTCCATGTTTACTGCCGAGGCGTGGATGTGATGCTGGTGAGTACTGTAGTCGAGCGCACGTTCAGAGCGAGAAGCAAGCGTGATGCATGAGCTCCGCGCGGTGCTGGAATGAAGATGTGGCGGCGCACGAAGGTGGGTGGGGGGGTCGCGCCTGCAGATCCAACGGGCGTTGCAGGGATGCGGTGGGTGATGTGTGCAGCTGCCGTGATCTGCAGATACGGAGAAGCAGATATGTCTGGACGGAGCTTGCACCCTACTTGCACGCCGGTGAATGGCGCCAGGTGAAGCGTGTTGGTGGTGGATGAGCAGATGACAGCCCCGCCGGAAGAACGTCCAACCTCAAACCAGTGCGACGCTCGTCAGCGCAGTGGGCGACAGCCGAGCCGATTCAGCTGAGCCTCGGTTGCTTTGGGAGCCCAACACGCGTCTGCCACCCGATCCACACCAAATTCCAAAAAGGCGCAAGGAGAAAAACTCGCATCTGCTCGCGTGCCAGTGCGCTGCGTGTTTTTGTCGTTCTTCGGATGGGCGTGCTCTTACCCCTTTGCGCACCAGCAACGAAAAAAATCGCGGATGACGACAACCTTGGATCCAGAACCAGCGTCACGCTGCTAAGCCTCCCGATGGCACCGATGACAACCCCAACCTTTTCCCGATGGCATCGCCCTCGCCTTCCGGCTTCGCGGCCTAAGCGGTTGCCGCATCAGTTAAGCACACACCTCCACAGACGCTAACGTGAAACTACCTCTGGTCCTAATCTCCAGCCTTACTTCTTCCACCTGTCCCCATTGCCTTCCAGCTCCCAAGACGAAGCCACAGAATACAAGATGGTCTACCACATGCTCGGTGCATTTGCAGGTCTCTCGGGCGCCATCGGTGTCGGGCTCGGCGCCATCGGTGCGCACGCCATGAAGGGCAAGCTCAACGCCTACCGTAACGTATCCCTCTCTTGCCTCCCTCAGTCCCATGCATTCTCGCTGTATCTTGTGTGCTGACTCTCCGGACTGTGCTTGACTTTGATTAGAGATGGGCGCATGGAATACCGCGACGCAGTACCAGCTGCTGCACAGTCTGGCGCTGCTCTACACGCTCGGTCTGCCCAAGACGGGCTCGGCGGTCGCGGCCAGCTACGCCTTTGCTACGGGCATCACCTTCTTCAGCGGCTCTATCTACGGCCTCTGCCTGACCAAGCCCGATAACCCGATCCGCAAGCTCCTCGGTCCCATCACGCCCATCGGCGGCCTCTCGATGATCGCCGGCTGGCTCCTGCTCGCGTACGCCAAGCGTCCCCGCTCCCTCCGCTGAAGTGTCACGTAAGATACAGACATACTCTTGTGCTTCTTGTATCGATCCGAGCTGTGTCGTGTCCATCGCTGTCATCCTGGTGTCGGTCGCTGATGATATGGCGATCAGACAATATACGAGTGGCAGAAGGCCAATAATTGTTAGACTTTGGCTTTTACTCGGACAGTACTTGAAATTATTGCCGTGCGAGAGGATGGGGAGCCGAAGAGGCCCGCGGTGCAATTTCGAGTTGGACGATCGCTTCCGAAGATGCGGATTCGAATGGACGGGCGCGAAGGAAGCGGGCGTGCTCGTCGGCGCCAGTCCGCCAGTCCGCCAGCCAGGCCGCAGGCCGCTGTTGTCAGTCGCTCCTGCGCATCTTCACCTTGTCGCTCTTCCACATCTTCAGTATCCCCACCTACCGAACGTCAAATATCGTCCATCATGTCGGCCGCTTCCTGGAGAGCTCACTTCACGTACGTCGACCACCATCACCATCACTCCAAATCTCGGACATCCAACACCACGTAAACATTCCACCTATCGACACGCAGGCATGCTGACTTTTCGACACTCTGGCACGTGTCTTTTTCCTTCGCTTCTTTTCTGATACAACAGCTTCAACAAGTACACGGCCATCTGCGCGCGAGCCACCCGCCAGGCCCTCAAGGAGGAGGAGCGTGCGGCTGCCGAGCGCCGCGGCTTCATGGCGCTCCGCTACCAGGAGTGGAAGGACGGCAAGGCCAGCGAGAACGTAAGTTGTCATTTCGAACCCAGCTCGACGTAGGCCCCGTTGCCATTGTAGCTGCCAGCGCATCACGGCACATGCATCGCAGCGACACCGGTTGAAGGAAAGCACTATGCCTGCAGGATGCGGCAATTTGTTGCATCTGTGGGCATGTCCTGGCTAAATCAGGGTTCAGCAACTGGGCGCATAGCATGTAAAGGAACAGAGAATGCTGACGACGTCCTTTGCTTGCACATTTGAAATGGCCATCAACAGCAAAACCTCTTTGCTGAGGAGAAGAAGCAATAAGCGCGCAGCCCCCCCGCACCATGATTGGTGGCCAGTGACGCTTCGAGGTGAACGGCACTCGTGCGTGTCGCTCGGCACGCATACACTGCTTGCTGCCCGGATGACAATGCATGCTGCTCGTGTCGCTACACGCGCATAAAAGGTGCCGCGAACATTGTCTGCAATCCAAGCCACTTAGACCCCGTTTCTTCGAAACACAAGCTGCGGGACCGGCAGAACCAAGCCCCGCGCATGAGCCCAAGATCACGATCATCGCACTTTGAGGGGTCGCGCGGTCCAGGGGGAAGATGTGGATCCTACTCGGTCTTTTGAGAGTTGACGGCTGAGATCACGGAGACGGATGGCAATGAGATCCGACCAGGTCTGTCGGATATGTTAGCCTCGAGCGGGGCGGCGCGGTGAACCGATGCGATCGACCCGATCTGCATCCCTCGGATTGAGGATAGATGAGATTGCAGCGATACGTGTGCAGTAGCAAGGCTGCGAGCCAGGACACTCGGAGGCTACGGCTCGGTGCGAGCCATGCTGAGTCGAGTCGAGTCGAGTCTCCCTTCGCAGCGAGTCGATGCCGGTCCTTCTGTCAGGGCCTGGTCTTTCGGCAGCTCCGACCAGCCTGCCCGCCCAGGGTGAGAGAGCTGGCACTGTACTGTAATGTCATTGCGCGAAATTTTAAAGTGACTGGAGAAGGATTGAAAGCGAGCATTTCAAAGTGGCGTGTCCACGTTCGCACTTGGTCACCTTGGGCGGCTCGCCAGGGTCCAACTGCCGACTCTGGGCATGTCGAGGACTGCGAACGTGGACACGATCGTGCGACCTCTGCACGCCCCCGCCAACCCGTGCGTGCCATCGCGACCCCACTGTGCACTAGCCCGTCTGCACTTTCAGGCGTCAGACCTGGCAAACATCCATCCGACAGCTGCAAGTTGTTGTCGCTGGCTGTTGCGTGGAGCTGCGTGGAGCAAGAGCGACAGAGCACGGCACACGACGCGAATTTACCTGCCTTGACCCAGTCATGAGACGCAGCACGCCGTTGTCGGACTCTCCGAACAGTCGGTGACCTTGCCAAACGCTGAAACGTCTCGCTTCATGTGTGGCCGCTCAGCACTGCATCAGCCGTACCGACTGAGCACCGTGATGCATCTGTGATTCCTGAGCCGAGAAGAGTCACGGTCCTTCTGATGCCCCCCTCGCCCGAAAGTCCTCGGCTGATGCGATCCCCTACTCGCCCCTCCGACCGACTTTCTTCCTCCCTCGTCCACCAGCAGCTATCTACGCCCAAGCTCCGTTCTCAATACTCGCCGCCGACAATCTTACTGACTGGCTTCCGACGTGATCACTCGTCTTCTCGCTCTCCGAGTAGCCCGAGGTGCCCGAGGCTGCGCAGCTGTTGCTCTGCGACGGGCGAGAGTGTCCCCAACCCCTCCTGTTCTCGCGGCTGGAATACAACAGCGCAAGACCCAGCGCAACGTCGGCCGATCATGATCTACTCGACCTACCGACCGCCAGCACCTGCGCCTCCGCCCTCCGAGCACGCACACCTCGACCGCGGCTACGCGAGCTACGCTGCGCCGCAGAGCATGGCGTCGACGAGCTCGATGAGCGCGAGCGCCGACCGCTTCGAGCACCGCACGCACACGCTCATCGCCTCGCTGCTCGAGAGTCGGCTGTCGGCGCACGCGCTCGTGCGCGACTGCGCCGTCATCGGCATCCCGCAACCCGGCGGCATCGTCACCACCTCGACCCCCGCTCATGCTCCCTGCGTCGGTACGGTGCCCGTCGCCTTTGTCGCGCTCAGCGCCTCGGGGCGCGAGCGCTCGGCGCACGGCGGCGAAAAGGAGTCGAAGCGCATGAAGCTCGAGCTGGTCAAGTGGCTCGTCGACTTTGCGCCGCCCTTCAAGCCGATGAAGGGCAAACTCATGTTTCTCGACTCGATCCCGCGCGGCGCCTCTGGCTCGCTGCTTCGACACCTCCTCGTCGATAAAGCCACCACACCCCCAGCCCCGGGCCCGGACAAGGGCTTCTTCAACACCGTCCTTGCCGATCCCACGGTCGGCTCGGTGGGCGCCTCGCGAGCGGGGTCGACTACCCACGATGATGCGCCCGCCACGACGGCGGTGGGCGCGCCCAAGAAGGCGGTGCGCGATTCGAAGCGGCGCGCGACGCACAGCCAGATCGAGCGGCGTCGGCGCGAAAAGATCAACGATCGGCTCGTCACGCTCCGCTCCATCGTGCCCGCCTGCGCGCGCGAGCTCGCCGAGCGCCGTCGACAGAAGCAGCACGACGACGACGAGGCCGCGCGCATCGCCGCTGGCGGCACGCCCAAGACCTACATCGACGCTGCCACGGGCAAGCCCAAGCGCAAACGCAACCGCAAGCGCGCCGAAGCCAAGAAACCCACCGTCGGCGCTGGCGGCGAGGAGGAGCTCGGTCTGCACAAGCTCGAGGTGCTCACGCATGCGATCAACTACATCTTTGAGCTCAAGGCGCAGATCCACCGGTTGGAGACGGGCAACCTGCCGGAACACGTGCCGACGGCGGACAATCCGTTTGGCGTGCGCAATGCAGACGGCTCCTTCCGCACCGACGCCAAGCTCGAGGACGAACCGGGCCAGGGTGTGCTCCCGCACTCTGGATCGGTGGAGAGGAAGATGAAGCGCGAGGACGAAGAGGAGGAGGAAGATGAGATCGAGGACGAGGCGGAGGAGGCGGAGGATGGGGAGGATGTAGAGGGGGATGATGAGCAGGATGGGTCGGATGAGGACGAGCCGCTGCAGCGACGCTTCAAGAAGCACATGGCTTCGGCAGCTTGCTCCCAGCCTGCTCCGGCGTCGGGGGCGATGCGGCGATATGCGCGGCGGGAGACGGCCTACTCGTCGTCTTCGTCGCGTACGAGTGCGGATGTTTCGCCTGCCTTTTCGCTCGTCCAAGCGAGTCCTGGTTCTGCGCTGTCGCCTGCCACAACGCTGACGTCTCCGATGATGAGTCTGTCCGCCGAATCGCCCATCCTGCTTCCGGACTCGGCGCTGCCCACGTACGCTTCGAAGCGCACACCGAGCTTCCCTGTCCTACCTTCTTCAGCGCTACCTCTGCCGGCCGCGACGACGCAGGCTGCAGGCAGACGCGAGTCGAGCAGCTTTTTGTTCAAACACCTCAGCCTCGCTTCGCCCAACTTCCCCGCATATCCACATGCGACCAGAAGGACCTACGGCGAGGAGAGCGAGGTGCGCGCCACTCCTGGACTCGCAGATGCCTCGGACGCAAACGCTGCCCAACTGCTACTCAACTTTTCCACCTCGCCCGAAATCGTTCGCCCTCCCCGCGGATTGGCTTCGCCTCCCCTGCTCGCACTCGATAGTCCAACCCGCAGAAACGACGACGACGCTCTCTCCGACAAGACCATAGACGACCCCCCCGCAGATATCACCGCCTAAAACCCCACCTCCAACGCTCACACCTGCCCTCGCTCGCACACACACTACGGTCGCGAGAAACCACGAATCATGAACGCATCTTGGACCATCATTGCATCGCCATGGTCTTGGTAGGAAAGCTGATCGAATGAGTGGTGGTGAGAGGAGCTAGGCGAAAAAGTCCCAATCGCGCTCGACAAAGGCGAGCATGTAGTCGTCGATCGTCCCGCCCTCGTCGTCGTCTTCTTCGTCGTCCTGACCATGGACGTCTGCCAGTGCCTCGGCCGGCTGAGCTGACTGCGTTGGCTGGACCTGGGAAGCATCCGTGCTGGCTTCTGCAAAGTCGGAATCGTCCTGCACCATCTCCTCCCTCGCAGCCAACGCGGCCTGTCGATCCTCCTCGTCCTCTGCATCCAAAAAGGCACGCTCCACCTCGCGCCCCGACTGCTCGGCTTCGCTGACCTTGACCTCGACATCGCCGAGCCTACCTGCGTCGTCGAGCATGTCGCGCCAGTCGATGCGCTTGGCCAGCGTCTCGGTGTTGAACTCGCCCTGCTGGATCACGACGCTGTCGAGCAGCCGCTTTTGGTTCGCCTTGCGCAGCATGTTTTCCTCGATCGTATGCTCGGTGACGAAGCGGTAGATGTGCACGTCGCGTGTCTGTCCGATCCGATGCGCCCGATCCATACACTGCGCCTCGATCGCCGCGTTCCAATCCAAGTCGTAGAACAACACCGTGTCCGCGCCAGTCAGGTTGATGCCCAGACCGCCCGACCTCGTCGACAGAATAAACGCCGAGATGCGCAGATCCCGGTTGAACTTCTCGGTCAACGCCTGGCGCTGCTCAACCTTGGTCGCGCCGTCTAGCCGCAGGTAGCGATAGCCGTGGTAGTTGAGAAACGACTCGAGAATGTCGAGCACGCGCGTCATCTGCGTAAAGATGAGGATGCGATGCCCGCCCTCCTTGAGCCGACGCATCAGCACGTCCAGCTGCTGCAGCTTGCCGCAGTCGTACTGCAGCAGCGACGCGTCCGGAAACGCAATGTGCAGCTTGACCGCCACCGGATGCACCGTATCGAATTCGGGCGCTACCATCTCGGGACACCGGTACGGCTCCAGTCCAGCCAAAGCCCAGCGGGGCATGTCGACCGCGACCGCACGCGGAGTCACAAAGGCAAACCGATCGATCACCGGCTGCAGATTCTCGCGCCGCGTCGCGCGAGACTGCACGATGCGGAGCAGGTTGTCGCATCGATCCAGATAGCCTCGTCGATCGCCTTCGTGGTTCTCCAGCGGCTCCAGACGACCCGACTTTCCAGCCTCCCGCAGCATTCGGATGAGTCCGGCACCATACACCGGCCGCTTGGTGCAGCGGTACTGGTTGATGTAAGCCGCGTGCTTCCAGCGCTCCTGCTCGTCGACCAGCCGCCGCTGCTCGCGCGACTTGGCGAAACCCTCGACGGTCCACGTATCCAGCTCCCGTCGCTCGGCCACCGTATCGCGAAAGTGCGGCAGCTTCTTGGCCGCGTTGAGTCTGCGCAAGTCGCGCGACTCGATCGCCGTCAGATGCTCCTCGCGCTGCGTAAAGCGGAAATTGGTCACGTCCAGATCGACGTTGCCCCACACGTCGTCGCGCAGCAGCTCGCGCCTCACGAGCAGATCCTTGATCTCGTAGTCGGCCACGACAGACCTCGACATGGCAAAGCTCGTCACGATCGGACGCACCTCGAACAGATCCGGATGGTTGCACACCTTGCGCAGCTGCATCAGACAGTTGATGATGCTGAGGTAGTTGCCGCTCGCCAGGCTCTCGCGCGTCTTGGCCCTCGACATAAAGTCGTTGTACAAGAAACGCTGGCGCTTCGACAGCCGACACGCGATCACGTGCTCGTATTTGCTCGGCAGCTCCTTCTCCACCTCGCTCTTGAGTCGCCGCAGCAGATACGGCCGGAGCACCGCATGCAGCTTCTGCACCATCGCGCGCGTCTCCTCGTCCATGCTGTTGCCGCCCTCGATCGCCTTGTCGAGCGGGTTGGAGAACCACTCCTGGAAGTCCTTCATGTTGGCAAATGCACCGCCGCCGGGCAGCTCGCTGACGCCGTGCGGCATGAGGAAGTACATCAACGACCACAGATCCATGAGGTTGTTCTGCAGCGGCGTGCCCGTCAGCAGTAGACGTCGCTGCGAGTTGAAGCCGAGCAGCGTCTGCCAACGCTGAGACCGGAAGTTCTTGATGTGGTGAGCCTCATCGAGCACCAAGTACACCCACGGCTTGCGGCGAAAGATGTGCTGATCCGCAAGAACAAGCTGGTAGCTGGTGATGCAGACGTTGAAGCTGTTCTCCGTGTTCCAGCCGATTCGCTTCTCCTTGCGCTCCTTCTGGTTGCCGTAGTACGAGAGAATCTTGAAGCCGGGCAAGAATTTCTTGAACTCGACTTCCCAGTTGAGCATCACACTGGTCGGGGCCACGACGAGATGTGGGCCCCAAACACCCTTGTCGCACGCGAGGTGCGCCAGCAGAGAGATGGTCTGGATGGTCTTGCCCAAGCCCATCTCGTCGGCGAGGATGCCGTTGACGCCGTTGGCGTACAAGCTTGCCAGCCATTCGAAGCCGATCTGTTGGTAGGGACGGAGCTGGCCTCGGAGCAGGAAGGGCTGACGTGAACGAGCCGCGATCCGATCGGAAGAGACGATGGACGAGGCTCGTGTCATCGACCGGCGGCTGCTTTGACGCCCACTCGTGGCTGCAGATTCCGCATCGCTGTGCTCTTCGCCCGATTCGTCGTGCTCGTCTAGCAAAGTGAGGGAGGCTGGTCGATCCTCATTCGAGACCAGCTCTTCGTCGGATAAGCGAGTGTCCTCCTTCAGGGCGGGTTCAATGTCGTCTGGCTTGGCATCAGCATCTGATGTCTCTTCCTTTTGCTGGCGATCGGGTTTGTCCGGCTCTGCTTCGCTTGCATCGGCTTGGCTAGACTCGTCGCCGCTGGCCGCCTGCTCCGCGCCATCCCCGTAGCCATATCTTTTGAGCAGCTCTTCGATGGGTATATTGGCATCCGCTTCGAGCCCGGCATCTTCGCTGTCGTCTTCTTCGTCTTCTTCCCACATCTGCCGTTCGAGCTCTGCGTCCTCGTGCTCCGCGTCGTCGGCGCCGCCGACGGCGAAGTCCACGTCATCAGCTTCCGCTTTGGCAGCTCGTGCATCTGGAGCCGGAATCTTGGCTGCGCCCCTGGTTCGCCTTGTCGATCTCTGTGGACGGTCCGACCTAGGCGCGGGTACAGGACTCAAGCCTCTCTCGACGGCAGCTGGTGTTCCCGCACTTGGTGTAGGTGTCGCGTCGTCGGTGATGCTGACTTGTGCAACGGCTGCTGGTGCTGCTTGGCCCGAAGCAAGTTCGGAGACATCGTGAGTGCCTTCGGCGACCTCGGCAATATCCTCAGCTGCTTCCGTGTCACTCTGCTCGTCGCCGACATCAGATTCGGCTGGCTCGGCTGAGCCATCGCTTCCGTAGCTGGTGCGATCGCTGTCTTCGTCCATGTCACTGTCGGAAAGTGCCTCAGGCTGGGTCGTCGTCATGACCTCGTGCTGCTTCTTGAGCATGGCAGTGCTTTGCTCGAGGATAGCGTTGAGCTGCTCCTTGTCGAGCTTCTCTTTCTCAGCCTTTTCGGCGGCTGCTTTGCGGGCCCGAACCACGTTGACGGCCAAACGCCACTGCTTGAGCACTTCACGCAGCGTCCACTTGGCCAAAGCCCGGATGCGTTTCTCCTCGGCCTTCTTCTCGCGCTCGGACGTCCCGAGCTGGCGTTCCCAGTGCTGAGCAACCATGCGAGCCACCTTGCGTGCGTTTTGTCGCCTGACTTTGGCAAATTGTCGCATGGGTTGGTAGTTCGCAGCCACTGCGTCAAGCAGATGGTCGTGATGCGACTTGGTCCGTGCGACCTTGCTGGGGACGTGGCGTGCTGATGCACCGGAGTCAGGATGGATCGGCAGGCCGGCACGCCACCTCTGGTCCATTTGGAGGTATATCTGAAGATCGTTGGCCTCGACTTCGGCCGGGTGCTTGCCACTGTCGCCATCGCGCAAAAGGTCGAACGAGGCCCACAGAGCATCGATGTCGCCTCCAAAGCGTTTCGGCGTCGGAACCTGATGCGGAGCAAGGACGTGCAGCGGTGGAGGGTGCTCGGGCAGAGGTCGAGGTCGGTGACGCAGAATGAAGGCATCGAGTTCGTCGAGCGCCTTGCTCTTTCGGGGGCCGCTGCGCTTTGCGGGCTTAACCGTAGAGTCGTCGTCTGCGAGCGAAGATTGCCTTTTCCGTGAGGGTCCCGCCGTGCGTGATTGCTTCTCTTGTCTTTTGACTCGGCCCTTGCTACCTTTCCGGTTGCCAGCCCTCTTGGATGTTGCTTGGTCATCACTCGTGTCCGAGTTGCTGCTTTCGTCCTGACTTGCATCGTCGCTGGACGCGTCCTCAGTGCCGGCGCGATGTTGGGGCTCGGCGGGGTTGGAAGAGCCACGAGTCGGGAACCTCTCCGAGGAACGGCGCTTATCGCCATTTTTCGACGAGGGTGTATTAAGGCTGGTTGGGCTGCTGGGAGGAGGTGGCCGTTTTAATGAGAGGCTTTCCAGCCTGGCATTGACGCGGCGTCGAGTGACACGGCCGGACGTGGATGCTTCGGCGCCCGAGCCGGCGTCGTCGAGGCTGAAGCGAAGGTCATGGGCGTGTTTGAAGGTGGTGAAGACGTCGCTCTGGTCGTTGCGCGCCACATCAGGGTCGTAGCCGACCATGGTGACGAACTTGGTGAGATGAAAGAGCTCGCGAACGAGCATGTCGTGGCGGTCGTGGACCTCCTCGAGTTGGGCCTGTGCCACGTCGGCCTTCTCGCGTCTGCGTCGATCGAGGATGACTGGCAAAGGCGCGTCTGCATCCTGCGCCGCCACGGGGGTGATCAGTGGCTTTGGACGAGGTGTGAGCTGCGCGTGTGGGAGAAGCTCGGCCTCATCGTCTTGGCGGACTTGGTCCGGATCCGAATCTTCTTGCTTGACTGCCGATTTGCTCCTCGATCTTGATCGATTTGGCGGATCGGAGGTTGTCGAGGCACGGGCCGACCCATTCTGAGCTGCTTCATTTGGAAGATCAGCGTCGAATTCTTCGCTGGCATAAGGTTTGGTCGAGGTGCTTGGCGTTGGACTGAGCCTGGCGCGGAGCGTATCGGCTTCCCGCGGAGGTGCGGAGGACGGCGTTGACCGAGACTGAGACGCCCTTCGGTGGCTTGTCAGGTCCGCCTTTCCGCCGCCATTCACTGCGGTGCTGCGTCGAGGTCGGCGAGCCCGGCCAGGAGTACCGCTGCTGTTTTGCTCGTCCACCTCGCCGTCATGTTGTCCTAGCTGGAATGCGGGCCCTGGACTGGAGAAGGCGAGCTCTGCAGCAAGGCGCTTCCTCTTTACTGGCATCCTGCCATCGTGGGGAGATGCGGATCTTCCGCCTTGCGCTGGCTGTCGCTGAGACGCTTCAGCTTGCGACGAGCCGCCATTCGTATCCGCGGCGGAGTGTCCATTCTCTGTGTCCTCGTGGGCGACATTGGTGGAGGGTCCGGAGCTTACATCGCTGGCCGTTGTTTCTGCATGATGATGAGGTTGAGTGCCACCAGAGGACATGAAGGTGGAGCGGTGTTGCCGAAATGCAAATGCAGCTGCGGCTGTTGCACGCAAGAGCAGCTCCTCTGCCTCTGCAACGTGCGCCTCTCGCCAAAGATGGATCTGCGCCACGCCGCACGCTCTGGAGGATCACGCCGAGCCTGGATGAGATGCTGAAGCTCGAAATTTGTTGGGCCCGGGCGATGTTCCGCAGATTGGTGGGTTCCGAGTGGCTACGGGTGGCTCATGGAATGTGCCGAACCTGAGCTTCTGATCCGACGGGAGCTTGGCCGCGGCTGAGCAGCGTGAAAGCAAACGATGCGGGCGGTGGGACGCTCCGTCCAAGCCGAAACTCTAAGTTGGTGGGAAGCCGAGACCGCGGCTCGGTGGTGGATGCCGTCAACGAAGCGCGACAAGATTTCAAGGCGCTCGAATCTCGAATCTCGACTCAAGATCGACAAGGTGCTTTCAGCGAGGTCGATGTGCCGGCGACAAGGCGGAAAGGGACCGGAAGATAGGCGGCAGAGGGTGTCGGATGCAGTCGTGGGAGTGTGGATGGTTGTTGAGCGAACCGCGGTCGGGAGAGGGTGCTTCTGGTCTGTGGAGCATCAGCGCCAAGAGGGAGAAAGCACACCCACAGCTCAGCAGCCACGCGGATTCTGAGATCCAGTTGCTCGCTCTGCAGTCACAGCTGTCGACGAAATGTGTCGGCTTAGCCGCGTCCTTCGCGCACACTTCAACTGGTCTCGCCACACTGCCAACCTGCAGGGCCTCTTTTTTCCCGTCTGGCGGCATCTTCGCGGATGACATTCCAAAAAAGAAAAACGTAAAAACAATCGCGACCCCAAATTCCCTACTAAAAATGGGGCCGCAACACAAGCGGTCGGCTGCACTGTTCACGGCAGCCACCAGCAGGAAATGTGGAGTTGGCCGCTGAGCATAAAGTGCCCGGGCCATGTCTGAACTGCTTGCCGTTCCTGACCCAACCCCATCTTCCCACACCTTCTGCACGTCACCTTCCATCTCGTCCGAACCTCTCCCTACACTGCAGACATGCCTGTCGTTCACATCGTCCTCGTCAAGGTCAAGCAGTCGGTGCTGTCGAACGGCTTCGAAGAGCTCAAGCAGAAGTGCGAGACTCTCAAGGATCTTCCGATCGCCGCGCAGAAGGCCACTGAGATCAAGTGGGGACCTCCTGCGTACCCCGGCCGCAACGAAGGCTACAACTGGGGTGAGTAGCATTCTGCTGTCTGTTTGCAGCGAGAGGGCCCTTGACTGACCTCTTGCTTCCGCTGCCCTGCTCCTGCATCGACTTCTGTGTGCCTCACGCCAATCTTCCGGACCTGCAGGCCTTTACAGCGTCTTCGCCTCGCGCGAGGACTACGAGGCGTACCGCGATGACGACGAACACCGCAAGTGAGTTTTCAGGCACCAGGGTCCTATCGGCCCTCTTCCGAGTGGCGACTAGCTCGTTCGTGAACGTCTGCTGACCTTTCCTTTGACGGCCATTCTTCCACTCTCAGCTTCTCCAAGACGGTCCTGCTGCCCAACACGGACGGGCTCCTGGCCTACGACTTTGACATCTAAGACAACGGCCGTGTAGATAGGCCCTCTGTTCGCTCAGCCCCAAACGTTGTTGTCCCAACATGCAACTTAGATGCTTACGTCTCAATCGAGCCGCCCGTGTAGCTGCTGAAAGTTTGTCAGACTGAAGACAGGATGCAACGCCAGGGCGAAGAGCGAACCGCAATGCGTGAAGGGCGAAAGTGCCTCATCGATCTGTCCGAGGAGACTGCTTCGAACGTGTCGACGAGCTCGCGCGGGATGCACAAAGATCGCGTCGGAGCGACGGTCACACTAACGATGCAGGTTGGTGTTACTGCACGATTTGTGCCTCTTGCGTTCCCACGCCTCGAATTGTGACTTCTCGAAGATCGACAGGTCGGCATCAGGAGCGAAGTTTTGCGGATCTACACTGCTTCTGAAACAATCGGAAACTCAGGTCTGTATTGCTCGGAGCAGGCTGGGCACTCCCATCTCAGACTCAACTATGTCAGACCAGAAGGGCATGCTTTGTGCAGTGGCTCAGGAACAGCTGTTGACGGCTTGCGATCAAGACGTCGAAGTCGGTGCGCTTGACAGGGCGGCGCTCCGATCATGTCAACATGGAGATGCAAGCACACGAAAACGTATAAGACGGCTATGCCGACCCGTCAGTCAGCTTTTCGCCTTCTATGGCACCTTGATCGCCTACTCAGTCTACCTTCGCATCTGTGTCTGCGCCCATCAAGAAGTGCGGACATGGCGAGGACAAAGAAGGAAGCTCGAAGCGCTAGAAAGGCCGCCGATTCGACCAAGGTTTCTGCTGCCGATGCAGCAAAGCGAGAGCGATCGCTTCGCGCCTGCACCCGATGTCGCCAGCGTAAGCAGAGATGCGACAATGCGCTTCCGCACTGCAGCAACTGCATCAAGGGAAACGTGCCTTGCGAGGCTTTCCCGATCAACGTGGTGTCGAGAGAGACCCTGCTACAGTGAGTTAGGATACCGCCAGAAATACACAAGCCGTTTTTAGCTCTCGATTGACCTGCCAGCATCTTCGAGGCGCAGGCTGTACGACCAGCTGCAAGAAAGCACGCGTAGGAACAGTCTTTTGCAGGAAGAACTGGATCTAGTTCGCCTGGTGAGCGCGGATCCGCTCAGCCAGTTTAGCGCCCTCGTCGTTCAACAGGTAAGCTCAGCAAGTCACTTTTTGCTCGACGCTCCGTCATTGACTGTTTCGGCGAGTGGTGCTGCAGGTATCCGACAACGATAGCTGCGGTCAGGGAGATCGGACAGCAGTTGGGGCAAAGTAGGTTGAGTCTAGGGTAGCACTGTCGCTCCCGGAGTCGCTCACATATGCTGACGACGCCTATGAACTCTGAAACGGCGGCATGTCCTTCTGTTCGCACTCACCCATCGGACTTGTTTATTCACTTGGCGATGCTAGAACGAACGGCGGCCCTCCTTCTGCTCAAAGTGAGCGACAGTCAAAGAGCAACACATCCACTCTCCCCACCAAAGAGCAAGGAAAGAGAGCATCTCCGCTGGCTGGATCTAGCGACAAAAAGAGAACCTCGCAGCACGGCCTCGATCTCTTCGTCGACCTGCTCCAAAACTGTTTCCCTGCAGTCGCACCGGCCGTCTCTTTGGCCGCAGGCAGTGGCCACTCGGCGCGGACGCTCGACCGCCAGAACAATCTTGTTGACATCGCTTCATTGTACGTGTCCTTTAGCTGTCCATTCGACCTCAGACCTTCGCAAGATCGGTGCTGACGTGAAGTACACACGCTCGCAGCCCCATCCAAGAGCTTTGTTCTCTTCTCGGGCGGGGACCGCATCTCCATGGTCAAGCCACAGCCGACGGATGGCTCCGCCGAATGGGAGAATCGGTCAAAGAAACAGCATCCAAGCTCTTCGCTGCCACAGACATGACGCGGGTCTCAGCCGTCATGCTTTGGGCCCTTCTAGCGATGATCAAGCATCGTGTCGAGGAGCTGCTGAGGCTCAACAAAGTCCTCACCAACTTCATGCAGGTTTGGCAGACGCGAGCGATGTCCGAGGCCTCTCCGCTCTTCTGCGACGTCATGGTAAGATTGATGACCGCTGAACAGTCGTCTCATTGCTCACAAATGAGTGTGTCAGATGGCTGACACGAGTCCCTGACAACGGTTCCCGCTTCAGACCACATTCTATCGAGCCTACAGCTGGCTGCATCTGCGTGAGTATGCCTAGCGACAGGAATCACTCGGCTTGGAAAGTCAGACTGACAGCATCCTCCCTCTCTTTGGGCCGGCAGAGACCGCGATCATGGCAGGCAAGCTTCAGGCGCAGGTCACAAGCGTGATCAGCCTCGACACAATCGATCCGGCGCGGTGCAAGAAGGATGCGCGGTCGTTTGCGGCGGCGTTTCAGGTGGAGCAAAAGCGGCTCGAGTACCACATGGTGCACCTGTTCGCCATGCCAGCCGGATCCTTCACCGACATCCAGCACGCCGAAGCCGTGTGGACGCTGCTCACAGTCCTGAAGCAGCTGTCCGACTGTTTCGAGCAGAGCACGGCACACATGGAGATGAACCCGGACATCGTGATGCCAGTGCAAGATGGTCTGCTGCGCTACAAGCTCGCAGTCCAGCTGTACGGCATGTTCCCGCGCCTGCTGCATCGGCATTGCACAGACCGGCGGGTCTGGCGATGGCTCGCCAATGCGGGGCCCTTGGCAGCCACGGCGCTCTCGTTCTTCCAGCTGGCATTGACACAATTTCGGTGGCTCGGAGACCACGAGCTAGATGGAGCGCAGTTGACGGAATTGCTGGCGGCGTAAGTACAACCGTTCGATTGGAAACTGCTCAAGGCACACAGATACTGACCAGGGCTAGCAACGATGAATTCTTCGCACGCCAAGTTTCGCCTGGATCCACCAGCAGCAAGGGCTCCACCCAGCCGCGCGCCCGGAATGGGTCAAGACGATCGAGGCCGCCGTCGAAGTTGGCGAGGGCAGTGTGAGCATTCCTACGCCGACGCGGCCCGACTCTTTGCAGGCTGTGTACTGAAATACCAAGCTCTTGCTCTTCTCTCTTCGCGTCGCGGGTGCGGACAGATGACTCGGTGGCCGGAATACAGCGCTGCGATCGCGACGGCACTAGGCGAGCTGCGGGCGCTCAGGGACGAGCCGATGTGCGGCGCGCCCATGTGGACGACGGTGACGCCGTACATGTCGAGTCCGGCGCCGACGTCGTCGATCCGCACGCCCACGGGCAGCGAGGGGCCCATGCACTCGGCTGGGCCGATGGCCGGCTGGCGCGAGTGGGCCACCGACGACGGACTCGGCTCGTGCGTCGGCGCCGAACCCGCGTTGCTCGCGACGCAGATGCCAGCCAACCACTCTCCCTGGTGCGACGCGCATGTGCCGACGACTCTCACCCCGCCCTCGGGCTCGACGAACAAGGCCGAGCCTCGAAAGACTCCAGTGCTCCTCTACGTCGACGAAGACACTCCCCATGCTGCGTGACTGCTCGCAAGCTTTACAGCACGATCCGGGCGCAAGTCAATCTCCACAATCTCAAAGTATCCGACCACGAGGCGACACGCACGCAAAGGGACAAGAACGGGTGCCATTGCTAGAGAAGCAACGCAGTGGAAGGCCTAGGGCATGAAGGGGTTTCTACGGTCTGGTCCACGCCGCCCGCTGCCGAGCAGATGCGAGTTCAAGGCAGAGAAGAGCGAGCGATGGAGGACGCGCTAGGTCTTGAGCGATCTCACCGAACCAGGTCCGGCTTGATCTGAGGGGGGAGAGGGGTAAAAAGCACCGACTCGGTCGCGATCGAATCGGCGGTGTCCAAGTCGAGACGCCGAGAGCGGGGCGGCGGGTCGAGGTACGGACTTTTGCAGCGTCGCGCATGCAGGTGGTGGGACGCTTAGATGAGGTCGGCGACGTTGAGGGGCATCTCGTCGATCTGGGTCGAGTAGAACTGCTCAATGTCGCGGAGCATGCGGACGTCGTCGGCGGTGACGAAGTTGATGGCGACACCCTTACGGCCGAAACGACCGCCACGGCCGATGCGGTGGATGTAGTTCTCGCGGTTGGAGGGGAGGTCGTAGTTGATGACGAGCGAGACCTGCTGGACGTCGATGCCGCGGGCGAGGAGGTCGGTGGTGATGAGGACACGCGAGGAGCCGGAGCGGAACTCGCGCATGATGACCTCACGCTGGCCCTGCTCCATGTCGCCGTGCATGGCCGAGACGGTGAACTCGCGCGAGGTGAGCTTGTCGGTGAGCCAGTCGACCTTTCTGCGCGTGTTGCAGAAGATGACGGCCTGGGTGATGGTGACGGTCTCGTAGAGGTCGCAGAGCGTGTCGAGCTTCCACTCCTCCTTGTCGACGGCGACGTAGAACTGACGGATACCCTCGAGGGTGAGCTCGTCGCGCTTGACGAGGATGCGGACGGGGTCGCGCATGAACTTCTTGGTGACCTCGAGGACCTCCTGGGGCATGGTGGCCGAGAGGAGGACGCACTGGGTGTCCTGGGGGAGGAGCTGGAAGACCTCGTACATCTGGTCCTTGAAGCCGCGCGAGAGCATCTCGTCGGCCTCGTCGAGGCAGAACATCTTGAGCTGGTCGGTCTTGAAGGCGCGACGGTTGATCATGTCGTACACGCGGCCGGGGGTGCCGACGACGACCTGGGCGCCCTCGTTGAGCTTGGCCATGTCCTCGCGGACGTTGGTGCCGCCGATGCAGGCGTGGCAGTCAATCTTCATGTAGTCGCCGAGGGCGATGACGACCTTCTGGATCTGCTGGGCGAGCTCGCGGGTGGGGGCGAGGATGAGCGCCTGGACGGCCTTGATCGAGGGGTCGATGCGCTGGAGAATGGCGATGGAGAAGGTGGCGGTCTTGCCGGTACCGGACTGGGCCTGGGCGATGACGTCGTGGCCCTTGATGACGGGGACGATGGCGCGGGCCTGGATGGCCGAGGGGCGCTCGAAACCGTAGGCGTAGACACCGCGGAGGAGCTCGTCCTTGAGCTCCATGTTGTCGAAGTTGTCAATGACGGTCTCCCAGTTGGTCTCGATCTCGCCATCGGCGATCTGGAGGTCGTTGCCAGCGGCCGGGGCGGCGGCGGCGGGAGTCTCCTCGGGCCTGGAGGAGGGGGAGCAGCGAAACAAGGTTCAATCAGGAGGTCAGTACGATGGGCTTCGGGCTTCGGGGGTCGCAAGCACACGAAGGTGCACATCCAGCCGCGCCAACGCTGGGAAATGCATGCGAGTCTGGGAACGTTGGGCACACGTCGAAGTGGCGGGCCAGCAAGGAGCCAAGCGGGGGCTGCAGGGTCGGACGCCTCAGAGCAGGTGCTTCCGCTGGGACGAAATGCAGCGCAAGTGGATGGTTCTTCCTTGCAAGCCATGCCAGAACGAGAGGGTGTGCCGGAGTAGGCTGCGAAATGCGTGGCGTGCGGGTGGCGGCATCGTCGACGGGAATCAACCTACTTGGACATGTTGGGCGACTAGGGAGGAAGGATCAAGGAGTCGGACTGAAACTCGTCGACGCCTTGAGGGGTGTTGTGTTGGAAGGACGCTGAAGAAAGAGTTGAAAGGGATGTGTCACCTTTCAACCGGGAATGCGATGTGATCTGAGAAAGATTGGTGGGTTGCTAAAGTAGCAGGTGATGGCGAAGGGGAAAGGATGCTGGGCGGCGATGGCGATATCAGCGCAGATTCGCGGCGCCGACGACGTAGCGCACGCTGTCCTCTCTCTCTCTCTCTCCCTCTCTCGACGCCAGCTGCAGACGCTCGTTGGGTTTGCTGCTTGATTCTCTCACTC
Organism: Moesziomyces globuligerus; assembly: GCA_030849465.1. Classification (NCBI taxonomy): domain Eukaryota; kingdom Fungi; phylum Basidiomycota; class Ustilaginomycetes; order Ustilaginales; family Ustilaginaceae; genus Moesziomyces; species Moesziomyces globuligerus. The sequence continues at coordinate 381,019 of JARVLF010000007.1, forward strand.
TCTCTGAACCGACTCAGCAGCAGCAGCAGCAGCACCAGCAGCACCAGCAGAAAAAAAAAAGGTGATGCGCCTGCCCTCGCTCGCCTCGACGGGGCTGGGTGTGCAAAAAAAAAGGCTGAGCAGAGACGGCCAGCCAGAAGAAAGGGGAAAAGGCGAAACTCGGCGCAGGAAGAAACGAGGCAAAGGCGCGATTTTCGAACTTCTGCCTGGCGCCGTGGCAGCAGCGCACCACTCTAACTTTGGGCAAAGTCGAGTGGGAATCGGAAGCGAAGAAAAAGTTTTCGCGCGAGTTTGTAATGGTTGCCCTTGCCTTGGCCTGCACTGCGCTCTCAGCGCTTGAAATCACGTCGCGCTCTGCTGCAGCTCAAACAGCTCTCCGCTCCGTGCTGGCGACGATCGACTTGCAGCGCTGCCCCTCGTGACCCGATCGAATATCAAATCGGGACAACAGCTGCAAGTGGCTGCCGGATCGATTCGTGATTGCGTTTTTGAGCGCAGCGCAGCGCAGCCAATTCGGCACTTTCGTCATTGGCTGACAGGCAAGGCTGAGTTGGGCGCTCGGCAGCTGCGCTGCTCCACACCAACTCTCCCAGAGCCCTCATCCCGTTCGTCGCCCAACTCCACTTGCCGCCTCAATCTCAGCACACGACATCCTACTTTCAAGCGATGAGCACGGCACAAGATTCCATACCGCCCACACGGCGCACCGGCGACGGCCGCACCCGAAACCCTAACCCTGCCCCCTCCTCCTCCTCCTCCTCAAGAAGAGCACCACGAGGCGCCTCCGCAAGCTCCGGAGGTGGCCGCCGTGCCAACTTTGGCGGCTCCCTCACTGGCTCGGACAACAACACTGCCGCCGCCAACGGCGCTAACGGCGCCAAAGCCAACCGCTCCCGCTCCAACCACTCCAGGCCATCTAGGCCCAAGGTCACTCCAACAGAGCCAAACGAACCCGAGCAACCACCCCCGCAGCAGCACGACGACGGCAGCCAGGCGGCAGAGCAGACTGCCGACGAGGACAACGAAAATGACGACGACCAACTTCCACCCGAGACCGAGACGTGCTTCATCTGCGCCGATCCCGTCAAGCTCACCTCATTGCCGCCCTGCGACCACCGCACGTGCCACATCTGCGCCCTCCGTCTGCTCGTCCTCTACAAGAAGGACGAGTGCACCTTCTGCAAGGCCAAGTTCGACCGCCTCATCTTCACCTCCTCCTCCACCAAGAACTTTGCCGACTTCTCCCCCGCAGACATCCCCTACTCCGATCACAAGCTCCCCATCAGCTTCGAGTCCAAGGAGGCGCTCGAAGAGACCGCCCTCCTCCTCCGCTTCAACTGCCCAGACCCCAACTGCGACATCGCCTGCACCGGCTGGAAGGACTTCAAGGCGCACATCCGACGCGACCACAACCGCCGCGTCTGCCACCTCTGCATCGCCAAGAAGCGCATCTTTGCGCACGAACACACCCTCCACACCGACCAGTCGCTCGCCGCGCACCAAAAGGCAGAGCACAGGCTCTGCGCCTACGACAACGCGCTCTGCTACGACGACGACGAGCTCTTTGCGCACATGCGCGACCACCACGAGCAGTGCCACATCTGCAAGGCGCGCGGCTCCGAAGAGGAGCGCTGGAAGTACTACCGCGACTACGACATGCTCGAGCGCCACTTTCGACACGCACACTGGCTCTGCGAAAACCAGCAGTGCCTCGCAGAAAAGTTCCAGGTCTTTGAGTCCGAGGTCGACTTCAAGGCGCACCAGCTCGAGCGCCACGCCAACGAGCTCTCCAACCGCGAGCGCAGGGAGGCGCTGCGCATCGAAGCCAACTTTTCCTACGACGACAACGCCGACTCTGGGCGACACGCCGGCGCTTCCGGCGGTGGCCGGTCGGGCGGCGCGGGTCGCAAGGGCAAGGGACGTGCCAACGGCGGTGGCGATTCGAGCGGTGCGGCGTCGGGCTCCGAGAACCGCGATGTGTTGGGCGTGAGTGCGCTCGCCTCGCGCGCGCACGTGCCCGGCGCCGGGCCCGCCAACCACGCATCGCGTCGCGCGATGTTCGGTGCGGGACTCACGACGCCTGCGCCGCCGGCGGTGTCTGCGGACGCGCCGCGCACGCGCGCCGACGAGCGCTCGGTCGAGGAGCGCCACCAGGCGTACATGGACAAGGTCTCGCGCGCGCTCGGCGGCGGCGAGGCGCGCATCGCCTCGTTCCGCGCCGCCGTCCGCGCCTACAAGAACGGCGAGAGCTCGGCGCGCGACCTCATCTCGACGCTGCACGTGCTCGTCGGCGAGATGGACGAGTGTGCGCCGCTCGTCAACGGCCTCGTGGACCTGCTCGACGACAAGGACAAGAGCAGCGCGCTAGGTGACGCTTGGGCGGGGTACAGGATCGAGCGCACGCAGTTCCCCTCGCTCACGCCTGCTGGGAGCAGTGGAGGCGCGGTGATGATGGGGGGTGGATATGCAGGCGCAGGGGGGAGGGGGAGTGCGTTGAGGAGCATCAAAAAGTCGTCGGCGGCGAGCTCCCAGGTGTGGGACAACGTCGAGCGCGCTGCGTCGGCGTCGTCGGGGCATGGGGCTGGGAAGCCGGTTGCGCTGCGCGAGCATTTCCCGAGTTTGGGTAGTGCGAGTACGGCGACTGGGTCGGTGGGGGTTCCGGGGTCGTTGGCGCATGCGGTTGCGCACAATGCGGCTGCGCGCGCCTCTGCGCCGGCTGCACGGTGGAGTGGCGCTTCGTCGGCGGTGGGGGGGACGAGTGGGGGTGTGGTTGCCAAGCCGTTTGTCGCGCGTGTGCATACGGCTTCGCGCGGAATGGCGACGACTTCCAAGGCGGCTTTTCCATCGTTGCCTACGAATGCGGCCAAGAAGGCGATCAACGAGCATAAGAAGACGCTCTTCAACAAGGGTTCGGGTATGGCTAGTCCCGCGGTGGCGGCGGGGAGTGCGGGGGCAACGCCAGGGGGTTCTGGAACCAGCACTCCGTGGATGCCTCAGCCTGGTCGCATCGATGACTTGCCAGAGATGCAACGCGAAGGAGGCGTTAGGATGGACGGGCTTAGGGAGGCGCTTGTTGCGAGTCAGAGGGACGACGGTGCAGCCAGGAAGAAAAAGGGAAAGGGCGTTCAGGTCATGACCTTCGGTGGCGTTCATCGTGGTTAGGCTGGCAGACACCCAAGGTTCGACAGCGGTCGGGCGCTTCAGGGTTGCGCATAGGTTGGCTTGAACCACATGCGCCGCGCGCTTGGTCTGTCAGCTCGATACGCTTTCTCCATCTCACAACCTCACCTTGTCACTAGCCTTGTCCACCTTGACTACATTGGCCGCCTCGCCTTGGCATCTCCCATGCTTCAATGCGTCAGCATCTCGGTTTGTCGGATGCAGTGCTCCGGTGTGCTAGGGTGTGTCGACGCTTTTTGTTGACGCCATTCATTGTCTTGGATTGTCTGGACAGACTGATTGGTCTGATTGGTCTGATTGGTGTGATCGGTCTGGTGGGTCCTGTTTGAACGGCGGATGGAGGGGTGGTGCGATTGCAGCCATTGCACTGCGCACTCTGCGTGTGTGCGTGCGATCATGGGAGCGGCAGTGTGACCATGGCAGCGTTGCCGCCATCTCGGCCGTTGCCCGAGCTCAGTGTTGTGCGTGTGCATGTGCGTGTGCGTCTCATGTCTCTCACCTCGTGACCGTGGAACCGTGGTACCTCCTGATGGCGTGGTCCCCGAGTGTATGTACCACCTTGTCCCCTTCTCCCCTTCTCACCAGCTCACCATCTTAGCATTACACCATCCGACGATCTTGCCGGTGCTTGCGTCTGACCATCTTAGCATCCTACCATCGGAGCGTCGTAGCATTGCACCGTCTGAGCGGTTTGACCGGGGGTGATGAGCCTGATGGGGCTGCATGGCTCGGGGGATCGGACTGATCCGTACGAGCCTTGTCCATCGTCCCGCTGCGAGTGTGGCTACGAATTGCGATGAGTGCGATGAGTGCGATGGGTGCGGTCTCTGCGATGTGCGTCTGCGCGTGTCTCGAGTCGTGCGACTCTGTGCTCTGGGGTGTTGCGGTGTATTCCGCTATGCTCTGCAAGTGCCAAGGGGGTTAGAGCGTATGCGTTGCTCGGCGCCCGCTCGCCATTTTGCCCCCCGAGCCGGCTGTGCCCCCTCGGTCAATCCTCGTTGTCTCGTTGTCTCAGAGTGATTGAGTTGCGTTGGCCACTTGATCCAGATGCACGATCTTACGAGACCAACATGCTCCTGCTCGCACGGTTCTGCGTAGCTCTCGTCGCAGCTCACCCTCCATCTCGCCTCCTCGTTGGTGACGGCCCTGTGCCGGATACGGCTCGAGGCACCCAAGCAAGCGTCACGTTGAGTGGTATAGATAAATTACAGCGGGCAAGCCAGACCCCACGGGCACCCGCGGGGCGGAAACATTGCCAAGTAGAACAACTGGGAAACCCGCAGTAGAACCAGTAGGATCTCCAATCGGACCTCGCGTGGACGCCGGGCTAAGATTTTCTCATCCTCGAACCGCACTCCCGAGTCTCGGGAGTGCGGGATTGCGGTCGCTAGTCAGAACCATCACCAAGAGCAGCGAGCGCCGAGAGGAAGGTCCGCAAGGTGGGCTGGATAGAGCGGCAGTGAGACTAGCGGTGGGACGTCAAAACCCGCGCGAGCACAGACGTTGCAAGGCGTACCGCAGTAGGGCCACGACGGGAGATGCAAGCTGTGCAAACCATGTGTCGCAGCAGGTGTAGGCAGGATAGCGCGCGTCCAGCCACACCGGCGCCGCCAGTGGTAGGCAGTAGGGCAATCGTGGCTCCGCTGAGGAAAGCCTAGAGCAGGACCGCAGCAAGGACCGCAGTGCAGAAGGGGCGGTAGGAGAGGCGGATACTGGGGCGAGGGCTGGGGTGCAAATGCTGTGTCGTTTCGAGAGCGGATCCAATCGTCAATCGTCCCCAAAGTTGCGCGTGGTGAGGCCGATCGAAGGCGTCATCATATCCCAGGCCGCTTGTCGTGCTCGTCGTACCATCGATGCTATCGGTGCTTCCTAGGTTCGTAGGTTCGTAGATGTTTCCTATGTGTTCTGAGGGACGTTGGACGTTCTAAACCTCTCTAGGCAGCGTAGATCCTTCCTCCGCCTGGGGCTACGCCGGGGGGTAGGGCGGGGGTGCTATCGATGCGGATGCCCTCGTCCTCGACCTCGGTCTCGTTGGGTTTGTCCTTGGCGGCGCTGTTAGGTTCGGCCGGGGTGGGGTGCAAGTTGGGGATGCCTGCAGCATGCATGATGTTGGCGAACCTTGACCAGAGCTGTGCGATGGGATGAAACTCGTCGCCCACCGACACGGTCTCTTCCAGCTTTCGATTCACCCCGTTGGCATTTCCCAACACCGTCTCCACGCCCTAATCCCCCCAAACAAGGAAAGAGCCGGCGCAGTGCAGAGCAGCACAGAACGGTGCAGAGCGGTGCAGAGCGGTGCAGAGCGGTGCAGAGCGGTGCAGAGCAGCACAGAACGGTGCAGAGCGGTGCAGAGCGATAGTGTCCAGGGGGCGAAGCAGAACAGATGGAGATGCAAATGCAAAGCGGCACGAAGTCGATTCGTAGCGGGTTCCGAGATCGAGGTGTACGCACGCGCCACGACGCCCAACATGATCATTTCGAAGCGACACCGAAACCAGAGGAACATCGTACAGGGGGATTTGAAGGAGAGGATCCGGTTGCAAAGGTCAGCCATCATCTCCACGGCATGGGGGGTAAGGGTGGGTTACGGTACCTTGGAGATGTCCTGGATGAGACGGTTGCGTTCTCGCTCGAAGAAGCCGCCCTCGCTCGCCTCGTCGTATCCCTCCATCCTCACAAAAGGATCCTAACTGTTCCGCACGAAGGTCTTGGTTTCGAAACCCACAAGTCGTAGCCGTGGAAAGAGAGTCGATGCCAAAGGCGATGATGATCGATGGTGAATCGTGATGGTGGTACAGAGAACAACACTTCCCCCCCACTCCCGACCCGCTGACCTCGAAAACGCGTCCGACCACACGCGTCCAAAAAATCCCAAAACCAACACACAACGCGTTCCCCCCCCCCCCCCTCCTCTCGTACGAAACAAAACCCCCTCCAACAACCACCAACCCCTCCCTCAACCCTAAACCCCCCTCCCCCCCCTCTCCCTCCGGTCCTTGCACACGGCCAGTCAAGACAACGACGGTCAGATAGCGAAATGTGATATTTCCAACTCGACGCACGGAGCCAGGCTGCACTCCAGGCCGAGGTTCTCACGCGAATCGGTCGTGGTAGCTGCGGCCAGGTCCGCCGGGCTGTTGCTGCGACGGGCCATTTGCAGGCGGACGCCCCTGCGGCGGAGGCGCACGTGCGGGCAGCGGCGCATAGCCGGCGTGGTGCGCGGGCTGGCTGCCGAGCGTACCGCCGCCCGAGCGCTGGCGCGCGTGCGTGGTGGGCTGCTGGCCGCCTACCGCCGACGAGTGTCCGTACGCCTGCATGGGCGGGAAGCCGGGCGACGATGGCGACGGCGCCCCGCGCATCAGGCTCGCATACTCGCCGGGACTCGGCGTGCGCTCCATCTCGTAGCTCCCCGGCTGATAGCCTCCGGCCTTGCCGCCGTTGGGCTTGCCACCAAACGCGCCCGCCGGCGCACCGTAGCGCGACGGGATGTCCGGCACCGCCGGCGCATTGCGGTTGACGGGGAACATGCCCATCTGCGAGAGTCGGTTGCGGTTCACCGCCGACGGGTACTGCGGCTGCGCGCCCGGCTTGCCCATCGTCTTTGCGCGGAACGCCTTGTCGTCCCAGCCCGTCTCGAGCATCTTTTCCATGTCCTCCGTGTCGATCATCACCTCCTGATCGCCCACCCACACCGAGTGGCGCACGATCTGCACCGGCGGCGGCAGCGACTCGTCGTAGCCGCCAATCTGGTGGCCCCACTTGTCGTCGTCAAAGTCGCTCACCGTCACCGAGTCGCTGAACGAATCGCTCTCGGGCCGCGAGAGCGGCACACCCGCCTCCTTGCGCTCCGTCTCGCCGTCCGAGCCCGCATCGTTGTGGAAGCCCGCGCCAAACTGCCGCTCCAGCTCGCGCCGCCGCTTCTCCTCGCGCTTCCGCTTGCGCAGCCGCGACCGCTCCCAGTCCTCCCACCGCCGCAGCGGCACGATGCTGCCCGTCGCCACACCACCCTCGTCGCCGTGGCCCTTGTCCTTGCCCTCGCCCTCCACCTTGCGCGTCTCGCCCCACGAAAAGTCGTCAAAGTGCCAGAACGAGTAGACGGGCAGCACAAAGTTCCACACCGGCAGCGCCACCAGGTAGATGAGCATCCACAGCACATACACCACCTTGCGCGTCGCCAGCAGGATCAGCAGCGCCGGCATGCCGATCACCGCCACCAGCAGCATCAGCGGGATCGCCTCGGTGAACGAATGCGGCGGGTTGAGGCAGTAGGTCACCACGAGCGTGTAGGTCAGCGCGATCGACACGGGCAGCACCGCCGTGCCGAGCAGATCCATAAACACGACAAACTGCATCGAAAAGCAGAACGTGCCGCACAGGTCGCGCACCAGCACGAGCTCCATGAGGTTGTGGATCGTCGAGTTGATCCAGCGGCGTCGCTGCGAGAGCAGCATGCTAAACGTGTGCGGCACCTCGGTCTTGCAGCGCGCTTCGGGGCAGAAGACCATCTTGCGGTTGGGAAAGGTGCGCAGCAGCGTCGTCGTCAGGAAGCGGTCCTCGCCCAGCAGCAGCAGGTTCTTCTGGTGCAGCGTCGTGACGACGCTCTGGCTGTACTCGCGCGTCACCTCGGGCTTGACGATGATGGGCACCCAGTCGTCGTCGGTCTGCTTGCGCGCCTTGATGCGGTACATGGAGAAGCAGCCGGGCAGACACGTGACACCGCCAAAGACCGACTCGAACGCCTTGGCCTGGTGGTGCGAGATAAAGTACTCGTACACCTGGATCATGGTGACCCAGCTCTGCGTCTTGTTGGCGATGCGCGTCTCGCCGCACGCGCCCATGATGAGCGGATCGCCCATCATGCAGTTGGTCAGCGTCTTCATCGCCTTGGGATACACCATCGTGTCGGCGTCCACCATGAGGCAGAGCTCAAAGTAGTCGGGCGTGACGCCCATGAGCGTGTGCACCTTGCGGAAGAGGTCGTAGTCGAGCGGCGTCATGCGGTCGTTGTACGTCACGCGCTGGAAGAAGTTCATGAGGATCATCTGCGAGTCGCGCTTGCCGCGGTTGCCCGGCTTGGAATCGCTCGCCTCCTCGGGTGCTCCGCACTTGACCACCACCACCATGGGCGTGCGGTGGCCCTTTGCGCGCGTGTAGTGGCCGGCGTAGACCATGGCCATGTTGTGCTCCTTCTTGCCCTGGCCGATCGAGACGAAGCTCATGGGGATGGGCGTGCCGAAGCGCGGGTCGGCCTCGAGGAGCGAGACGCACACGTCGGGCGTGCTCATGGCCTCGCCCGAGCCGGTGACCATGCCGTCGGCGACGACAAAGAGGAGCTTGCGCTGGTCCGAGTACTCGGTCTCGGCGAGCGAGGTGAGCGTGGTGGAGATGCCGTCCTCGTTCTCCGAGTAGGCGGTGACGAGGCAGACGACGTAGGGCTCGTCGCCAATGTGCTGGATCGAGAGGCTGTCCGGGATCGAAGGCGCCGCCGAGGCGTTGGAACCGCGTCGGCGACGGGCGGGCTGCGAGGGGGGTGGACGCTGCTTGTTGGCCCAAGGCGCAGCTCCGGACGAGTTGACCGTGGTCATGGCGCCATCGGGCAGGACGTTGGGAGCGATCTTGCGCCTTCGCGAAGGGCGAGGCGGCGCGGCCATCCTGCCGGCCATGAACCACGAGAACCAGACGGCCATGAAGAAGCGGATGAGGACGATGGCGAGGATGACGACGAGGGAGCAGTAGAGGACGAGGTTGGAGATGAAGCAACCCGGGGTGATCTTGTCGATGTGGCCTGCTTCGTACTTCTGGACGAGGCACTTGATGGCCTTGCGAGCCGTGGGGTTGGTGTAGAACGACATGGTGGCGTCGCGCCCACCCTTGACGCCGCTGGCGAGCTGCTGGCGGATGGCGAGGTCGACCACGTCGCCTCGGATGGGGGCCGGGTTGGCCTTGAGGTAGGGCTGCATGTTGAGGACGCTGCCGTCGAGGACCATGTAGTTGGAGAAGTTGCCGCTCTCGATGTCCTCCCAGCCGTAACCGATCTTGCGGGACTCGTTGCGCATGCCGTAGGCGGCGAACGAGGCGGGGGTCATGGGTCCGAGCGGGCAGTTGGCGAGGAGGGTGCCGTTGAGCGCCATGCAGATGGGGTCTGCGGCGTAGGCGGCGGTGGAGCCCTGGCAGGCGGGGAAGTAGGAGCCGGAGGTGCGAGCAAAGAGGGACGAGACGTCGGAGCCGGAGCGGGTGGAAGAGAGGGTGAAGAGCGTGTCTGCCTCGGGGAGGTGGTGGGCGGAGGCGATGTCGAACGCCCAACCCTGTACGCCGAGGACGGCGCCTCCGCCTCCGATCTTGACGAGCGACTTTGCAGTGTTGCTGGCGGAGCTGGGGCAGAGGGAGGCGTTGAGGCCCATGGTGATGAAGCCGATGAAAGCGCCGAGGAGGATGGCGAGGAAGACGAGCGAGACCTTTTCGCGCCAGGCCTGACGGCTGGGTTTGTCCTTGAGACCGCAGCAGGCGCTGAGGATGGGGCTAGGCGCCCAAAAGGTGGCGACGAGGGAAAAGACGGTCCACCAGGAGAAGGAGGAGGAGGACTTGGGTGCGGCCGAGAAGCCCGGGCCGCCGCTGGAGGGGTTGATTAGAGGGACCTGAGGCTGGCTGCGCTCGGGGCGGGTGAGGGTCTTTGCGCGCGCGATGCGGGTGGGTTGACGGAGCGGAGGCGGCGCCTCGGTATGGAGGGGTATGGATGTGTCATGGCGCTGACCGGGCTTGCGAATGAAGGTCTTTGTGAAGGTGGTGTTGCGCTGCATGGCAGGCACGATGACGAGGGCGGCGCGCTAAGGCAGCGGCGTGCATGTACCGGTGTAGGGAAGGATGGAAGGGCGATGCGCCGTCGTTGTCGATGCGGTGCTCGAGATGCAGGGCGATGATGGACGGATGCAGGCAAGAAAAGAGCGTGGTTGCGGCGGCGGCGGAGGCGGCGGCGGCGGTTGTCGAGCGAAGAAGCGTGGAGCGAGAAGACGAAGCGAGCGAAAAGCAAACGAATACGACTGCGGACGATGCAAGAGCGATGAGGGAACGGCAAAGGCAAGAAGCGGTTCGAAGTTGATCCAGTCTGGGCTTGAGGAAGAACAAAGGAAGGAGTTTGCCAGGAGCGAGAAGCGCAATCGCCGGCGATGCTGTCGCGAAAGGCGAAAGGGATGGGGTTGATCGTCTTGAGGACGCTGAAGGATGAAAGGGGGACGAGGTGAAGGAGGAGGAGGAGGAGGAGGAGATGGCGATGGGGAGGAGCTACCAACGAGGCAGAGCGGAAAGGCCGATCGATATCCAGAATTCGGGTGCTGGCCGACCAAGGATAGGAGAGAGAGTGTGCGTGTGTGCGTGAGTGAGTGAGTGTGTGTCTGTGACGCGGCGAGTTGGCAAGGCGGCGAGTCGGATGAGCCGCCTCGGTGACCGAGCGAGCTGACCAGAGCCAGAGCCAGAGCCAGAGCCAGAGCCAGAGCCAGAGCCAGAGCCAGAGCTGGTGCCCCAGCCCAGCGCAGTCGAGCCCAGCGGCAAGCGCCGCCCGGCGGAGCGTTGCAGGACGCACGCGTGCAGCACGACGAGGACCGACAAAAAAAAAAAAAAGAAAGAGAGCGCAGGCCTTTCTCAAAGTGCCAGCAAAGTCGAGTGCAGCATTGCGTTGTTGAGAAATCACACACGCAGCTGGGGCGCAGGAGCCAAGCGTGGAGCAAGTGCAGCCGAGGCGTGCTGATGCTGCGCCGCCACGCAGCCAACCGACGCGAGAATTCTAAATTGGGTCGGTGGCAGGCCCGACGCGAAAGGCTGTGGGATCTGCATCGGAGTCGAGTCTGACCGAGACCAACACGCCCACCGCCGGCCCAAAGGCCACTCGAGTCTCTTTCGCCCAGCATTCACAGATTGCTCTGCAGACGATTGTGCTCCATGCCTCATCACCTCGAAGGGTAAGGGGTGCACGCGCATGGCGTAGCGATTCGGGACCCAGACCGACAGCAGCATGCCGGTGCGCGAGGAGGGAACGGAAAGGCCAAGCTGCAACCGCTGCAGGGGTGAAACGTGCGGCTCGTGGGCGCCTTGCACTCTGCACCTCGCACTTTGCAGTTGCGCCCACTCTTGCGACGAGCGCGCCTCGCTTGTGGGCAGCGCAGGCAATTTGTCGATCCTCGCTCTGCCACAAAGTGAGATTGGATTTCAAAGTGTGAGATCTCGACTCGTGAGCAGGAAGCAACGAGGAAATTGATCGGGCGTCGCTAGCCACGATGTTGAAGCCGATTCGCACGATGTCTTGTGCTGGTTTGAATTTCCGGTCGACGCGCGGTTCTGGCGGCCGGGAGAAGGAGGCGTGGCGAGACGTCGGCTGCGAGTGCGATGGTGGGCGAGGCGCATGACGTGAATCGACGTCCCCCAAGATCGGGGCTTGCGTGCGGCCAATTTCGCCTCGATTTTTGACAGCAATCGCTCGCTCGCTCGAGGTCCGACGTTGAGCCTCGGCAGAACCGCAGCGGGCAGTGGACCCTGAAGCCCCAGCAAAGAAAAAGGGGGTCCAAGATCGAAGATGGGCGCTGACAAGCGGCCAACTCGGTAGCAGCTCGCGCCTCGATGGCCTGGAGCGAGTTGACGCGCCCCTCCCCCCCCCCCCGCCGACTCCGCAACCAAGTCTGTCTCTCGATCTTGGACGCCCGAAACCTCGCTCGACTGCCACCCTGCTGCCATCAGGCTGCCATCAGGCTGCCATCAGGCTGCCATCAGGCACAAGCGAAGCATGCGAATGACGCTGGGTTGCCCATGGCATGCCCGACAGTGATGTCAGCCATGCAATGATGGCGCACGACACGGGTTTGCACGGCGACAGATGCTCTTTCTCCCTCTCTTTGGCTCCCTCTCCGCGTCCGATCGGAGTGCAGTGGCGTCGGCCAGAGTGCAGCCAGTCAGCGCACCAAGGCGACAAGGCGAGTGGCGAGTTGCAAACAAGCGGGTCCGGTCGCGCTGTTGGCCGGCTGCACCACAAATTTCGCAGCTTGGGTCCTCTCGGGTCCTCTCGCGCCTGGCGCTGCTTCGGCTCGCAGCCGCTGTCAAGCCAACCGAGCCAGCCACCGCTTGCCATGCACACCGCTCACCAGCGCGCACTTTGCCAGCCTCTCTTGCTCTACAGCATTGAAGCCTCGATGGCTTGGATTGGCTCGATTGAGGCTGCTGTATGTCTGCTAGCCTGGTGGGTTCGGAAGCGGTCCGAATCAGCGATTCGCCTGGTTGGCGCTCGAGTGTGACGTGCGCCGCAACGTGCGCCGCAATCCCAGAATCGTCGCATCGAGCTTTTGACAGGTGGAGCGGGAGAAGCGCGTCTGGTCTGGACAAAGTGGGCTGCATGCGAGTGGCAGAGAAGCTGCATTGATGGGATGCATGCACCACTCAATCGAGCATCGGTCTGTCCGTCTCGTCCTCTTGCTCTTTTGCTCCCTCGCTCTCTGGCTCGACGCCACCTCGTACGCCCTCTGCTCCAGTGCCGCCGTCCTCTTTGGCGCTGGTCGCGTGCATCTTCTCGCCTCCGCCTCCGCAAAAGCTCCCTTCGCCCTCTCGTCGTTCTCCTCCTCCTCCTGGCCTCGCTCGTCGACGCCGTTGCTTCCACCGCCATCCGCCATCCGCCATCGCCCATCGTCGGCATCGTCCCGATCACAAACCATCCTCTTGCGGCTCCTTCCGCACCATCACCATCTCCTCAGGAATTGCACAGTCTCGTCGTCATCAGCATCCTCCACTACATCCATCCTGCCTCTGCTCCAACTTGCATATCTTGTCCTTCGGCTCGGAATCACCGCATCATCTCTGTCGTCCTGGCGCATCCCATCACCATCTTCAGCATCGAGCCATGATCCTCTAGCTTTCCGACCGTAGCCTCCTCTCATTCCGCAAACCTTCTTGGCCGTTTCCACGCCCGTCGCCGGATCCCCCCTCTGCTCTCTCGCTCGCGCTTGGGCGCCACCCTCAACCTCACTCGGTCTCATTATGGCGCAACCCGTCGTACAGCAGCCCACCCTCTCGCCGCCCCTCTCCCCATCAGCGCATTCCATCACCTCGGTCTTAGCCTCCCCCGTCGCCGAAATCAGCTCAAAGACGGTCGCGTTCTCTCACGCTCACATGCCCGCACCTGACTCGTCCTCCCAACTGCCCAATTCAAACTCGAACAAGGAATCCAACACAAACGCATCGCACAAACCCACAAACGCTCGTACCAACAGCCACGCCAACGCACATGCTAAGCAGCACCCAAACGGCCATGTCAACGCTAGCTCCCATGTCAGCTCCAATGCCAACCTGAACGCACACACCAACGGCAAGCCCAATCGCACACCCAACGGCACACTCAATGGCACACCCAACGGCACACCCAACGGCACACCCAACGGCACACTCAATGGTACACCCAATGGCGCACACAGCAACGGCGCACCCAATGCAACGGCCAACGGCAATGGCCATCGACCCCACTCCGAGGGCGTCGAAGCTGCCAACGACCCTTCGATCGCCAACGCGCCCGGCGCCACCTTCTCGGTGGCCACCAAGCCGCAGGACCGAGATCCGAGCCTGCTGCGCCAACCGCCGCAGTCCAAGGGCTTCGACGGCCTCAGCAGCTACCAGCTCGACCACCACGGGCGCATCCCGGCCAACGAGTACAACTATCTGCAGCGCGACAAGCTCGTCGCCAGCGCGCACCAGTCTGCGCTCGCCTCGGGCAATCTGCACTGGCTCGCGCTCATGGACCTCTCGCACCTCGCCTCGCAGCATCACCTCAGCCCGTACAGCGTCATGAAGTTCGGGGCGCGCGGCTCGCCGTTTGCCTACATCCCCATCACGCTGCAGCAGCCCGAGCTCGTGCACGCCACCATGCTGCGCCAGCGCGACGAGGAGCTTCAGGCCATGGCGTGGCTCATCGCCAAGCGGCGTAGCCGACCCGCCGAAGAGACTGCGCAGGTCAAGCCCGCGGTGGAGAGCGACGACGATCTGCCCGTGCTCAGCCTCTCGCCCGAGGTGTTCAGGAAGCCCGCTCAGATGGGCACCAAGCGGCCTGCCTCGTTCACCACGCCGCCCGATGCGAGGGCGAGGTGTGTGCTCCGCACCGCTCCGGAGGCGGCCGAGTCGATCGAGCCAACGCGCGCGCCCGAGCGCGCATCGTCGTCCGACGAGAGCGATGCTGCGCCGCCCGCGCGCTCGGACCAGGTGGATCTGTCGCGCTTCGAGCGCTCGACGCGCATGGGCGAAGCGGGCGAGCCCGCGCGCACCGACGGCGCCGAGCGAGCGACGGCGTCCAGCAGCCAGGCCGAGAAGCGCGACGGTGCGCTGGGCGAGCTCACGACGTCTTCGAGTGCGGGCAGCAGCGTCGAGGTGGGTGGGCCGATGGACAAGGAGCGCACCATGGCGCAGGAGATGGAGTCGGCGGATGCGAATGCCAAGCCGCCGTGTGCGGCGACGGGCTCTGGCGATGCGTCGCTCGGGCCGCTCGTGCACGTCGATACCAACGGCTCCGGACCCGCGAGCAGCCAGGCGGAGCAGCAGCGGGAGCAGCAGCTGCAGACGCAGCTCGCGATGAAGACGTCGGACACGCATCCGATCCACATCAGCCCGATCCTGCCGGACGCGCTGGTGGCCGATGTGGGACGTCGCATCCGCGCGCTCGCCGCGCCGCAGCTCGAGGCGCTCGGCGGCGGCGACGGTGCAGAGGGCGTGGTGACGGAACGGTGGTACGAGGACCATGCGCACGAGCAGGTGCGCGGTGCGCGGCTCATCCGGCTGCGGCACATGCTCGATCTCGCCGCGGTGACCGCGACCGATCCGAGCGCACACTACCTCTCGCAGTCGCAGCTCGCGGAGCAGGCGGCGCGCGAGCGCACCACCACGCTCTCGTCTGGCTCTTCGGGCTCTTCTGGCTCCAGTGCGGGTGGGGTGGGGAATTTGCTGCTGTCGTCGTGTCCGGGCAAGAAGGTGCGGTTGTCGGGGCCGGTGCGCGGGCGCGGGGCGATCTGTCGCGATCTGGGGTTGGATCTGGGACGGATCTACAGCATCGGCGTGCGCGCCGTGGTGTGCTGCCTCAACGACGAGGAGCTCGCCTACCTGGGTGCGCCGTGGGACGAGTACGAGCGCGAGGCGGATCGACTCGGTCTGAACGTCTACCGACTCCCGATGGCAGAGGGTTTCGCTCCGACCACAGTCGCAGAGATGGATGCGGCCATCACGGCCGTTGTGACCGACTGCACCTTGCGCGGCACCAACGTGCTCGTTCACTGCAGGGGGGGCGTGGGTAGGGCGGGGTTGATCGCGTGTGCGTGGTTGTTGAAGATGGGCTTTGTTGCTGATACCACTCCGCGCGCAGGGGAGCGCGCAGGGGAGCGCGCAGGGGATGGGGAGGGAAGGCGGATTGTGCAACATGCGACGACGGTGGAGGCGGAAGAGGATGATGCAGATACCATCCTAGAGACGGTGAGGTTGTTGATCGAAACCATCCGCAGACGTCGAAGTCCAAAGGCAATCGAAACTGCAGAACAGGTCCGCTTCTTAGTCGACTACCTCACCTTTCTCCATCGCCAGGAACGGCTTCGTGCACACTCGCGCTCCTAACAACCTCTCACGCAAATCCTTTTTCCACGCTTGGTTGCAACAGAGTGCAGTTTACACGATTGCGAGCGTTTGTGCTGGGGGGGGGTGTTTACGAGATGAAGGCGCGGGCGCGCGCGATGGCGAGTGCACGATCTACAGCACGTTGAGTAGGAGTGAGCAGAGCGATCACTTTATCCTCGAGTTGCTGATCGATTCCCGTCGTGGCGGTGGCGAGCAGATCCTCGACCTTTGCCGTCACCCTCTTTAGGTTGGCGGCCATCTTGACGGCGACAGCGGTGCGAGCTTCTTGTTCGGACTCCATGTCTGCGGTGCTTGTCTGTTGCGTGCGTGCATTCCAGCCATGCTTTTCGTCGGTATCGTTGGCACCGGGAGCGATGGCGTTCCAGAACTGGCGCAGGAACTCGGTCGTCGAAGCCTGCAGGCTGATCAACGACTTCTGCACCGCGTCCGGCAACGTCTTCAGATCCGCCGCCGCCTTGGGATTCAGAGCCCTCGATCCAAGATTCGCCAGCATCCGAGACATGGCCTTCTCGCCACCAGCCGCACTGGTTCGGAAGGAACCAAGCTCAATCCCACCCCGTTGCACTTGCGCATTGAACCCACCAACGCATCGCACGTACTCGGCCACATCCTCCGGTACCACTTCAAACGTCTCCCGCCTCGACGGCCCATCCATCCGCGAAGACCCCAGACCGCCCGAATCACCACCGCCAGAGAGATAGCCTTCGAGACCAGCCATGTTGAGGCGCACGGTCTCGTCGCGCCTCGTCTCGGTGAGCTCGTCGATGACAATCTCGTCGTAGTAGTGGCGCTTGATCCAATCCACCGCCTCCCTCTCCGCCTCCTCGTCTTCCTCTGGCTCCCCTTGGCCTGTGTGCGTGGGCGGACGGGTCGACTCATCGTACTCTTCGCCTACGCCTCCTACGATGCGTCTTCGTTTGCGCTGTTCGTCCTCCTGATCACCGAGCGCCGAGTCGAGGAGCGACTGCGAGTGGTCGTTGAACCTGCGCATGAGCGGCAACGTCCTCCTCTCTGCGCCTGCGCGCATCGTCCAGTCCTTCTCGTTGCCCGTCTCGCCATGGTCCTCCTCGGTCGCCTGCAGATCGAGCAACCGATCGTGCGGGTTGAACTGGCGCCTTGGCTCGAGCTGGTTGTCCTCCTCTGTCAGATACTGATCAAACACCGCATCGTCCTGCACGATATGCTCCGACGCGGCGGATCTCGCGCTCGTCCTCAGACGATGGTAGAGCTTCGACTGGAAGTAGCGGGTCCAGAAGGAGCCCTCGTCGAGTTTGGTGGGGACGTTCTCCTCGTAGGCGCGCGCGACGACGGGGAACTGCTCAAAGAGGTCGCGGATGAGCTCGGGCGTGATGCTGAGCTTCATCTCGCCGGCCTCGTTGGGGGTGGGTTTGGGATCGGCGAGGCGGGCGTTTCGGCCGGCGCGCTGCTCGAGCTTGGCGCGCTCGGCGCGGAGGAGACGCTGGCGCTGCGGATGCGCCCAGAACTCGGCGTCGGCCATCTGGCCGCTGATGACAATGTCCTTGTGCAGCGCGCGCAGCTGCGCGTTCGACTTGATCACGCTGATCCGCAGCTCGATGTCCGTCTTGGCCGGCGGACGCTCCTTGGCCCTCGGCCTCTTGGCGGCCGGTGCGGGCGAGGCGCCCGCCGAAGCCGAGGCAGGCCGTGTCGCCGTCGGCGTTGCACCGCGCGTATCGGGCGTCGCCGCGCGCGTAGCGCTGACCGGAGACGAGGTTACCGCAGCAGCCGGACTCGCAGCGACGGAGGGGTCAGCCGAGGCGAGGTCGGCGCTCGCCTTGTTGCGGCCGACGGCGGCGGCGAGTTCGGTCTTGAACTTTTCGCGATCATCGAGCGCCGTCTGCTGCGCCGCGTTGAAGACTAGCAGCACCTTGGGCTTGGCTGCGATCTGCACGCCGTTGGCCAGCACGAGCATCAGCGCGATGGTCGCCGCACCCGCCTTGGACGTCTGCAGCCCCGCAATGTCGGAAAAGTGGATGTGGAAGGCGCTGATGCCCGACGTAGCCGATGAGGGCACCCATCGGACGGTCTGGTCGGACTGCAGCGACAGCGTACCTGGCGCCTTGTTGAAGGCGACGGCAGCGTGCATGTATGAGGTTGAGGAGGAGGACGACATGGCGGCGACGAGGGCGAAACGAGAGCTGGTGAGCAGCTCGAGCGCAGCGCAAGTGACAAGGAGAGAGTGGGCTCAGCTGCACCTGCACTGCACCTGCAACAGCGTCGCTGCTGATGGCTTCGGCTACACCGAACGGATGAGCAGTCCTTTCGGAAGAGCCGCGATGTGATTGCGGAAGCCTTCGATGTCTGAGGGGTGGTCGCAAGCAACGAGGAAAGCACGGGCGATCTTCCGACGACTTTGCGAGAGCAAGCCATGAGTGTGACAGCTGAGATGTGAGTTTGTGTGGAGGCTTCAGCGCCCTCATCACCCCTCAACCTAACACATCTGCACCAAGGAAAAATCCGCCGTTCAGGGTCGGGACAAGTGTTGGTCGTGCACAGACACTATTTCTTGGCTCCTGTCCAACACGCTCTGCTCGACCGCCATCATCCTCGTGGGCCACAAAGCTTTGGGACGTGGACGACGATATGCTCTCGCTGCCCAAGCGGCTCATCTTTGGCAGCCAGGCCAAGATCGACTTCAAGATCTCGGAGCTCGACGGCATCGCCCGCCTCTACGCCGAACGCCACATCCCCTACCACGACTCGAGGTACTGGTCGCGCTTCCTCGAGCTCGACACCCCCACCGACGTCTTTTCGCTCCTCTCGCTCGCCGACCTCCGCCGCGCGCGCAGAGATGCGCCCGAGAATGTCGTCACCCTCGTCCGCGTCCTCGTCGCCCATCTCGAGAGCCTCCTCCTCGATCCGCGCTTCGAACCGCCCCCCGCCGACCCCCGCGCAGCCCAGGATCGCTTCGCCGGCAGGCTCAACGGCATCGCCGACATCTCGAAATGGAAGATCCCCGGCGCATCGCTGGTAGGACTCGAGAATGCCAACGCGGCAGCTGGCGCAGACCAGAGGGATAGGACCAAGGAAGCGCTCAATGTCGTCCGCGTCCTCACCAGGACCTTGCCCGCGGTGATGGAGTCCGAGGATGGAGCGTTCGAGGACAGCGTGCTTTGGACCCCGACGCCGGATGCTTACGCGGACTCGGCACCGCCTCAGGCTGCCTCCGAGTCGAAGTCGAGCGCAGCAGTCGCAGAGGCCGCGAAGCTCGATTCCTCGGCGCAATTCGTCATCGACGACGAAGACGAGGACGAGGACGCGACCAAAGCAGACGATCGAGGCATCGACCATCCTTTGAGCTCGCCGCATAACCACGACGGCGACAAAGAGAAGCGCAGAGAGGCCGACGCTGAGCCGGCGCCTGTCGCGCTGGGCGAGCGGCTGGTGCGGCTGGTGGTCGACCTGCTCTTCTGCTCTGGCTTCACGCTGCCCTGGACCGACGACCAGCTGGGCGAAGCATCGCAGTCCGGGCCGAACAGGATCAACTACTCGATCTGGGAGGCGGGCGTGGGCAGCTCGATCGATCTGCCCGGCACGACGCGCGCGCACGTCTCGAACCGCGTCGAGGTGCTGCGTCTGCTGCTGGTGGTGCTCTCCAAGAGCATCTACGTGGCGCCCGAGCGGCAGACGACGCTGGTCGAGCCGGCGCTCCAGTTCGCCGTGCAGGACCTCGATCGGAGCGTCATGCTACCGCTGCTGTGCAGCCTCATCAACACGGGCATCACCAACGCGCGCAACGCCACCTCGGCGTGGTTCGGCCTGCCGAGCGTCGCGGGCCTCGTGGGCGGCTCCAACGACGAGGTGCGCACCAGCCTCGTCACGCTCTCGCTGCAGATCCTCGATGTGCTGCTGACCTACGATGCGCCGCTCCCCGGCGAAGCCGATACGGTAAGCCTCAGCACCGTCGGTCGTCCGCTGCCCGGTCCGGGGGGCAGCAACGTGTTCAGGTTCTATCTCAGTAAGCTCCACCGCACGGCGGACTTTGAGTTCATCTGGACGGGGTTGGCGAGGTCGTTGGACGAGCACGTGAGTGGGACGATCCAGATCCTGGCGATCCCCATTCCGACCGGTGGGCAGGGGAGGAGGGCGGCCGAGACGGCGTGGCAGCTCAACCAGGTGGCAGAGAGGTTGGTCCTGCTCTGGCGGATGCTCGAGCACAATGGCAAGTTTCGGCTCTATGTGCTCGACGACGCGCGGCGCGCACCGGAGCTGCTCAGGATCCTGCTCTACTTTGCCCTCACGTACAAGGACAACCTCGCGCTGCAGGGGCTCGTGCGTCTGTGCGCGTTCATGCTGCAGGACGTCTCGAGCGAACGTGGCTTTGCGACCCAGCTGGCGAGAGCAGGCAGTGCGGCCAAGGTGCAGCTGCCCAGTCGGCTCGGTCTGGTGGGCGGGCATACGGCGGTGGACATGCTGGTGCAGGGCGTGTATGCGCTCATCGCGACGACGCGCGGACAGCTCGCTTCGCTCTATCCGCCGCTGGTGATCGCGCTCTCGAATACGGCGCCGACGTGGCGCTCGCTCTCCATCACCTCGTCGACGCGCCTCGTGCATCTCCTCCGCTCCTTCTCCCAGCCCTCGTTCCTGCTCTCGGGCGAGGGCCATCCGCGCTTGCTCTTCTACGTCCTCGAGACGATCAATGCGGTGCTGACGTTCGGCTACAGCGCCAACGTGAATCTCGTCTATTCGCTCGTCCTCGCCCGTGGACTCGTCGAGGCGCTCGAGCGCTTCGACCTGCGCAGGGGCGTCGAAGAGGTGTGGAGGAAACGCCGTGCCGTGGGTACCGAGACGAGAGACTGGTTCGAAAACGCCCCGCGCCTCGAAAAACCGCCCCTGCCCGTCGCCACGGATTCCGCCACGGCAGGACAAGGGCTGGAGGAAGCGAGGGTGGACAAGGGCAAGATGCGACGAGTCTCGACGTCTTCGATCGAACGGATGGAGCGGGTGGAGTGGACGGGGGAGCTGGGCAAGTATCCGCTCTCGGTGGTCGAGGAGGCTGCGGCGCGGTACATTGGCAAGGGCGGATTCGGGCCTACGCAGGCGTGGGTGGATTCGTGGCATTCGGGACTGCCCTTGTCGACGCCGAGGATGGTGATCGATCGGGTGCTACCCGAGGTGGAGCGGATTGCGGCCGGCGGTGGCGTAGCAGCGGGAGCTGGGGTGGGCGAGATTACGGGGGGCGATGTGGATGCGCGAGTGCTGGCGTTCCTGCGCGAGCAAAAGATGTCGGACCACCTCCCTCCTCCCGAAGGTGGCATCCATGCTCGCGCATGGCAGTGGTCCGATCAGGCGACCGTGTGGCTGCGCAGCTATCTGTGGGGCACCATCTACGTCGCCGCCTTGCTCCCGTTTGGTCTGTGGAGCGATACCGACGTGCGTCTCTTCCGCATCCACGAACGCCCCGCACCAAACACGTCGACCCCACCACAACCATCCGCGCCTCGGCCCACTACAGACAACACGCACACCGAGACCTAAGCTCGTGGCCGCATACACATGCTCACCTGCTGCTTCGTCGTGAGGTTTGTGGAGCTAGACTACAATTCGTCGTGCGTGAAGGGGGTATGGGAGGGTTCGAGCATGGCAGCGCCGCCGAGGGAGTGAGCGGACCAGAGGACGGTGAGGCCAAAGACAAAGACGAGGATGGCGACGTCGGTGACAAACGCGTTGATCAGCGCCAGATACTTGCCGGCCAAGCTGATGACGAGGCCGAGGTTGGGGATGGGCAGCATGGAGGCTAGCGAAGCGAGCATCGAGGGAGGTGCTGGAGTCTTTCTTGCTACGATGCCGAGCCTGACGGCTTGGAGGAGGATTTCGAGGCTGAGGAAGATCCAGAACAGCGGCAGAGCCGAGAGGTCCAAGGGGAGAGCCGAATGTGCCAGGAAGCTCGATCCGGTCGCGGGCACGGCCCATTCGGCGCGCGTGGGGCGTTGGTAGCCCAGCCTCGCCCAGCGCTGCAGCACGCCCGACGACCCCGCCGCGGACGGCAGCGTGTCGCTGATGGCGTCGGGCAGGAGCGTCGAGTGGTCCGTGTCAAAGAGCGACGATTTGGCCGCCAGCACGCCGAGCGCGACGACGAGCACCGCCTGCACAACGCCAAACGCGCGCTCGGTCAACGACTTTGTCTTGGCAGCTACAGGAGCCACATCGGCGCCTCCGGCCCCGCCAAACGGTCCAGACCCACCGCCAAACTGCTGCATCATCGCCGCAAGTTGAGGCGGCAGGCCCGACATGTCGGGCTGTTGACCTGCGCCGCCCGGACCACCAAAACCACCGAATCCACCAGGACCACCTGGTCCGCCAGGCCCACCAGGTGCGCCTCCTTGCATCATGGCCATGAGTGCCTCCATGGGGTTCTGCTGCCCGCCAGCGCCGCCCATGAGGAAGGGGTTGGTAGCGTCCTCGCCGAACGGAGCCGCACGGCGCGGGAGCGCCGAGACGTCGACCTCGAGCGGATCGTCGTCGTCGGCGCGTGCAGCGGCAGGTGTCGCCGGTGCCGGTGCCGGTGTCGCGGGTGCCGGGGATGAGGACAAGGAAGGCGTGGTATCGTTGAGGTAGGCGCTGGCGCCCTCGCCCCGCCCCGTGTTGGTGATGCGCGCCAGACGGTCGCTGCCCTTGCTGAGGATGCGCGCCTTGCGTGCCTCGCGTTTGAGGCGCGCGGCCTCGGCGGCATCGGCGGCATCGACAGCGGGCGAGTTGGTCGGGTCGGGCGTCGTAGGTGTCTCGGACATGATGCCAGCGTGTAGGTGCGGTTTGGTCCAGGTCAGAGGCGGGAGGAAACGTCACTACCAACGACGACTGCAGACGAGGTCGGCACATCCGACGTCGAGTTGAGCCTGAACAGCGTGCGAACGTCGAAAAATGGCAGACAGTGTTAGGTCGGATTGTTGGACCTGGGCGCATGCGCTGGCGGAAAGGCGCGCGTGCAGCAGCCAAGCGGCAAAGCTGCAAAGCTGCCAAGCAGGAAGAAATGCGAAATCACAAATGTGAATAATGTCGCCGAGGGGCGGTGTTGCCGACGAGACGTGTGGTTGTGCTTGGGCCAAGGAAAGCAGCTGAGCGTGAGGAGAGCAGCGCGGGTCGTGTTGGTCTGTCGGTCGGCCCGCCCGCCGCGTTGCATCTGCTCAGCTTGCCTCTGCATCGTCACCTTTGCTCCTCCCTTGTCACGGTTTCGGCATTGATCCGACATCGATCCGACCAAGAGCGAGCATCGGCACCTCGGCCACGCTCCAACCCCACCATCCGCCGCCGTCGCCACGCCTCGCCGCTCTCCATGCTTCCGTTCTCGCGCAACGACGCCCAAAAGAGGTCCTCCTTTGCCGCCATCGATCTGCACTGCATCCTGAACCCACCTCGGCCGCTTCCTCCTCCTCCTCCTTCGCCGCCTCGCCGCCCACCACCTTCGATTCGTCCTTCGAGCGCCCGCCCGCCTACCGCAAGCGCTACGTCGACTCTTCCACCGACGCCCTCCTCCCCACCCACTCGCCACCCTCGACGGGTTACCGCGCCAACGACTCGAACCGAACCATGGCCAGTCCCGCTCCGGGTAACCGCCGCTTCGCAGCGGGCTTCGATCCCTACGCCGCCCAAGACGACGCGCGCACCGCCGAGGCTGCCCCGACGATCTCCGACTCGGCCGCACTCAAGGCCAAGGAGGCCGGCTTCGAGTCGACCTCGAACGCTTCGCCCTCGTCCGCAAAGGTGAACAAGTATGCGCATCTGATCCCCGTCCACAAGCAGAGCAGCGCCAACCTCGAGCTCGTCGCGTGGACGTTGAGGCAGGAAGAGGTGATCGGCCTCATCTACACGCTCCTCTCGCTCGTCACGCGTCTCTGGCAGATCGGCCGCTCCAACGTCGTCGTCTGGGACGAGGCCCACTTTGGCAAGTTCGGCTCCCACTACCTCCAGCAGGAATTCTACTTTGACGTCCATCCGCCGCTCGGCAAGATGCTCGTTGGGCTCGCCGGCCTCGTCAGCGGCTACCGCGGCCAATTCGAGTTCAAGTCCGGCGAGACCTACCCCGCCGACGTCAACTACGTCGGCATGCGCGTCATCCTCGCCATGTTCGGCGTCGCCATGGTGCCCCTCGCCTGGTTCACCAGCGGCGGCCTCGACTGGAACTGGCGCGCACGCCATCTGCTCACGCTCATGGTCCTCCTCGACAACGGCTGGCTCGTCATCTCGCGCTTCATCCTCCTCGACTCGATGCTGCTCTGCTTCACCTTTTCCACCGTGCACGGCCTGGTCAAGTTTATGCAGTACAGGTCGGCGCCCTTTTCGCAGAGGTGGTGGTTCTGGCTCGCCTTCACCGGCGCCTCGATCGGCTGCGTCTCGTCGGTCAAGTGGGTCGGCCTCTTTGTCACCGCGCTCGTCGGCGTCTTCACCGTCGAGGATCTGTGGGAAAAGTTTGGCGATCTGCGCATGCCCGTGCGCGCCTACGCGCGCCACTGGTGCGCGCGCATCCTCTGCCTCATCTTCCTCCCGCTCACCATTTACATGCTCAGCTTCAAGGCGCACTTTGCCATCCTCAGCCGCTCCGGCCCCGGCGATGCGCAGATGAGCTCGCTCTTCCAGAGCCACCTCCGCGGCAACGACTTTGCGCTCTCGCCGCCCGAGGCCGCCTTCGGCTCCAAGGTCACGCTCAAAAACATGGGCTACGGCGGCGGCCTGCTGCACTCGCACGTCCAGACGTATCCCGTCGGCTCGCAGCAGCAGCAGGTGACGTGCTACCACTACCGCGACAACAACAACGAGTTTATCCTCACGCCGCCCTGGGACGAGCCCGCGCTGCCGGCCGACTATGCCAACTCGACCGAGCCGCTGCGCATGCTGCACAACGGCGACCGCCTCAGGCTCGTCCACGACCAGACCAAGCGCAACATCCACTCGCACAACGTCGCCGCGCCCGTGACCAAGGAGAACCTCGAGGTCTCGGGCTACGGCGACGAGAAGGTGGGCGACGAGAACGACCACTGGGTCGTCGAGGTGGTCGACGACATGGTGCACGGCAAGGTCAAGCTCGGCGCACCCGTGCGCGCGCTGACGACGCGGATGCGGTTGCGCCACCACACGTCGGGCTGCTACCTGCGTGCGGCGAATGCGGTGCTGCCGCAGTGGGGGTGGAAGCAGGTCGAGGTGTCGTGCGACAAGGAGAACAACCCGCGCGACGAGCACACGTGGTGGAACATTGAAAACCACTGGAACGATCGGCTGCCACCGGGCGATTCGAAGCTGTACAAGTCGCCGTTCCTGCGCGATTTCATCCACCTTAACGTGGCGATGATGACGTCGAACAATGCGCTGATCCCGGACGCGGACAAGGAGGACATTCTGGCGAGCAAGCCGTTTGACTGGCCGTTGCTCTGGAACGGGCTCCGGATGAATAGCTGGGACGATGCTTCGACCAAGTTCTACCTGGTCGGCAATCCGGTGGTGTGGTGGGCGTCGTCGGCGTCGTTGCTCGTCGGAGCGGCGACGTGGTTGGGCTACATGATGCGACGTCAGCGCCGCATCCACGATCTCTCGCCCTCGGACTGGGCGCACTTCCTCTACGTCGCCAAGATCGCCGCGTTCGGCTGGACGTTGCACTACGTGCCGTTTTTGGTCATGGCGAGGGTGTGCTATCTGCATCACTACCTGCCGATCCTGTACTTTGCCGTGCTCATGCTCGCGCATCTGCTCGACCACTTTGTCTGGCGTCGCACCACCGCCGTCTACGCGCGCGCCGGTGGTAGGAGGCTCCCGCTGTCGGAGCCGGTCAAGAACCTCGTCTTTGCCATCGCGGTCGCCGCGGTCGCCGGCGCATTCTGGTGGTTCAGGGGCAACAGCTACGGCTTCACCGGCGACATCAAACGCCACACCGGTCTCAAGTGGCGCAAGAGCTGGAACATCTATTAACCCCCCTGCTCCTTACGAAGGGCGTAGACTAGGAAGGAGACGATAGGCTTGGTCTCTCAATTGGAAATGTTTGCCGGTTCGGGGTTTTGGGCGCGGTCGTCGGGCTTGTACGGGTGGGTGGCGTGTGTGGTTCGAGGAGCAGGGATGAGCACAGGTGGTTGCAGGCGCCGAAAGTCTGCCAAACGAGCGAGGAGTGGTTTGAGCACGGGCAATAGGGACGGCAGAGGTGGAATGAAGAGATGCTCAGGAAGGGGGAGAGGGGGAGAAAGGGGGTTGGTGCGTGTGCTGGGGTGTGAGGGGTCGACCTGCAAAGCGGCCTCTGGATCGGTGTGGCACCTCGGCACCCGGGCGAAGCCAACAGCACATCGGGCCATCGGCCAGCATCCAGCGGCGGGAGGGTGGAAGAACGAGGCCGTGTAACGCTGACACATAGACGCAAGACTGATGGTCGGTCCAGAGACACCGAGTGCGGTGTGGGGATAACGACGAAGCTGGTGTTCAGGGGGGTTCAAGCACGACGGCTAAGCGGTATGTGAGGAATGGACAGTGTGATTGGTCTATACCTGGCGATAAGCGGTGGGAGGGTCTATTCTACAAGCTGTCTAGGTCGTTTGTACTCTCTACGACCGAGACGGCGTCATCCGCATCTGCCTCTTGGCTCCTTTGGTCCCTTTTCGCTTTTTCGTCTTGGAAGCAACGATGGTCGTCCCAACCGATAAACGCAAAGCTGCTAAGCACAGCCGCTGACCCCGCGACAGCAACAGCTCCACCGGTATGACTACCCTTGACCGCATCGATCACCACCGCCAACGGAATCGTCAACGACAGACCCAGCGTGGTGATGAGCGGAGAGCTCTTGAGCATGGCGAGGAGGTAGATAAAGTCGCTGACAAAGGTGATGGCCATATTCACGCCCACACCCACCCAGACCGCGACACTGGGAGGCAGCGCAAAAGGTTCGAGACCCGAGTAGTGCAACAGTGGCAAGACAGGCCAGAGACACAGGATGTTGATCGCCCCCACAATGCCGAACATCAACGGCATCGAGATTCGATCCTCTGACCCAATGCGTGTCTTTAGCAAGAGCACGTACAGCGCGTATAGAAACGCAGACAAGAGCGCTAGCAAATCGCCCATAGGCGCATTAGGCGGTCCTCCCCCCAATCCCCCTACCCCTCCATCCCGCTTCCACAACCCATCCAACACCCCACCACCACCACCGACGCTGCCGACAGAACCGAAGGAGCCTACGGTGGCAATGGTGGCTGGGGAGGCAGCGGAGCCAATGGTGGAGGTGGCCGTGTCGCGGTCCGCAAACGTCACCGCGGCGACGCCGAGGGCGCTGATGCAGACGGCGCCCAGCCTGGCGAGGGTGAACCTGTCGACCCCCAACGCGGCGCCGAGGGCGAGGGTGAAGAAGCCACTCGCAGAACCGATGGTCGTTCCGCTCGCCACCGAGGTGAGGCCCAAGCCGGCGTTGATGGCCCAGTTGGCGCCGAACCAGACGAGCGTAAACTGCGCTGCGAGCACCGCCGTCTGGCGCAGCGTGAGCGGCGGCAAGGGCAACGGCAACTCGGCCAGCCGCGCCAACCCGGCCAAGCCGGCGTCGTGGGACGAAGCACGCACGAGGCTGATCGAGGTGCGCGGTCGACGGCCGTCGATGGACGAAGGTCGCGGTACGGTGGTGGAGACCAGGAACGGCCGCACGGGGCTGCTGGGCCGTGAGACGGGCGGCGTAGGTGCGAGCAACGGTGTCGAGGCGGTGGACGAGTCGTCGTGCTGGGCGTGGGACGAGGAGCGAGTGAGACGGACGGGTTTGTGTCGGAGTGTAGCGTTCGAAGTCCTGCCTCTGAGTCGTTGCTCCTCGGCGAGCACTCCAAACGGCTTGCCCGTCTGTTCGACCACCAACCCCGCATCCTGCTCTTCATGCTTGGCGACGGTGGGTACGTCGAATCCAAGCGTCTTGAGCCAGCGCGGCAACTCATCCTCCTCCTCCTCCTGCACGGCTCCAGCTGCTGGGTTGGCCTCGGCATCTTGCTGTGCGAGTCTCGCATAGCGAGCTGCTTGGCCTGCTCTGCGCCACCTGTTGCGAAGCCGACTGCTGACGAGGTAAGGGACGAGGTAGAGCGCGAACGACGAGGTGTTGGCGTACGTGACGAAGAAGGGCTTGTCGTAGCCGCCGGTGGTGAGGAGCGCGTTGGTGAGGAAGTTGGACGCGGTCCAGAGCACGACGACGATGAGCAGCAGCAGCAGGCCTTGCACGTACGACCTGCGACGTCGCAGCGACTCGCTCTCCCCGCTCCTGCCCCGCGCACCCTCAGCGGCCTCGGCGCCCTCGGTGCCCTCGCTGTAGCGCCTTGGCTCCACCATCGCCGAAGAGCGCGCCTCGCGTGGAGGTGCTGTAGAGGAAAGCTACTCGTTCGCGACCCCTGGAAGCCAAGGCCGAGGAAGAAGCGCGCTTTGCGATGCGAAAAGGGGCCGAAGCTCGAGAAGCTCGAGATGCGACGATGAGGATGGCGATGGCGATGGTGGCGAGTGGGGGATAAGAAGCAACGAGTGGGGATGAGGGGGGCCAACGGCTATCAAAGCTCCGAGGCGGAGGCTCCGATAGCGTGGCTTGCATATAATGATAAATTCTCAAACGACTCTTTGACTGAGCCGCCGCGGCTGAGATTCGAACCTTTTTTTTTTTCCCAACCGGCGCGCGGCTTTGCGGAGAAAGCATCTGCACGTATCGCGTGCTCATCCCCGCGTGCTCATCCCCCCACCGCAAAAAAGAGCACTCCATTTGTTAGACTACCGTAACTCGCAGTGCAAAACCTCGCAACAGCGCCCCCTTGACACCCAACTCGAGCGCCTGCACACGCATACTGTACGCTCGCAGCCAATCGGTCGCAACATCGCTGCCAACACACACCAGGTAATGCAAATGCGAGGGGGGGAACGGACCAAGTTGAGAATTTTTGGGGGCCCGAGTTGGGAGCGGAGCAGGCAAAGGCGCAATGAATAATCGACCCAAGCTGCTCCAGCTCGGCCAGGCCAGACCACCGCGGGGGAAAGAGGCACTGGCACTGGCATCGGGTGGATGTCAACGACGACGCATGAGTCGCAAGGGCGCGCCGAGGCCGAGGAGCGTTTAGCTAGCGTTCATGATGGCGTTGATGAGGTCGCCGTTGGACTCCTTGAGCGCCTTGACGGCCTTCCTTCGGGAGCAGTTGACCTGCTGCATGACGAGGTCGATGTCCTTTGCGTCGACGCCCTCCTCGTCGATGGGCGAGTCGTCGTCCTCCTCCTCCTCGTCGGCCTTCTTCTCGGCGCCGGCGGCTGCGCCCGAGGACGACTGGAGCGATTCGGCGAGCAGACGCTCCTGCGCCTCGGCCTGCGCCATCTGCTGCGCAGCCTGCGCCTGGGCGAGCTGCGACATGTCTTCGGCCTTGGCCTCGCCAAACACAATGTAGACGTCCGAGTGCGACGACTTGTACACCTCGGGCTGCGCGATCACGTACAGGTGCTGTTGACGCAATCACCCAAAAGAAAAAGGTTGCCGGTCAGCAAGAGGTTCGGGGCGAAGCGGCGGTTTGCAGCAGGAAAAGGCCAAGACTCACTCCACGAGGACGGCGCATGGTGACACGCGTGATGCCACCGATCTTCTTGAGACCGAGGCCCTGCAGCGCCTTGCGCGACTTGCGCTCGGCGCGCGAAGCCACCTTGTCCGAGGCGTGCACGTCGGCACCCGCATCGTCCGAGTCAAACTCCTGGACGTTGAGCTGCGTTTTGAAAAGACAACTCTCCGAGTCAGTTTTCGGCATCAAAGAAAAGGGATCGTATGGTGTGCAACTCACGTCCTGGACCTCGTCGGCGATCTCTTCAACGGTAGCAGACATGTTGGGAGCGACTGTTGGGTGGGAAGCAAAGTGGGCGGTGCGCGGGTCCCAAGGCGAGATGGAGAGGGTGCAAGGTCAGCGTCCGGCGTGCGTGCAGCGTTGGTGGTGATGTTGGAGCGATGCGTACTGTGATGGAAAACGGATGGTGTATGGTGGAGGAAAGGTTGCCGGCAGCGAAGGAAGCGTCGAGCAAGACGGTGTCGACGAGCGTGCACTCTGAGCCGCTTGGCCCAACTCGGTCGCAGCTCCAATCAAGAAGCCTTGGGCGTCGTGGCTTTCGAGCTCCCCAGCTCCGTGCGGGCTCGCTCGCTTGGCTGCTAGGTGGCTGCTGCGTGGCTGCTGCGTTGCTTCCGCCGCCTTCTTCTTGGAGCAGCTTCTTCCTGCCCTCTCGTCCAGCCCAGCCCTGGTGACTTAGCACTCATTTGTATTCACACCCTTCAGCCTCGAATAGGCCCAATTTGTATTCGAATCCTCGACCGCAGCGCGCAACCTTGACCCGCGTCTCGCCTTTTTTTTGCTGGCCAATGTTAGCTCGGGGCAGGCTCCACGTGATTGTTGAGTCAGATCGGCCGTGATCGGGTGGCTCTTCGCCTCCACCTCCGATTGCGCGCAGCAACGGCTCAGCCGAAAGTCGCAAGCCGCCGCCGCCGCCACGGACTGCATATGCAACCAGAAGCTGTCAGGTGTCCACTCTTCCCTCGTCCATCCCTCTGCATCACGCACATCACGCTTCTCGGCACGATGCGACCAATACTTCGCCTTCGCTTGGCGCGCTTCACGCTCCCACACGCTGCACCGAGGCTGTCGTCGCAGTCAGCAACGCCGAGCATCTCCCCATACGTTTGCTCGCGCAACCTGGCCAGCCTACGAGTGGCATCCGCATCCCCTACCCTGCTCTCTCCCGCTCGAACCAGCACAGCATCGACATCCACCACGGCGCGCACATCACAGCTCCGATGGGCGACGACGCTGGTGCGCAAACCGGACCAACCGGAAGAGCCCGAGGTCTACCGCGACGGAGAGCCAACGGTGATCGCTACCGACCGCGCCATCGCCCAGCTCCAAAAGGTAGCTGCGCGCGAAAACAATCCCAGGCTCGCCCTCCGCGTCGCCGTAGAACCAGGAGGATGCCACGGCTACCAGTACAAGATGGAACTCACCGAAGACATCGAGCAGGACGATTTGTAAGTCGGACTCCCCCCCGCGCGCGGCCACTTTGTCAGTATCGCTCCAACTGACATCCCCTTTCTTGCGTGTCTGCGTGTGCGCAATGGTTGCAGTCAATTCGAGGTTCATGCTGGCGTGTCGATCTTGGTCGACAGCGTGAGCCTCGCGCTCGTGCGCGGCAGCACCATCGACTATGTCACCGAACTCATCGGCTCCCAGTTTGCCATCAAGAACAACCCGCAGGCCAAAGGCGCAGGCTGCGGATGCGGCGTCAGTTGGGAACCCGCCATCTAAGCCCATCTGCCCACGCAAACCCACACTTTCAGAGCACTCATCACGATACCTGTACACTAGCTTTCTCTCCCTCGCATGCAACCCTGCCCTCCTCTCAAAGCTCATGCAGCGTCAAACGTTCAACGTCAGAGCAGTGTGCATCTTAACTTAGACCGGTACGTTGCTGAAAGTGGAGCGCATCATGAGCAAGGTCTAGAAATGTTAGGTCGCTTAGCTGGGACGCGACTGCGCAGGGGCCGCCTTGCGCTGGCTGAGCGCATCCAGAAAAAGTCCAACACCTTCGACTCGGGCTGAGCTCCGAGTTGCCTCTTTGCTCGAAACCAACACGCATCAACCCACACAAGCACTGCCGCCAGCATGCCGCTCAACTACTCCAAGTGGGACAACCTGGAGCTGTCGGACGATTCGGATGTGGAGGTGCATCCGAACATCGACAAGAAGTCGTTCATCCGATGGAAGCAGCGCGACATCCACGAGAAGCGCGACCAGCGCCGCTCGGACAAGGAGGCGCTGCGTGCCGAGATCGCCACCAACGCCGCGCTCGCTCCGCGGCTCGACGAGCTGCTCGCGCAGACGACGTCCGAAGGCTCGGCGTTCTACGCCCGCGAGGTCGCTCGTCTCTCGGCAGGTCGTCAGGAGCGAGGCAATCGAGATGGGCCCGACGGACCGACGATCGACGACATGATCCTCAGCCTGCTGCTTCAGATCCAGCAGCACGACGACATCAAGGGAAAGCAGGGGGCCGAGCTCGAGGCGGGCCTGGTGAAGGAGCTCGAGGGACATAGAGCCAAGTTGGAGGCGAGGCAGACGCAGATCGGGTTCGAACTCGAACAGATGGACAAGGAGGATGCGAAGAAGATCACGAGCGATGGCATCAGGGAGGGCTGGAATGCGGGGTATGTGGCCAAGGCCGAACCGGAACCAACGTCCAAGCCGGCGGTCAAGGGTAAGAAGAAGGCCGAGACGAGCATCGAGACGCTCAACAGCCCCGCGGTCGGCTCGACCTCTGCAGCCACCACCGCCTCCACGGCCAAGGACGAGGAGAGCGACGAGGAGGATGACATTCCTGAAGCCGACGATGTGATGCGTCAGTTTGCCGAGCTGCCGCCGTGCGTTCCTGCTTCGATCCCGCTGTCTGCTTCGGCGTTGCCTGCGAGCTTCGATACGGCCAAGTCGCTCAATATCGGGGCGTTTGAGAGTGCGCTGCAGTTCCTCTCGAAGCACAAGGTGCTGCTGGCACCGGCGAGCAACACGACCGATTCGCTGCTGCTCGAAGCGTTCAATGCGCAGATGGCGGCGCAGTCGGCACGCGCGCGTCGCTGCGTCGAAAAGGCGCTCCTCCTGCAGTACTGCACCAAGCTCGGACCGGACGGCGTCAACCTCTTTTTCCGACGCATGGTCGGCTCCAAGGATGGTCGCGCTTCCGTCGTTTATCTCAACGATGTGCTCGCCACGTACACGCGCATCCGCGACCGATGTCAGACGCTCAGCCAACAGCAGGAGGCGCAGGGCGGCGAGGAGCAGATCCAACTCGTCGCCGAAGACGAAAACACGGTGATCGGATTCGAGATCCCCGACGGTCCTCCGCCCGACGTGGTCGAACTCGAAGGCGAGGCCAAGGAGAAGCTCGACCCGCAAGACGTCAAGGCTTGGCTCCAAAAGCGCTGGGATATCTTCCAGAGCTTCCCCCAGGACTTTAGACGCGCGCTCGAGACAAAGGAGCTCGCCAAAGTCAACCTCGTCCTCGGCAAGATGGACGTCGAACAGGCAGAGCACATCGTCGCCCAGCTCGATCAGGCTGGCATCCTCAACTTTAGCAGCTCGGAAGTTAGGGACGAGACGGGCAAGTAGAAATGCCAGTCCCCCCGAACGCATCCGCGCGCACCCTCGCCCGATCTCGTGGTTCCCCCAAGTTGACACTGCAGACGACAATCTCCACCCCCGCGCACTCGGGCGCCGTGAATGCTCGATGATGGCCCTGACGAATTGCGATGAATGTGCAGCTGCGAGAGTGAGGGTGAGAAAAAGGAAAAAGAGAGCGGTGGGAATGGGAATCACATCCATCCGCGCAGCCTGGCGATGGTGCTAAAGGCGTCCGAGGCGACAAACTCGCGCGTGTCGTCGGCGTCGTGGGTGTTTGGATCAAAGTCCTTGGCAGCGGTGCCGACGACGTGTTGGCCGACGAGCCTGGCGGCGGCGTCGGCGTCGAGTTGGGCGGCGCGCCTCCAGAAGCGCAGCGTCGCCTCGCTCTCGGCGTCGAGCACCGAGGCGATGTTGGCGAGGTAGTCGAGGTCGGCCGCGAGCTGCGCCGCGCCGATCTCGGAGAGCCTCGGCAGCGAGCGCAAGGTCGACGAGACAAAGCGCGACAGAAACTGCGTGAGCAGCGAGCGCAGGTAGCGCGACAGCACGCCCGCTTCCGCCTCGTCGTGCCCTGCCGCCGGCGCTGTCGGCATCGCCGTGGTCGAAAACGCCTGCCGGTGCAAGCTCGATCGATCCAACCCAGTGTCTGCGCCGCCGATCGAGGCATGCCGTGCATGAACGGCGGAAGCGCCAACTCGGTCCGGAGCTGCACCGACGCCGCTGTTGGGGTCGTTGTCGAGACCGAAGAGGAGCGCGTCGTCGGCGTAGGCCTCAAAGAGGCGCGGGAGGTTGAGCATCGCCTCGCCGATGCGCGCCATGGCCTCGGTGGGGCTGAGGCTAAACGTGGGCATGGCGAGATCGTACTCGTTGCTCATCGA
Organism: Moesziomyces globuligerus; assembly: GCA_030849465.1. Classification (NCBI taxonomy): domain Eukaryota; kingdom Fungi; phylum Basidiomycota; class Ustilaginomycetes; order Ustilaginales; family Ustilaginaceae; genus Moesziomyces; species Moesziomyces globuligerus. The sequence continues at coordinate 414,836 of JARVLF010000007.1, forward strand.
CGGATGCCGACTCGAGCCCCAGATGCTCAGCGCCGCGTACAGCTCGAGCTCGGGCAGGAACTGCGAGAGCACGAGCTCGTGCAGGAACGTCTGCACCGCCGTCGCGATGGCCGCGATCGAGGCGCGCGCGGCCGGCAGCAGCTGCAACTCGGCCGACGCCGATGCCGACGCATCCCACGACGTCGCCGAGATCAGCCGCCTCGCCTTGGCAATCTGCTCGTGCAGGCTCGCCGTGTTGAGCGACGAGGTGGCCAGCGCCGAGACGGCGCTGGAGAAATCGGCCGCGCTGGACGACGCCTCGGGATCGACAGGCCGGACGAGCGGTTTGAGCTCCGAGATCTGGTACGCGATCGTCTCCTCCAAGCCCCGCACCGCGGCGAGCGAGTCCCGGCACGCGGCGAGCTTCTCGGTCGCCTTGCGGAACTCGTCCCAGTCGCTCGAGGTGAGCACGTCTCCGCGCTCGTCGTACGCGAGCGAAGCGGGGCCGGCGCGCTCGGCGAGGTGGAAGCTGCGGATGCGTGCCTGCACCTCGCGGAGCACGCGCTGCAGTTCTGCCGCCAGCTCGCGCCTCGCGCGGCTCATGGCACCCTCGAGCAGCGCATCGAGCGACGGAAGCAGCGAGGGCGTAGCAAAACCCTTTGTGAGCGCGGTGGAGCGACGCAGTGCCGCTTTGACCACCTGCATCGCCTGGGCCGAAGCCGTCGCAACGAATGCGCTCGAGGACGACGATGCGGACTGCAGCGCTGCGAGTCGCGACTGCATCGCCTCGGCCTCGAACGTCGCCAGTCGAACCTGGTACGGCACAAAGGGCTCGAGCAGCAGCCTGAGCCAGGTGCGATCTGTGGTCGACGAGACGAGCAGGCTGCTGTCGATGGGTGGAGACGAGGTCTGCGCTTCGTCGTCCGACTTGTCCTGCTCGCTGCTGGTTTCGGGCAAGATGGCGTGCACGGCTCGAATGGCCTCTTCGGTTGCCCTGTATGCTTCGGTGAGCGGAGCGAGGAACGACTCGAGATCGGCTGCGTGCGTCGCGTGCTGGATGCAGGCATGGACGGGAGGATCCAACTTGGCGATGATGTCGGCGGTGAGGAGCTGGACGGCCGTGTTGGGATCGGTGAAGAGCCGGGACGAGGCGACGCGCTCTTCGCCAAGCAGCGCCAGCAAGTCGCCATAGAGCGAAGCAAGTTGCGCCGGAAGCGACTTGTCGCTCGATTCGGAAGCCGTCTGTGCCCAGCGAGCGAGGAGGGCCTGCGAGCGAGTGTCGGTGTAGAGCTGGAAGAAGACGGAAGCGCCGTTGCGAGTCAGCGCGAGGAGGTTGGCCGTGCGATGGACGGTATCTGAGTCTCGAGCCGTGATGGCCCCGATGAGCACCGAGCCGAGGTGCTCGTGTATCCTCTGTGTGAGGGATTCGAGCAGCGCGCCCCGTTCCTGGTTCGACTTTGCCGAGCCGCTGAAGAGGCGGAGCGATTCGGCGGCCTTGACGAGGCGGCCGACGGCCTCTTGCCACCTTGACTCGCTGAGGAGCATAGAGATCTGGCTCTCGAGCGTCGACCAAGCCTGTGCCTCCCTGAGCACATGGCGTGCTTCGATGAGATCGGACTTGGCCTGGGAGAGGGCGGCTATGCGGGCGAGCGCGGCATCGATGGGCGCATCCTTAGCTGCGGAGCTGGCCTGGAGTGCCTCGACGCGAGTTTGGAGCGTGTGCGCGGTCTCGGACATGAGCGTGAGTTCGATGCCGATCTTGGGTACGGTGGAGATGAGCGAGCTGATGATCTGCTCGACCTCGATGCGCGACGTGTCTCGGACCGAGGCGAGCGAGAGCGAGAGCTGGCGCAAGGCGAACGAGGTGCTGTCGAGCTTGGTGCTGGGAGCGCGGGCTGAGTCATCGTGTGCGTCTGTCGATGATGCTTCGGATGTTTGCGATGTGACGTGGTGGATGTGTCCGTCGAGCCAAGCTGCTACGTCCAGGCTGCCGGAACGACGGGCGTTCCGGAGCGCGCCGACCGGATCGGATGGTGGTGATGACGACGTGGTGAGCGTGGCATCGGATGCGCCGCGCTGATCTGGTGGGATTGAGAGTGCCATCGCCGCTGCCGATCGTCACATGAGCAGTGATGTGGTGCTGAGTGAGAAGCGTCGGGGACGATCCGAGCTGCAGAGCGAGCCCACGGGTGCTACTCTAGAAGACGTCGGACAAGCCGTCGGGCAAGCCGATGGAGAGTTGTCCGCGTTGGCACATGCACCGAGGCTCCTTCGCTTGTCGGCTGTCGGTCTGTGCTCGCTTGCTCCACTTTCTTCTCACGCCGTTTTTCGGTCCACCATTTTGCATGCAAAGGTGATTTTTCCAAGAACCTCCGGAAAATCATCCTGTTGGCGAAGATTGCTTCCATCATTGCGTCGGCACTCGCCCGACCCTCATCTCCACCATCGCATCGTCACCTCGGTCTTGCCGCATCACCTGAGCTGTCCCGATCTCACCATGTCGGCCGTCACGCAACGTAGCGCGCCGTCGTCCTCTTCTTCGGCTGTCAACGCCGACATTGATCTGGCCGCTACCACGTTCAAGCGCCTCCACCCTGTCGCCTACCTTTCGCGCTTCCTCGACTCTTCGGTCCGCGAGGACGGCCGCAGTCTCGCCGCCTTTCGCGACGCTACGCTCTCCACGGGCTCCATCTCGACCGCAGACGGCTCGTCGTTTGTGCGCATCGGCAACACCTCGTGCATCGCGGCGGTCAAGGCCGAGATCGCCCAGCCCCAACTCGCGCGCTCGAGCCAGGGCTATCTCATCCCCAACCTCGAGCTTCCCGCCGTCTGCTCGTCCAAATTCAAGCCAGGCGCTCCCGGTCCCGAAGCTCAAGTCTTGACCAGCAGGCTCCTCGCCATGCTCAACAGCTCCAATCTCCTCGATCGCGACCAGCTCTGTCTCGAAGAGGGCCGCGCCGTCTGGTGCCTCTACCTCGACATCAGCTTCATCTGCTTCGATGGCAACGCCCTCGACGCCGCAGCACTAGCAGCAGTAGCTGCGCTCAGCAACAGTGAGTACTCTCGAGGACCCCTTGGTCGATTTGCACCCGTGCAACCCCTGGCTGACCTCTTTCTTTCCTCCTTCCGCCTCACCGCAGCAACTCTACCAAAAGCAACTTACGATCCCGACACCGAGGAGGTCCGATGCTCTTCATCCTCCGATGAACGGATCGCCCTGCAGCTCGGAAGCATCCCCTATGCCTCTAGCTTTGCCATCTTTGACAACAGGCATCTCCTCAGCGATCCCACCGCCTTTGAAGCCGCCCTCGCCGCTTCCCACATCACCGTCGCCCTCTCGGTGGACCCGCAGTCTTCCAAATCGTCCGACGCCGAACCCATCGTCACCTACGTTCATCAGTCAGGCCGTCTTGCCACCAGCTCCTCGGATCCCTCGCATCACGCGACAGACCAGCAGAACCTCCAAACTTGCATCGACCGCGCCCACGCCCGAGCACACACCCTCGCAGGCTTGCTTCGTCAAGCTCAGTCTTCGCCATGACCGGCGCTCGCTCAAAGCACCCTGGCACATCATTGGCCACCACGACGACCGAGTTCTGGTGTGTGAGTAACACGGGCCGGATCAACTTCCCTTTTTTGTATTTGTACATGGCATTATTTCAATCGACAGCATCACTATCCGATCCTGCAACGTGGGGTTCTGCAATTCCAACGACGCCTCGTGCGTCCAACGGATCGGAGGGTCGAAGAATGAAAAGGATGATGGAGACGGTGATAGGCATCAGTAGCCCGCAAATGCGCGCGCCCTCTCGCACAGCTGGTGCACTTTCATGCCCGTCTTGCTGCCCTTGAGAAACACCGAGTTGCGCCGCACCGTCGAGATGATGCGCTCGCGCGTACGCGGGTCCACCGTCGTCAGCAGCTGCGTCACAATCTGGATCCCGTGCGCGGCCAGGCATACGTCGATCAGAGGCGGCCGACGCGGCTGCGACGTCTGGCACATGACGTCCACATAGCCGTGCAGAAAATGTCGGTCGCCCGTCTTGAGTCCGCTCATCACCGCCTTTTGGCCTGCATAGCATACAAGGGTCGAGAACGATTAGTGAAATGTCAACCATCGATCAGCTTCTGCGTGGAACTCTTTGCTTCGTGACAATGCAAACACCTACCGTACTGAGAGAGCGTCAGCTTGGAGGCCGAGCGAACCACGCCCTGCAGAGCGGCACTGCGCTCGTCTGGCGAGCCATGCTCGATGATGTGCTGCACCACCCACACTCCCCACTGGTTGGTCGCACACTCTTCCAGCTCTTCCAGCACCTCGTGCATGCATTGTGCCTTTTCGTCGGGCTGCGCAGACTCGAAGATGTTCTGGCAGATGATGCTTCCCGCCTCCTGCCTCGCCATGCGAGCCCACTGTCCCTTCAGCTGGCGATTGATCGAGGCGAAGATCTCTTCTCGGAGACTCGGACGCTTCCACTCCGACTCGAGGATTCGCTGCCACACGTGGATCGAGTGACGAGACGTGAGCGTCTGGTCGAGTCGCGACCCCAGCAGCTCCAGCGTCACAGCCTCGCGCACCTCCTCCTCGCCCTCCAATGCCTTCTGCACGACGTGACATCCAAATTGCGACATGGTCAGCTCCACGAAGGCGCCCTTCAGAGCCATGGCCATCTCTGAGCGTACTTCGATCGCACCCTGGACGAGAAAGTTGCCGTGACGATCGTGCGACAGCGCAACAATGTTCGGCCGCACTGCTTCCAGAATCTCGGTCCGTCGCTCAGGGCTTCCGCTCTTCAGTTGCTGCTGCAACAGCAGGCTGGCTTCCTGTCCGCGTCTGTCCAGAATCATGCCCACAAGACGACTGGCCGGCGCATTCTCGAGCTTGGAGGGGGAACGTGGAGTCGAGCCGGGGGAGCTTGAAGGGGAGCCCTTCGCCAGAGCCTGGGCTCTCAAATGTGCCGGCAGAGCTGCTGTCGACGGAGAAGTCTCGTATTTGACCGCGCTTTCGCCGAGCGGGCGCTGAGCAGGAGATGCAGGAGTCGCAGGGCTCGCTGTAGAGAAACGGCCTCCTATTCCGGAAGTAACTGAATCACTGGGCCGGACAGGCGTGCCACCGCTGTTGGCAGCAGCGGTGACCTCTTCTCCGTTGCGGGAAAATTGAGCGCTGCCGCCCGGTGCCCACATCGAAGCAGCCGTACCGGATCGCGGTTTGGTTTGAATGGGGTTCTCTTCCTTCCTTGGCTCGGGACCGCTGCTGTAAACGTGGATGGGGTTCGCACCTTCGAACACACTCTCAAGTCGAGATGTCGAAGTAAGGGGAGTGTGATGGCTGCAGGCGAAATCGCCTCGCCTGTCCGGTGAGTCTGCGCCCACGTTGAGGCGCACCACCTCGTTCGCCATGCGTCGCAGCGCCATATTTTCGAGCTTGAGACGCTTCAGCTCCTCCACCACAAAGTCAGGCAGGGGAGCAGGCGGTGCGTGCATCAGCGCTGGACGAGCCGGACCTTCATCATGAGGCTCGCGATGACCAGCCTGCGGGTGGATGGCAAAGGTGGGAGGCTGAAAAACGTCGGAATAGTCCGAGCTGAAATCCGATCCAGGATCCGAGGGGAGAACATAGCGATCCTCGCCACAAAGAGCCGAAGACGCAGAGGCATAGCGTTGATGATGATGTCTAGCCCTGGAATAATTGGGATGAAATGCGGGCATCTGAGAGAATGGTGCACCATACTGTCCCGGATCTCCCCCATCTCCCTCGGGACCGATGCCAAAGCGTCGCAGCTTGGGCTCGCTTTCGAGTCGACGGACCGCGGCGTGCATAGAGTCGGGATTTCCGCGCTCGGGGAAGACGCCCACGGACCGGTGAAAGGAGAACGGGTCGTAGCTGCTCGGAGGCCGAGACGGCTCCACGTTCCAGGCGTCAAGATCCAGAGCGTGGTCTGGCGAGGCATGCGAGTGGGGCGTCCAGAAAGCAGGAGTGTCGGTACTGAATGGCTCGCATTGCTGATGCTGATCCAGGGGAGAACGCAGCTCCGACGTCGCTGTGGTAGCGGGTGCCTCGCCTTTGCTTGTCTGAGAGGAGGCAGCCTCCGACCTCGCTTGGAAATTGAATGCCATCTTTCGGTACAAACGTCGTCGTGGCAAATGTCAGATGGTAGATGTAAAGAGTGTTGGAGTGGCGATTTAGAGCAGCTAGATGGATGTCGGCGGCGGACAGAGATGGGAAGCAACTGCTCGGCACGTCTTGGGAACTGTGCTGGATGAAAGACCTAGCAGCCGAGTAGGCGCGATGCTGATCGAGGGCGATGGGAAGACCAGGAAATAGCTTTCGCAATCTCGAGACGAGCCGAAATGCGCATAGACGCGAGCGAAGAAGGCGAAGACGGCAAGAAACCTTGCCAGATCGAGGTAGCGGCCGAGGTCCTGCAGGGGAAAGGAAGGAAAGGAGAAAAGCCTCAGAGAAGCACGTCACACAAAAGGAACGGCACAGGTGAGGTTGGGGATAGGAAGGTGACGACGCTGACAGGCGACGCTGCGTGACTACACAGAAGCAGCTTTCCTTTTTATGCCTTCTGGGTCGACTCGAGCCGGCCGCTTCGAGGCCGTGCGGCTGCACACTGACGCTCGTGGCGCAGGGAAGGCTGCTGGAGATTGCTTAGGGTGCACTGTGGCGGCAGCATACATTCGACGCATCGATGCGCGCGCCGGAGGGCGAAGGGGAACGACTTCCCCTTGTAGCATGCCCACCGACGCTTGGCACCTCCAGCTTGAGTCTAGGTCGGGCGATTCGAGTGTGGCCGGGCAGCATCATGGCTGCGGAACGATGCCAAGAAGCAAGTCGTTGGCAGGGCAGACGCCAAATCCCCACCGGCTTGCCATCACGAGAGTCTCGCTCGCTCCAGAAGACCGCACCGCCTTTTTGCATCTTGCGGCCCTTTCGTGAGACCATCTGCTTCAGCGACGGCTGCGCCGCTTGAGAAGGGGGGGCGCATCGAGCGCGCGGGCTGAGTCACTGTGCTCAGCATACTGTAGATAGCGGCCTGGGCTCGCTCGACTCGCGCGTCGCGGACGGCAGTGAAAAGCCCAGCTGTCACAGCCACGCACGCAGCCATGGTGAATTTCCGTGCGCACAGGTCAATTGTGCTGTGCCGCACCTTCGTCGAAGCTTCCCTTCGAGCTGCCAGGATGCTCCGTGAAAGAGACGTGGCGAGACGCCTGCTTGCCGGTCGGCCACGACGTGAAAGCGTCAAAAAGGAAGGACGCGGACGGTGGGAAGCTAGCCATGCGACACGGAGCTCGGCTTGGCTCGAAGACGAGGATGACATCTGGCAGCTCACGGTGTCTAGATCAGGGGCCGACTGTTGAACGCCGGGCAAGTCGGGCGCTTTGTTCGCGTAGCAACGGCCGGTCCAGACCGCTTCGCCCCCCAGAACGCGGCCCTTGGCTGGAGGCGTGCCGCGCGGCGTCTTTCAACGAGGCGTAGTCGATTGCGCATGGTGGCGTAGAAAGTGACAGTAGAAGTGGCAGAATCAAAGGCAGAGGCTTGCGCGGCTCCGGGAAGCTATGTGGCGATTCGTGCCGTCGCCGCGCGTCCTTCAGTTTCGGCGGGTCTAGCGTGAGGTTGCACTTTGAGAGTCAGAGAATTACTGTAGCCCGTGCGGTGGGCAGATGTGCAAGCGGACGGGACGTGTGACTATGCAGAGGGTGGAGGAGGACGTGACCAGCAGGGTCTGCGATTGATTCCGCGCATTCCGAGCCAGCCTTCCCCTAGGACTGGTCGGCTTGGCTCTTGCACTGACGAGCCGTGCGATTTCTTTGCCGCGAGTACATGCGGTGCCGCGAGGGCAGGCGTTGCGGAGGCAGGCACCCTCACGCATCCATGCACGAAGAACGACATCTCAATGGATGCAGTTTTGCACATCACATCCGACGCAAGCCTTGCCTGGGGGTCAAAGCGTGAACAAAGGTAACGGCCTAGATGCCTGAATTGCGCGCTGTGGATTTCGATCATCGGAAGGTACCGCGACGGAGTGCGGTCGAGTCGGAGCTGGAGGCGCCAAAGATGGCCGGGTCGTCGGCCTCGTCGTCGTCGTTTGCTGCGCCGGTCGAGCCGGTTCCGTCGTCGTCCTCCATCTGCAGCACCGCATCGGCCTCTCTGAGGATCTGAGAGATGGTGCGTTCGTGTCGCGACGGAGCCGCCGCGGCCGCCTGTACGCCTGCCGACGCGGATCGCATCGAACCAGCCGTCTCCCTGTCCGCCCTGTCCTTGTCTTTGTCCCTGCCCAGTCCGAAGCCGCGCAGCCCGCCGCGCTTCTTCTTGGCGAGCGTATCGGGCGAGGTGGGCAGCTCCGCACTCGACGAGCGTGGCAGAGGCGTTGGAGCGATGGTCAGATCGATAGGCCGCGAGACGTCAAAGGCGCGTCGCGAAGAAGAGCTCGTCCCGAAGCTCGAGGCCGACGAGGTCGAGAGCGAACGCATCGTCTGCTTGGTCCCACTGCCCGAGCCGAGACCGGAGGGAGACGCCTCGGACCCACTTTCGGGCGCGTTGTCTCCGAGTCCAAGTCCGCGTGACGCCTTCGATGGCGTGACATTAACCCCGCTTGTACCACTGACCGAGTCCATGGTGGTCTTTCGAAGATCCGACGCTGCAGTGAGTTCTTCGACCGGCTCTTCCTCGACCAGGGTTTCGGACCTATGCTCCTCGAAGCGCGAAGCAATCATGGCCGCCTGTGCCAGTTCCAGTTGCAACTCGTCGTCGGCTTTCGATTCGGATGCAGTCGCGTCGGCATTGTCGGCTGCGTCGACCGAAGCATGGCTGACGGTTCGAAGCGGGATTTCTGGACCTGCGTTCTGCACCGCAGCCTGAGGGATCGAGGCAGGCTGCACTGCCTCCGCGATTTTCTCTGGTGCCATCGGTGAGGCCTTCGGAACGGGACCCGAAGCGCTTGCGTCTTCGGGCTGCCCAGGGGCTTCCTCTGCGTGCTCGGCTGCTCCGTCCCATGTCGGAGCAGCCGCCTGAATGCTCGTTGCCTGTTCCTCATCGACGTTTTCTGCGCTCGCAGGGATCCTTGGCGCCTTCTCGAGGTCGATGCTGGTGTGCGACGCCGGTCGAGCCGTGACTTTCTCGATACTACCCGTCGCGGTCGATTCAGAGGCCTCGTCTGCAAACTCCTTCATCGATTGGCGTGGACTTTGGGCGACATAGGATTCTGCTTCCGTTGTTGGCTCGGGTGGCACCGCAGTGGCGACGGCTGCATCGGCTGCTCCGGCTGCTCCGGCTGCTCCGGCTGCTCCGGTTGCTTCACTTGCTTCCCTTGCTTCAGCTGCTTTGGCCGGGGCTGCCGTATTCGCTGTATCGGCTGCTTCTGCGAGGTCATCAGCTGCCGCGGACTCCCTTGGAACAGCTGGCGCGGCTGGCTCCGATAAGGTGACTGGCTCTTGTGCCTCTTCAGGCTCTGCTGATTCTAATGGCGTCGCAGGCCCTGTTGCCGCCACGGACTTTGTTGCCACTGCGGGCTCTGACGACTCAGCGACAGCATCTGTCTGCTCTGAAGATGCGGACTTCGGTGTAGCTTGCTGCTGCTGCTCTGAGCCGATCGGCTCCTGAGCAGGCGACGGCGCCTCGGTTGCTGATAGGTGCTCTGGCTTCGAGGGCGAGCTGGTCTCGGGCTCATTCACTGCCCCCGTAACGTGTGGTTCTTTCTGTGCATCGCCCTCCGAGGTTTGCACAGCGCTATCGGCACCGTCCGTCGTTGAAGTGCGGCCCGCTGAGGAAGGTTCGTCCTTTGAAGCTGTCGCGGGGCTGTCCTCGCTTGCGGTCTGCGAGTGAGACAAGAGGCTTGAAGCCTTGCGGGTATGGTTGACGAGGCTGGAGCGAGCCGAGCCATGTCCCTTTTGTTTGGCCTTGAGAGCGAGATCCCTGGCCACCGCTTCGTCCCTCGCCTTGTCTGCGGCCGAGCTTGGCTTGTGGACTCGATCGCCGCCGAGACGCAGGCCTTGCGGGATAGCGCCCTGCTGCAAGAATTGCTCCACCTCGTCGTCGCCGATGTCGACGTTGCTGAGCCCGAGCGAGGCAAACAGATCGTCGATGTTGTCCTCGCTGACAATGTGCTTCATCCGGCTCTGTTCCATTGCGTCGTCGAGCGTCTTGCCCTGCGAGACCGCCTCGCGAAGGAGGGCACCGGAGGTCTTGCGATTGGACGTCAACGCCGACGCTTCGGCTGCGAGCGCTCGTGTGGATCTCTGGGTGGCCGAGTAGCGGGCGATGGGGGAGGCGCGGGAGCCGTTGCTGCTGGCCGGGCTAGGCGAGCCCGATGGCATGCGCTGATGCGAGGTGGTGGGACCCATCTTGGCCAGGCGCAAGGGCTTGACGGCCGCCTCTTTGGAAGGCACGTACTTCTTGTCTGCGGTCGAGGAGGGTTGGACAGGGAGCTTGCCGATGTCGGCGAGCAGCGCATCGACATCGGCCTCGTTGATCTCGTCCTCGTTGATGCTGAGCGAGGATAGGAAGTGGTCGGCATCGGGTTCCTTCCAGCGTCCAGCCCCCTCGGCGGCGTAGGGCAAGGAAGGGTAGAGGCTGGGATCCTTGGCGCTCACTGCGGACTGAGCAGGGTGGGGTTGGGCTGGGGTTGTCGGTGTGGCCGATGTGGGGGACACGCCCAAGAAGAGCTCGAGCTCGCCGAACTCGACGGCCTCTTCGAACTCGTCGTACGATCCGATCCATTCGTTGTTGACCAAGATGCCGGGGAGTTGAGGGTCCTTTGCTTTGCGTCGCCACCTGCTTTTCGCATCATCATCCGAAGCGAGGTCATGGTAGACGTATGGGATCTTTTTGATGGCGAGCACGGCGGTGTAGCGCTCATGGCGCGAGCGAACCTTGACGTTGGAGAGGATCGAGGTGCTGAAGAGCTCGATGGTGGGTTGCGCCATGCTGCCGGAGTAGGTGCGGACAACGAATGGAGGGGCGGGGCAGGGCCAGCCAGCTAGCCATTGGAGCCACTGGAGGAGGAAAGCAGCTGATAGGCAGCGTGTGCTGCCAGCGGAGCCCTCGAGCGACACTCGCAGTATATAGGCCCGGAATCGGTGAACGATGACGAGGGTGACTTGGAGTGGAAGTGATTCGAGGCAGCTTCTGTAGCGTCAGTGGCCTGCATGCGCCGGGCCGTGCGTGCGTGTGTTTGTGCGTGCTGCTTCTCCACACACGCCAGCGGCTCGAGCGTGGACCCTGCTCGAATCATCTCGGGCGACAGCGGCACGATACGTGAGCGCGACTCGGTTCCGACCGATGGACCCACGCTCCCCCTCTCGCCCCTCGCCCTCGCTTCTAGGGAGGAATCGGGACCAAGCCAAGCTGCACGGCCTGAAAATCTAACGCGTAAAGAAGAAGGAAGGTCGATGACCAATCCCAACTTTGCCTCGCGTCGAGCAGTTGCGGGCACCAGCGGGCACCACACGGCACTCTTTTTGAATTCGAGGCGAGAATTTCGTCACTATTCCAAGCTGCACTGCGATGCAGCCCCGATTTGAAATGGGCGCGCTGCAAACCCAAGTCTTTGAAATCCACGAGCCAGCGCGGTCAGAGGCAGCCAGAGGCAGCCAGAGCGAGCAGCCATCGCAGCGTCGCTCCGCTGCTCAAGCCAGAGAGAGAGTTTGGCCAGGCGCTCTGGACTGGCGATTTTCTTCTTGCGCCCCGGCTCGCCCTATCGCGGATGCAAACATCCTCCACGCTGCGTTACGCTACTCTGGACAGTCACACTGCTCAGAGCGCCGATCCGCTGCTTTCGTCACTGTCCGACCTTCCATTCTTCCTTCCTCCACCATCACTGCACCTCTCTTCATCCACCTCCTCCTCCTTCCCCGCTCCTCACGCCACATCACCGCATCATGATCGGCCAGAACGTTGCTCGTGCTTCGCGCAGCGGCCTCCGCGCTGCCTCGCTCCTCGGCCGCCGCACCATGGTCACCCAGGAGGAGCGATGGACGCTCGAAAACGCACGCAACGCCGGCTCCTTTATCGAGGGCCCCAACAAGGTCCAGCTCAGCCACGTCGTCCCCAACATCGAGGCCAGCTGGAAGACCCTCTCCAAGGAGGAGCAGTACGGCGTCTTCCGCCAGTTGGAAGAGCTCCAGAGGAAGAACTGGAACGAGCTCAGCATCGACGAGAAGAAGGCTGGTAAGTACCTCGCTGCCACCTCGCATACATCCTCGATTCTCCACGCACCTGGCCGCATCCCACCATCAATCGCCGCCGCCACCGACTTGGTCCCAGCCGACCCACCCGTCTGGCATCGGCCGTCACCTTGCAGGCTTCTACGTTCCGTCGTCCTCCCACGCATCTTCCGCGCCATACCCACACCAAAGATCACGTCCGTCGCATGTCGACACACTGCCCCGTGCTGCTTACTGACTCTCCTTCCTTCTCTCGCACGCCCTTCGTGTCGATCCGACAGCCTACTTCGTCTCGTTCGGCCCCCACGGTCCCCGCAAGCCCATCACTGCCTCCGGCCAGGGCGCCAAGACCTTCGCTGGTGTCGTCGCCGCTCTCGGTGTCACCACCGGTGTCTTCTACCTCATGCGTGCCAACGGTAAGTCTGCTCATCACACTGCGCCGCCAGCGTCAGCGCAAATCGCATACTTACCCCACTCTCTCCGCGCCTCCGACGACGACCTCACCTGGACCCCTTCCGCAACTCACAGGCGGTGCTCCCATCAAGACCATGACCAAGGAGTGGCAAGAGGCCTCCAACGAGATTGCGCTCGAACAGAAGCAGAACCCCATCACCGGTATCTCGAGCGACAACTACAAGGGCCCGGGTCACGTTCAGTCGGCATAAGCCGCTTCCACCCAGAGTCCTCTGCCGCCAAAATATCACTCTTTTCTTTCACCCTTCATCCTCGCGTACGCGCCGTCTTATTCAGGAAAGACAATCTAGATTCGATTCGCACAGCATCCATCGCATTGGCTTCTTCCAACTCGTCGTCGCCCAGCACCGTCCCATCGCAGTCAAACGTATGACACAGCCTGATCGAGTCCGCTCGCTCGAAGCTCGCTCGAAGATCGCCACCGCCACGTCGCCACGTCGCCACGTTCCTACAGCTTGGAGCTCGGGCTGGCATCGCCGTTCAGCAACTTGACGCCCGTAAGCTCGCTCAGTTGAGCCAGAGCCGGTAGCGAATCGCTCGAGTCGACGCCTGCAGCGAACGGCAGTGGTCAGTTTCGGGAGCGCATCGCGTCAGATCCAGTCAGCGAACTCGACTCGGAGCTTCTCGATCCATCGATGCGGGCCTGCATGCGTTCTGCTCCACGCGGGGAAGCAGCAGCATCCAGGCACGGCCAGTGTCAGGGTCAGAATTACTCACGAATGGTTGTGATGCCGAGCTTTTGCGCCGCCTTGAGATTCGGTCCGATGTCGTCCAGGAACACGACCTCGGACGGCTGCACCTTGAGCAAGCGGAGCGCGTGCTCGTAGAACTCGGGGTCGGGCTTCCTGTTGCATCGCAGGGCGTGTTGGGTTTGTCAGCGTCTGTTCGAACGATAACCATAACTCATAGGCTGGGATGCGGAACTTACCTCTTGCCAACTACGGCGCTCTCGATGTACAAGTCAAACATCTTTTTGAGTTGGTCTTGAGACGAGCCGAGGCCGAGGTGCTTCAGCTCTTCCTCGAGCGAAGGCGCCTTGCCACCACTGCCGTCTGCTGCCGCCGGGATGTCGGTCGGAGGCGCAAAGTTGTTGGTAAGCGCGGCCACCGTGAATCGGCCCGTTTCTGTAGAAAAGGTGCGAGAATCAGCTTCGACATCAGTATCGCAGGTCGATAGGATCTCGTGTTCGCCTTCAACTCACCCTTCAGTCGCATGATGGCGGTTCGCATCTTCGGGTCCACGGTGGTCGAGGTCCTCATCATCTGGCCGAACAGCTGCGCCATGTCCGCAGGCGATAGATGTGTTGCGTTCTGATCAGCCTCGGCAGTGTTGACGGCGGCGCATCGGCATCTGATCGCAGGATCACTTACTTCTCTTCCATCGACCCGAAGCTGGCTCGGAAGCTTCGGTACCTCTGTTGATGTGACATTGAGGCCAAGTCTCTTCAGCATCCCGTGATCATCGGCCGGATTATCGGTCTCGTCAGCACGGACTTACCTTGCCCGCGACTCTGACAAAACTTTGTGAATGCGGCGTTGTTCTTCTCGACGTTGCTCAGCTCTTCGCCGAATTGCCGGTAGAATGTGTACAGGTCGAGCTCACTCCGCTCGAAGCGCTTCGATCGGATCAAGAGAGGCTCAGATGGGGACAGGACTCGATGGTCTGCGCTCGTCTCGCGCAAGCTGAGCGCTCGCCCGAGGGGCTTTAACTCACCTGGAAGGCCCCGCCTCGTCCTTGGGCAGTGATGGCCACATTCAGGTACTGGAACGGCAGTCCGTGCTCTTTCTCGTACCTGATATGAAGGCTCGAATGGATGTCAATCTACTGGGGCAAGATCGCAGCTTCGGCAGCTTCTAATGCATCTCACTCACCTGTTGATTGCAAACAGAGGACTCCCAACAACCACTCCCCCGATGTCGAAGATGACGGCTTTGAACGGCATGGCCAAGACGAGGTAATTCTGTCGATTGGTGAGGTAGAAAGCGCAGCCTGCCGAGACCTGGCTTGCCCGACGATGGTAGAGGAGATAGATGCGATGGTGGGAGTGGACCGGGCGCATTCACCTGTGGGTGAGCGCGATTAGCCGGGAGTCGGGTAGAACAAGACGCCGAATTCAACAAATCAGCGCGTCTCGCTGTGAACTCGGCCCGGGTCAACAGGACCCTGCCACCGCGGCCGCAAACATCACACAAACTCACGTCCGTCTCAATCATGGATGCGTGCTCGTCTTAGCTAGCACGGTACGCGCTTGAGTCGATGATGAATGGCCTGCTTCCAATCTTCCATGACGATTCGACAGAGTGAAGTCAAGTTGGCCGCATGCCTTCATTTGTGACGAGGAGCCATCGCACTTAGATGGCTGATGGACGACTGCTGCGACGAAGCCATCCGGAGTGGCTGATGGGTTGCTCGTGACTCCGTGACCCACAGGCTCGTGACAGATGCTTTGTCGCCCACAGACTTGCTAGCATTTGATGCATGGATCGTTATTCATATTCTAACAAACGGCGAGTTGGCGACAAGAAGCCACCCATCAGCCAACTCAGGTGGCTGACGGGTGGGCTGCTCCGTGGCTGCTCACCGCCCCTCTGCAAATCTGTGACGCTGCACATCTAAATCTTGCAAAAATCTTTTGGTTGGCTCCCTTGCTTTATGTAACTACACCGCCCTCCGAGCATCAATCATATCCTGAAGAACGGCGAGCTTGCCAAAAACCGCCGCCATCTCCTCTGCAAATTTCGAAGTTGCACGTCTGATTTGTGCGAAACATGCGTGTTTTGGCTGCCTAATCGCGTAGCCGCTTCATCCGTCCGCAATCCGTCCATCTGTACCTCCATCATCCTCCGTCCATCCGCATCGGGTGTTGTATAATCATGATCCCTGCAATGCAAAGCATCCGTTGCCTAGAATATCACTGGAACTCATGATTTGTCTCGCAAAAATGCACTCAAAAAACGCTGGGAATGAGCCCAAATTCGGTTGAGATATCATATCCGAACAAGTGGCGAGGTGGCGATCTACCAGCCACCCACCAGCCAGCCGGAGTGGCTGACAGGTGGCTGATGAATACTAGCCACCTGGGGGGATGACTGCGTTTTGCCACCCCACCCCCTTGGGTGACCCCCTGGGTGACCCCCTGGGTGGCTGATGGGTGGCTGCTCTCCGCCAACTCCTCTGTCAAATTCGACTCCGAAAGTCCAAATTATGCAAAATACGCGTGTTTTGGCTGCCTGCTGGATCTCGTCGCGTAGCCACCCCAACGATCCGCACTCCCTCCATTTGTACTCCATCCATCCGCAGCAGATGATGAATAATATGGATCCGGCAAAGCTTTGCATGCACTCTGAAAGAATTACTGAGACTAAGAACCATGAACTAGCTGATCATACTTCGCCGTCACCCGGCTCAAAGCGCTGATATACGGCCCAGATAGCGCCGAGACTCTTAATGAAGAGGTTTGTGGGGCAGCGTTCCACACAAATACGTGTCCGTACACATAATTTATGTATGTGGAGGCGGACGTGGCCTCTGCGGGCCTCAGGTTTTCAATTCAGGAGGCGCGTCAATTTCTTGTTTTTCGCATTTTGGCACCTTTATCTGCCACCCAGGGTGGCTGATAAGCCATCGCGCGTACCAGCCACCCGGGTGGCTGGTCAATATGAATTGCCACCTTGCCTTTTGTTCGGATATGAGTGGCTTGGAAAACGTCACAACCCTCTTTTCGCGATATGAGTGTGATTGTCCAACTTGTAATTGTAGTGTTTGTCTGTTTGAGCTTCGAATCTTGATGCTTGTTACGGGAGGGTCTGTGGAGGAGACAGAGCCATGAATATGATTACATTCTGATCTCGTGCGCGTCTTCAGGTCGAGGCCCATCTCTCTCCAGCGCACAGGTTCAATTCTGGAGGGACATTTCAAGCTGGAGTGTCACGACAAATGCGACGCCGTCCAAGCCGCTACGCAAGCTACTCATGTGGGAAAAAGTCTGAGTCGAAAGGTACAATTGCTAAGCCACCCCGGATGGCTTAGATGAGTGGCTTCTCGGTGGGCCACCTTGGGTGGCTTCGGGAATGGCTTTGACGCGAAGCCACCCCATCCATCCGCAGCGCGCTAGGTCACCCACGTTCCATCTCGTTCATCCGCAGGCGCAGCGCAAACATGCAGGTGTATGATGTAAATTTTAGTCATGTATCCTGGATAGCTTTCATGTTTGCATGCGCTGTTTAAAAACCGCCCAAAATAATTATTTGCTTCGCAAAAAGTTTGACTCGCAAAAAACCGGCTCGAGCCAACTCAGATTGCTGAACATTGCCCCGAATATCGGACCAATGAATGTCAAATTGCTACGAGACATGATTTTGAAGGCGAAGTGAGAAGCAATCCAGGGAGGCTGATGGGTGGCTGGTGGATCGTCGTCTTGCCACTTTTTAGGATATGATTATGAGCCATCCACCGAAAGAACGTCGCGCAAGCCAGCCAGGGTGGCTTGCGGGCTGCCTGATAGACGTATCGACGGACCTTGAGACTTTTCCCAATATGAATTAATCAGATTCATCATTACATGGCTTATGAATGTCACCCAAATCAAAATGGAATAAATCGAATTTGTGCACATCCTTCTTTTCCTGCTATCGTTAATTGATCGTTATGACTTTAGGGTTTTGAACGTGAAATCATGTGATTGGGCTTCGATAAGCTTCGAAAAGGTGCTTCGACATGGATTGCGAAGCAGGAAAACGTTCATATCCTAACAAGTGGCGGGGTGGCTGATCA
The DNA here is from genome assembly GCA_030849465.1 of Moesziomyces globuligerus. Lineage (NCBI taxonomy): Eukaryota > Fungi > Basidiomycota > Ustilaginomycetes > Ustilaginales > Ustilaginaceae > Moesziomyces > Moesziomyces globuligerus. Next base: position 432,230 of record JARVLF010000007.1, read on the forward strand.
ATCGCCACCCCGTCGCGTTTTACGATATGACTACGGGTGGCTTGACCTCCAAGCCACTCGCAAGCCACTCACGCACACTCGAGTGGCCTGGAAAATCAAGCCACTACGGGTGGCTTGGGTGGTGGCTTAGGTGGTGGCTTCGGCAACGTTACACCACCATCCCAATCCATTCCGGCCGCACCCGCACCCGCATCTGACCGCACCCGGATCGCTCGCATCCGGGGGCGCGCATCATAGCATCAGGTACCGTTGAATTACAGTCTTCGTACACGAGAGGTCGTCGTACACGAGAGAAGACATGAGAGTGTGGGGGCAGGAGCGTGCTGGCGGCGGCGGCGGAGATCCATGCGCAGGACGACGACGTCGGTGTTGTGAACGCTGCGATACCAACCATATGCGGCAATTCAATCTTTCTTCAGGATCATCGTGGATTTAGATCATGAATTGTAAGTCACATCCTGAAGAACGGCGAGCTGGCAAGGAGCAGCCACCCGTCAGCCACCCGGGGGGGCTGATGGGTGGCTGATGAATGCTAGTCACCTGGAGGGGGGTGGATGCCGGGTGGCTGCTCTCCGCCACTTCCTCTGCCAAATTCGACCCCGCACGTCCATAATTATGCAACATACACGTGTTTTCATGTTTGGCTGCCTGATCGCTTAGGCACCCCCTCCATGCGCAGCTCCTCCACCCGCGCCTCCTCCATCCGCTCCCTCCATCCGCGTTCCATCCGTCTGCAGCGCATAGTGAATAAGCATGATTTATCGGGGAGCTTTGCATGCGTTGTCTAGCAGATCACTGAGATTCATCTTCCAGATAATCATACTTTGCCAAGAACCGGCTCGAAGCGCTGAAATATGCCCAAATAGCGCTAAGATGATATCAGGTAGCCTCGCATTGCATACCTGTTAATGAAGAGGCTTGTGGAGCAGCGGAAACATGTATGGCGCGTGCGGGCACGCGTTTGTGTGAAGGCGGAGCTCCGCAGGCCTCGTGCTCGAATCCAGGAGGCACGTCGATTATTTTCGAATTTTGGGAACGGGGGGTTTGCCAGATGGGTGGCTGGTGGATCGCCACCTCGCCCTTTTTCAGGATATGAGGGGCTATGCGATAAGATGAGGAACCCAGCAGGCAAACATGACATGGGTATTTTGCATGATTCAGACGTGCAGGGTTTTGGAATATGCAGAGGAGGTGGCGGAGAGCAGCCACCCAGCTGCCATCCTGAGGGGGTGGCTCCTCGTGATCAGCCACCCAACAGCCACCCACGCGCGGAACATGGTTGGGTGGCTGGATGGCTGCTCAATCGCCACCTCGCCGCTTTTCAGGATTTGCATATTATGTGCGTTTTCATGTTACGAAAAAAAAAAGCGATCCGTCGTGCATACTCAACAAGTTCATGCGCCGCCGGCCACTTATTACTCAATCACGATTGACCCATATCCGGCAAACTCATATTTTAGTAAAAGTCGCCGGGTACGTTTGCTAAGCCACCCTCAAGCCGCCCGGGGTGACTTCCCCCCAGACATTTAGACGTACGTCGAAGCCAGCCAGACGCAATCTGGTGGCTTCCACCACGCACAACATGAATCGGTGGCTTCTCTGGTCATGAGTGGCTCGGACGATTCTACAACCTCTTTTTGTTGCAATACGCATGAAGCCCCGTAACGCCTAGAGTGTGCGCAAGTGTCTTCTGGTCCACAAGGCATAGAGTCACGCGCACAGCCGTGATTGTTATGCATTTGCCAAGTGTAAGTTGGTTTTGAACGTGCCTGCTGTTGTGCCCGAGGGAGGAGCAACACCCATCGTGCATCTTGATGGGCGGACGAGAGATTGGATGCCAACAACGCCATTTCAACATCGTTCAAGCCGCCCTTTTCCGCTCCTTCTACCATCAATCATCCATGCAGCATTTTCCTTAGGACAAGTGTCAGCGGGGTTGCACGCCCAAGATTGGAGTTCTCTTGAGTGAGCGTTGGTCCAACAGATCTTTGTGAGGTTGGGATCAGTGTTTGCTTGTCCAACAGATGCTTGGGGCTGGAACGCCTGTGAACACTCTGGTTCAGAGAGGTAGCATGGCCCCAGCCCAAACAGAAGAGGAAGGGATGCATCATCAACTGCCTGATGTCCACTCAAGTGTTTGGGTAGTGCCTTTGCCCCAGCTGTACAGAAGGTGGGGCTATGGTGGCATGTACCAGAGCGTTGCAATGGGGAGATGCTGCCTTATTTGTTCAAGGTGCTCAGGTGTTGATCAAGGTGTTGATGTTTGTCCAGCTGTTAGCGCTGCGCCTCCGCCCTACTGCAGGGGCCAACGTAACATCTCCATAGCCCTACAGTGCGTCCTGACCCACGCACCCAGCCCACAGCCCCACAGGGCCAACAGGAGGGTCAGCGTAGCACCCACAGCGCGCAAGGTGGGCTGGCGCCCACGCACCTGCTGACCTTGGTGCCAACACGACCCACAGTACATTTCTTCCAAAGCAACACTTGCCTGCGGCAACGTCTGTAGGCCAACCCCCCCCAGCCCTCCCCCATCCCCGCTGCGGGGCCACAGACGCAATTTCTGCCCCTGCAGAGGTTGCCTTGGGACCTCTGCTGCTGGCACTACTTGGTTTGCTCCATAGCAGCTCAGTTGACCTGCGCCCTACCAACATGTTCTGTAGGCAGCACCTACCTGTGCCTGCCTGCCCCTACGGTCGAAGCTGCGCCTGCGGTGCTCAGACTTGGCCTTAACGGAACGTCTGTGGGCTGCGTTGGCACCAAGGCCAAAAGGTCTGTGGGCGCAGCAAGCGCTGCGCGGCTGTGAGGAGTATGCTGATGAACTGGTTGGCCTTGTGGGGCTGTAGGTTGGGTGCGTGGGGCATGGCGCACCGTGGGGGGACCGTGGCAATGTTACGTCGGCCAGTGCAGTGGAGCGGAGGGCACTGCACTCAAATGCAGGGGTCAGCTGTGCATGGCAACAGGTGCACTCTGGACTTGCCTGCAGACAATGCTGCAGGCCAAAAGTGTTGCTCTGGAATGATTGTAAATTAGGTTGTGTTTGTACCAAGACCTGGGGGGGGGGGGGGGGGGGGGGGTGTCTGTGGGTTGTGTGCCTGGCCCAGCTCCTAGCGCCGGTGCAGAGGTTTATCGCGCCGACATTTCTCGCTCCACGGCCCGAAACCACATCCTTTGCACTTTTGCCCACTTCATGCTCATGACTCCTGACAGAGGTGGCGAAAAAATTGGTCCCCAGCGATCGTATCAGCTTGGCCCCGGTGTCTCTCAAGACGCTGGCATCATTCCAGCTGCACAGATCAAGCTCCGGGCAAACTTGTCGCCCCAAAACCGCGCTCTCCTTGCCCTCAGCGCCGCAGGCGACAATCTCGCCCGCCGCGCCTCGAAAACCCGCCGGCGAGTCTCGCCCTCACTTTCCATGCCTGCCTCCGCCAAGGTTGCGCAACCGCCAACGGGTCCCACTCGGACTCGGAGAAATTACGAATGTCGAAACAAATGTCCATTGGGATCCACACTGTGGCACACTGTGGAGCGAACAAGTCCAGTCTAGGCGTCACGCGTGGCCTCAGAACCAGCCCTGGCTGAGGCGTCGGAGCGGGCGGCTTGGTCCGGGCGGCGTGGGCTGCTCGTCGGACGGAGGCTGGCCGTCGATGCGCTTCATGACCTCGCCCCAGGCCGAGGCCTCGAACGATTCGATGGCGGGCGAGGCGCGGCGCTCGACGTCGTCGCGCGAGGGCTGCGTCGGCGTGAGCGTCAGCGTCGGCCGCGCGGCGGCGCCCTCGTGCACGAGGATCGTCGGCACCGCCTGGCCGCGGTGCAGCTCGGCACGCAGCAGGAGGAAGCGCCGGCGGAGGTAGCCCGCCTTGAGCAGCGCACGCACGCGCTCGAGCCGGAGCCGGTGCTCGACCTGCTCGGCCATCTCCTTGCGCTCGACGAGCTCCTCGATGTTGAGCGCCTCGCCTTCGTCCACCAGCTTGGTCCGCGCCATCAGCAGCAGCATCTCGGTGAAGCCCACGCCTTTGCCCGGCTTGGCGAGCAGCAGAGCCTCGTGGTAGACGCGGTTGAATCGCTCGCGTCGCAGCCGCAGCTCGCGAGCATCGACACCCGACAGCGCGCGCGCGAGCCGCTCGCCATCCGTCGGCGCCACCGCCTCATGCCCAGACGAAGGTGCAGGCCACGCAAAGAAGCTCTTGCCTTCGTCCTTGGCCTTGCCCTCGCGCAACGGCGAGCGCAGCGGCGAGGCACTCTTGAGAAACTCGAGCGCACCCTTGGCCTTGCCACCGCCTGCCGTCGGACTCGCGGGCGCCTCCTCGGCGACGAGCGCCGCCCGGAGCACCGCAAGACTCGCCTCGGGCGGATACATGGCCACCTCGAGCGCGCCCCGGACCGAGGCGAGGAAGGGGACGATGTGCTCCTTGTGGATGTAGCCTTTGCGGTGACGGTCGAAGCGCGCCCAGCTGCTCTTGAAGTGGCGGATGTCGCTCGAGGTGAGCACCGGTTTGCTGCCGAGGTCAAAGATGTAGCTGAAGTTCTCGACGACGGTACCGGTAAACATGTTGAGGAAGATGTACATCGAGATGACGTTCCAGCCGATGAAAAGCACGTACGCCCACGCCTCGCTGCCGCAGTCGCTCGTCAGGTAGCTCGCCGACGGCGTGCACTGCGGCGGCGAGACGGTGTAGTCGTGCATAAAGCTGTTCCAGCCTTCGCCCGTCGAGATCATGCTCAGAAAGACGAGCGAGCCGATCATGGTCGAAAAGTTCTTGGCGTACGTCTCGTTGGCGCCCCACTTTGTCAGTCCAAACACCTCGACGAGCATGATGGCCCAGACGAGGAACATGGTCAGCCACAGCAGGAAGAGGCTGAGGATGGCGGGGAGCGAGCCAAACGCCGTCTTGAAGAGCTGGTTCAGCGCGCCGTTCTTCTGCACCAGCTTGAGCGCCACGCAGACCAGGAAGAGCTTCTGCAGCTGCACCACCGTCTGCGCCTCGCTCCCGCCCGTCAGCAGCGGCAGCGTCGTCGCCAGCGTGCCCGAGACGACAAAGAGGTCGTACAGGTTCCACGGATTCTCTCGGAAGCTTCGCCAGCCCAGGCCGAGCAGCCGCGCGCCAATGTCGAGCGCGTAGACGCCGGTGAAGCCGAGGTAGAGCGCATCGCGCAGCCGGTTGGCCCAGTCCGGATCCGAGTACTGCTGCGTCATGAGCACGACGATGGTGGCGAGGTACATGAGCGTCATGCCGCGGCTCCACCATCCGTTCTTGTTGAGCGTGCGGTCGTAGCACCACGCCCGGAGGCGCTGCGCGGGGCGGCGCTTGGGCCGCTTGGACGGGCGCTGGCGCACGATGAGCCGGCGCAGATCGATCCACTGCCGCTGCGCCGCCGTCTGGTACGCCGCGCCGGAGAAGGTCTGGAAGTTTTCGATGATGACCGAGACAAAGAGCGTGAGCACCGTCGTGCTGCCGACGAGGTTGTAGATGAGGAAGAAGAGCGCGTTGACCTGGCGGTTGTCGTTGCGCAGCTGCTGGTCCCGGCCCGTCACGCTCATCGCGGCGGTCATCACGTCTATCCAGCCCTCGAGCGAGATGATCTCAAAGAGGATGAGCAGCGCGCCCTTGAAGTCGTCAAACGAGTAGACGCTGCCCTCGGTCGGGTTGCGCCAGACGCGCGGTGCGAGGAAGCTGAACTCGCCCGGCGAGCTCGCAAACTCGCCGGCGCAGTCGAGCTTGGTGGCGATGGCGTCGGCGCCGTCGTTGCACGAGTAGAGCAGGCCGGCGAACAGATTCTGGCCCCAGACGGCGTAGGGGATGACGTAGAGGATGGAGAGGATCGAGGCGTCCAAGATGCGACCTGCGCCTGCGATCATGACGGCGTGGAACGTGTCGCGCATGAGCGACGAGAGGTTGATGAGGCGGAGCGCACGGAACGCCTTGAGCGCGCGGGTGAAGCGCGAGACACCGCCGATGACGGCGAGTTCCGTGGCCACGTTGACGAGCAGCGTGACGAGCACAAAGAGGTCGAGCGCGTTCCAGATGCTGAGCACGTAGGCGTTGGGCGTAAACGCGAGGCCGTCTGCGATCGTCTTGACCGCAAACTCGGCGAGGAAGAGCGACGAGAGGCTGAGCTCGAGGATGGAGAACCACGAGGCGCGGATGAGGCCGTACTTGAAGTAGTAGTCGCGTCGGTAGACGGGCGTGGCGATCGCCGCCGAGACGACCGAGCCGACGATGGCGAGGAAGACGGCGATCTGGAAGAGCTTGTGGCGCGTCGGCGAGACGGCGCGGCCAAAGAGGCGCTCACCGTGCGACGACGGCACCAGGCTCTGGCAGAAGCGGCGGAAGCGATTGTGGTTGGAAAAGAGGAAGTACGACTTGTCGTACGAAGGATGGTGCGCGATGAACTGGGCCTGCTGAATGCGCGCATCGCTGAACGAGCTCGGCACAAAGCCCGCGCCGGCGCGCTCGTCGGCGCCGCCCTCGCTGGCGAGGCCGAGATCGGAGCGCATGCGTGCCAACCTCCTCTGGCTGGCAAACTGGATCGCCGCCGTGTCGGACGGATCGGCGTCGTACGTGGCGCCCGCGCCCGAGCCCGAGCCGGGCGGGCGGAGCATGTCGTCGGCGTGGATGCTGCTGCGTAGCCGGCGCGCCTGGAGGTTGTCGAGCGGCACCGCCTCCTCGGGCTGGTCGAGGCGGAGCATCTTGCGCACCGTCTGGACCGTGCGCTGCGCCGTGGCGGTCGACGTATCGACGACGTGATGGATCGAGGGCGGCCGCGCCCGCTTCTTCTCCTCGACGTCCGAGCGGCGATCGAGCTTGGAGCCTCCGACGATCTTGTTGGTGCGGCCGCCGCCGGCGGCGGAGCCGGTGCCGTGGTCGCTGCGAGCGGGATCGGATCGCGGCAGCGCGGCGGCGTTGCGGCGCTGGAGGTAGCGGTAGGGGCTGAGCTTGCCGAGGAGGCGCGCGACGAACGAGGTGGGTTGCGGCTCGTTGCGGCGGAGGTACTGCTCGAGCTGCTGCTGGCGCTTCTCGTGCTCGGCGACGCTGAAGTTCTCGTTGATGACGGCGATGAACATCTGGAGCACGATAAAGTTGGCAAAGAGGAACCAGCCGCAGAGGAAGATGGCGGCGATGGCGGCCTGGCGGAACTCGACGCCGGTCGAGGTGGCGCTGAAGAGGACGTCGGTCCAGTTTTCCGAGGTGAAGATCTGGTACATGGCGAGGAACGAGTTGAACGAGTGCTTGAAGGTCATCTCGGTCCACTCGCCGTCGTCGTCCTGGGGGATGTCTCCGCGGAAGAGCTGGTTTGCGATGAGCGAGGCGAGGCCGACCATGAGGAGGAGGAAGAGAACCATGTTGAGCATCTTGTTGAGCGAGCCAAAGGCGCGGACGAGCAGCACGCGCATGCGCGGGATGGCGGCGATGACGCGGTAGAAGCGCGCGAGCTGGAAAAAGGTGAGCCAGGGATAGACCTGCGAGTCCTTGACGACGGGGATCTGGATGAGGCTGGTGACGAGCGCGAGGAAGAGGTCGGCGCGGTTCTGCTTGGAGGCGAGGAAGCCGCGCCAGTCGCCGTCGAGGACAAAGGCGAGGAAGCGCATGGCGATCTCGAGGTCAAAGGCGAGCGTAAAGTAGAGCTCGATGCGCGCGCGCTGCGCCAGCTCGCCCGGCCGGAGGTAGGTGGCGCGCGAGGCCTGGATGGCGACGTCAAAGAGGATGGCGAGGATCCAGAGGTACTTTGTGTAGCCCCATACGCGCTTGAAGCCGACGGCGAGGCTCTTGAGCCTGCCTCTTGCCAGCGGCTGCTTCTCTGCGTCGGTGGTGGCGGCGTCCTGGATCTTTTGGTCGGCAAAGGCGCTGCGCTGGGTGCGGGCGGTGAGGGTGGCGAAGCTGTTTGTGATGACGGCGACGAAGAGATTGGCGAGCCAGAAGTTGAGGACGATGATGCCGACGATAAAGTAGATGCAGGATGCGTAGTAGTCTGCGTCGATCATGTCGTACATGGTGGACGACCAGTTGTTGGACGAGATGACGATGACGACCTGGAGGAGCGAGGTGACAATGTTGTCAAACGACTGCGTGTCTGCCTGCGGATTGGCGTCCTGCTGGAGGCAGATCTGGCCGCGCGGGCAGAGGAAGCCCTTGGGCGAGGCGCCCGAGGCGGAGCCGTCCGGGAGGAGGTGGCCCTGCTTGCTGCCGGCGGTGGTCCAGTATCCGCCGCAGAGCTGTGCGAGGGTCGAGTTGCGGCCGGGCTGGCCGTTGAGGTCGCCGATCCACACGCAGTTTCTGCGGTAGGAGCCCTGGAAGCTCTGGATGCCGATGATGCCAAAGAGGAGCATGGCGAAGCCGGTGAAGAAGGTGACGCTGAGGAGGATGAAGGCGGAAGCCTTGAGCGAGTGGAGGATGGTGGTGGTGCCGCTGGTGGCGGTGAGGAGGCGGGCGCAGCGGAGGACGCTGAGCGCGCGGAAGATGTAGATGTGATGGCTCGGCGTGGCTTCCTGGCCGGTGAGGGCGAGGGCCACGGCGATCCAGAAGGCGACGACGGCGAGGAGGTCGACGCGGTTCCACGAGTGGCGCAAAAAGGCGTAGTGGACCGACTGGACGCGCTGCTTTTCAAACGCCTCTGCAAAGGGGGTGTTGGCGTTGTGCCAAAAGGAGGGAGCGGAGGATTCGGAGAGGAACATGCTGGTCTCGCTCTGGTCGAGACGGCGGCCGGGATGGCGGGTGTGCTGCGCGGCTGCCGAGGCTGCCGAGGCGGAGGTCGAGGTGGACTTTGCTTGGCTGTGCTCTGCGTTGGGTGGATCTGCGAAGGCGGCTTGGCCGGCGAGGACGCGCTGCGCCCTGTCCTTGAGGTTTCCGCCGAGGAGGCCGAGGGTGTCGAGGGTGTTTGAGCGGGACATGTGTCGTCTGTGTTCGGCGGCGGCGGTAGAACTGGGTTCGTGCTTGTTAGGGACCGCTTGTGCGAGAGGGCTAGCGTAGAGCGGGGGCGGGTTGATGACGAGGCCGGAGACGAGGATGCGTGCAGCGATCTCGAGCGTGTAGATGGCAAAGATGACGAGGAGGACGAGGTTTGCGGGGTCGGCGAGGAAGCGGGTGGGGCGCGGGTGGTCAAAGACGCTTTGGGACGACTGTACGACGAGGGTGATTGTGTTTGCGAGGATGAGGAGGAGGACGATGGGTTCGATGTACCACTGGGCGAGGAGCTTTGCGAGCGCGTTGCGGAGGCGGCTGTCGGGCCCAAAGAGGCCGAGGCTCTTGCCGCGGAGGAGCTGGATGTGGTGTGTGTTGGGGCCGACGTCGTCGACGGTTGAGGGTTGAGGTTGGGGTTGGGGTGGGCGAGGCTCTGCGGTGGAGGACGAGTCGTCGGTGTCGTCTGCATCGTGGTCGGTGAGCGGGAGGTGTGTGGGTTGGTTGTGATGTACGACGCGGCGGCTGATGCGGCGTATGGACTTGGAGAGGCGGTCGAAGTTGGCCCTTGCCCTTGCGAGGTTGTCGACGTAGATGTCTGCGCTAGACTTGAGGTGCGCCTCGGGGTCGTCGTGGAGCGATTCTGGAGAGGCTGTGCGCTGAGGGTGGGAGGTGAGCAAGGCTCTGTCGTGGTCGTGGTGGTGGGTGTAGGTGGCGTCTGATTCGCGCGAGTAGCTGTTGGCCATGGGCTGTGCGCCCGGGTGGAGATGGGGTTGGGGGAGGGGTAGGGAGGAGATGCGTGGCGGGGCGTCCAAGTCTAGCTGGTGTGGGCTGAGGGGCAGTGGAGCTTCGAGGACGCCTGCGTCTACGGACGAGTGGTTGCTGTGACCGGGGGTGTGACCGGTTGCTGGGTTTGTTTGCAAAGGTGGGAGTGGGTGGTCTTGGTCGTGCCAGCTGAGGGAGCGGATGAGGCGTTCGTGGTGGGAGGCGGAGAGGGGCGAGTGTGCGAGGTCGCGCATGTCTACGTTGCCGTAGTAGTAGCTGTTGATGTAGATGTCCGAGTGATGCGAGGGGATGCTGCTCGCGCTGATCGAGTCGCGCGGCTGCGGCGAGCTGAGCGAGCTGGGCGAGCTGGGCGAACGGAGCGGATCGTGTGTGGGCGCTAGGCCGAGCTGGGCGTCGAGCTGAGCCGCCAGCTGGGCCTGCAGCTGGGCCTGCAGCTGGACCGACGATGGATCCTCATCGCGAGGAGGAATAGGTGCGCCGCTCATGGCTGGCTCGCCATGGTTGGGAGATGATGGTGGTAGTGCCTCAAGGCTGCTGCACCCTGAATCCCAACTGCATGCACCGCCTCGCGCCCACCCTTTAGCGCCCAACCGCCCAACTGAGCCCAAAATTTCCGAAGCTCCGGGTGCCGTATCCGGAGGTTTGCGCTTCTAGAATCACCATTCATCCCGGCGCATCCGAACGGGCCATCCGAACGGCGTCTGTCGCTCTTTAGATTCGACCTCGATGCATCTGACCAGCGTGACAACGTGCCTCGCCAAAGATTAGAGCTCGGAGGCAGCTTGCCAAGCCAAGCCAGTGTGAGGCTCGGCGCGACGTAACATCTCGAGGAATTAGGTGAGGCTGACCAAGCAGCGATCAAGCGGGCGGGGCGCAGACTGACGCGTTGCTTCTCCACTCTGCCAGAGAAGCGGTCAGACCAACACGCACCTCTCGCTCTCCCACTCCCATCGTCATCGCCACTAAGCTGCATACATCATGTCATACGATCGAGGTGAGCAGCCAGCCCTCCTTCCTGCTGCCAGCTTTCCCTCGCTCTTTACTCACCACTCTTGATCTCGGCTTTTCTTGCATTTGCATTTGCATTTGCACTTGCGTAGCGCTCACCGTCTTTTCTCCCGACGGACATCTGTAAGTTTGCGGCATGCCGCAAGCGCTGGTCCGAACTGCGTGGTGGTGTGGCAACTGACCGCCATTTCTTTTTTTGCGAGGGGGCTTTGTAGGTTTCAGGTCGAGTATGCGCTCGAGGCGGTGCGCAAGGGGACGTGCGCGGTGGGTGTGAGGGGCAAGGATGTGGTGGTGTTGGGAGTGGAGAAAAAGTCGGTGCTGCAGTTGCAGGATGCACGTACGATCCGCAAGACGGCGATGCTCGACGATCACGTCTGCCTCGCCTTTGCCGGCCTCACCGCCGACGCGCGCATCCTCATCGACAAGGCGAGGATCGAGTGTCAATCGCATCGACTCACCGTCGAAGATCCGGTCACCGTCGACTACATCACGCGCCACATTGCCGGTATCCAGCAACGCTACACCCAGTCGGGCGGCGTACGTCCCTTTGGCATCTCGACGCTCATCATCGGGTTTGATGCCAACGATCCTACTCCGAGGTTGTATCAGACCGAACCGAGCGGCATGTATTCCGCCTGGAAGGCGTGCGCCATCGGCAGAAGCGCAAAGACCGTGCGCGAATTCCTCGAGAAGAACCACTCGGACGACCTCGACCGCAACGCCACCATCAAACTAGCCATCAAGAGCCTCCTCGAAGTCGTACAGACAGGCGCAAAGAACATCGAGATCGCCATCATGGACTCGCACGCAAACGTCGTCAACCTCGAGCTCGCCCAGATCCAAGCCTTTGTAGACCAGATCAACAGCGAGAAGGAGGCGGATGCCGAACGCAGGAGGAACCGACTCGCAGCCACCGCCGGCGCACAAGCCTCCATGGCCTAGATCCCCCATTCCCCCACCTCGCTTCGTTTCCAACCGCCCCCCCCCCCCACCCTTTGCGCTCAAATTCCATCCCGACGCTTTTTGCCCCAAACCACCACCACCACGCCGCTCAGCTCGGTCCACTCTCGACACGCTCTGTGGGTTTTGAGACGCTGTGATGATTGACCCTCGAGAAAAAGAGACGAAAAGGCAAGAGGGGGTTGCCAAGCTGGGGGGGGGGGGCAAGTTAGAGTCTGAGGCCGGTGTTGGCGCCGATCCAGGCCTTGAGCTTTGCGGCGCGCGGCTGCGGATGGTGGTGAGCGGTGGCAGGTTGGCTTCGGTCGGCAAAGACGCCGTCGGGGCCGAGCTGGTGAGCGTCGTCGTGCCAGCTGGGGAAGCTATCGTCCTCTACGCCCCGACCGCCGGCGGTCGCATGGATGTTGTGCGTGTCGAGCGATCTCGGCGGCAACTCGTCGTCGTCATCGTCGTCGAACGCAGCCCGGTCGAGGTTCCGTCGAAAGCTCGGCGGCAGTCTCGCCTCGGTCTCGTCGGCATCGTCGTCGAGGTAGAGCGGACCGCGGACGGGGTCTTGGGAGTCTAGGCTCTCTACGCGCGTGTACTTTTTGATGACGACGGGCGTGAGCACTGCTGCACCTACAGCGACGAGCAGCAGGATGTTGCGCAGCGAAAACAGGTGGAAGTCGTCCGGACTCGACATCTGGTCGAGCTTCTCGCCGATCGTCGTGTGGATCAACGAGACGGCAAAGATACCGCAGAAGGTCGAGATCCAAAACACACCGATCCCGATGCCTAGATGCGGCGAGAGGATGTTGACCACATTGTGCGGCGGCAGTGGCATCATGCGCACAACGATGAGGTAGGACAACATATCGCCTCGGTGTTCGGCGAGCTTCTCCTTCCACTCCTCGACCCTCTTTTGCCAGCTCGGCAGCGCGACCAGGACGACGCCGAGGAAGCGCGAGATGAGGTAGCAGATCGTAGCGCCCGAAGCTACGCTCGCGCAGACCAGGGGCAGAGCTAGCGGCACACCGAAGAGCGCACCTGCTAGGATCGACATGTACATGCTGCCCGGAATGCTGAACGCTTGCAGAAACATGTACACCCCGATCCAGCACAGCATCACGCGGCCAAAGTGATCCGTCTTGTAGTGTTGAAGTACGCGGTTGAGGTTCTGAAGATCTTCAAACGAACGTGGGAGTTTAAAGGCGTCGCGGTCTTCGGGAGCGATGACGGGTAGCGCCAACCACAACATGCCTCCCAACCCGACCAGGCAGACGACGAATAAGCCGATCAACTGCACCAACGCCCGCACCAGCATCCGCCGCCTCTCGCTCCGCGACAGCACCCGCACCTCGTCGGAACCATCGTGGTTGCGTCGTGGAAGCGCAGACCACGCATCCACTTCCGCCTCGTCCTCCTCGTCACCGCCGCCAAACGCTCGTAGAGTGTGCCGAGACCGAATCGAGATCGTATCCGAATCCACCCCGCCTCCCGATCCGTCTCGAAACGCACTGATCGCCTCCGCCTGTCGTTGCCCGTCCCGAATCCGACTCATCCTTGCTGCGCCGTCAAGAGTGCTGATCCTCCGTCAAGGCACGTCGTGGTAGGTGGTGGTGGTCGTCGTCCAAGATCCAAAGCCGACGCGCGCCCAAGCCTGGCATTTGTGATTTACCGGCCCCTTTTCTTGGCCCGAGCTCCTCTTTCGACGCATCCAACGTCCGCCTACCACACGCACACACTCGACCCACGCTTTCAGACCAGTCGCCGAGCGAGGGGACATATACACAAAAACTCGCATAGCACTCACTCCGCCCTCGCTGGACGAGCGCGCAGTATCTACATCGGGACGACGGCATGGCAGACGCCAACACCAGTCCTCCGCTTTTTTGGGGGGGGGGGGGGGTAAAAGGGCAAAGGCAAAAAGCCTGGGGGATGCGGGGCATGCGGGGCATGCGCGGGCTCAACGGGCGCCGGGCGGGCGGTAGGCGCTCTTCTTGACCTCGGTGAAGCCGTCGCTGTCGGTTGCCGCCGACGCACCGCCCGCCGCCTTCTTGGCCTCCTCGCGCTCGCGCCACGACGGCTTGGCGCCGTCCGCACCACGCAGCATACCGGGGCGGTACGCACCCGTCGCCGGCGCAGGAGCATCGCCGCCCGCCGCCTGCCGCGCCTCCTCACGCTCGCGCCACGACGGCTTGGCGCCGTCCGCACCACGCAGCATACCGGGGCGGTAAGCACCCGTAGCCGGCGCAGCAGCCTCGCCGCCCGCCGCCTTCCTCGCCTCCTCGCGCGCGCGCCACGACGAGCCGCCGGTGCCCGCACCGCCAAACAGCGACGGACGCTGCGGCTCCTCGGCCGCGGCGGCGGCGGGACCAGCGGGCGCTGCACCCGGACGGCGCCAGGCACCCTCGTTGGCCGCAGGCGCCGCCGCCGCGGGCGCACCACCGGCGTTGCGCGCACGCATCTTGGCCTCGGCCTCCTCCTCGCGCTGGCGCTGCTTGTCCGCCGTCGCCTGCAGCTTGGCCATGCGCTCCTCGATCTCGGCGCGCTTCTTGGCCTCGAGCTCGGCACGCTGCGCCTCGTCGGCGCGGCGCTTCTCGGCGAGTCGCTCCTCCTCCTCGGCGCGCGCGCGCGACGCAGCCTCCTCCTCGACGCGACGACGCTCCTCCTCCTCGGCCTCCTCGCGCTCGCGGCGGCGCTCCTCGCGCACCTGCTGGCGCCTCTTCTCCTTCTCCAGCTCGATCTGCTCGGCCGCCTTGCGTCGGCGCTCCTCAAACTCGCCGCGGCGCTTCTCCTCGATGATGGAGCGCAGCTGCTGGTAGTCCGGCAGGATGCGCGTCAGCTTGGCCTTGGTCTCGAGGTCGGCCGCGTGCTTCTCCTTGGACGTCTGCAGCAGCGTGATGCGCGCCGCCTCGTGGTACTTGAGGTCCTCCTCCTTCTGGCGCTCGTAGTCGGCCGCGAGCAGCGGAGCCTCCTCGCGGCGGTAGGCGCGCTCGACGTGGTCCATGCGGCGGTGGATGAGGCGCAGACGCTCGGCGAGCTCCTTCTTCTCCTTTTCGATCTGCTCCACCTGCATCTGCACCAGCTTGTTGGTGTCCATGTTGGCGAGCTCCTCCTCGCTCAGCTTGAGGCCGCCGCGCTCCTGCAGCGACTTGGCCATCTTCTTGGCCTCCTCGATGCGCACCGCCTCGAGCTCCTTGTTGATGCGCTCCTGCTCGCGGCGCTTGGTCTCGTCGGCGAGGCGCTTCTGCTCGGCCTCGGCGGCGGCGCGCGCGCGCTCGGCGCGGGCGGCGGCCTCCTCGCGCTCCTTGCGCGTGGCCATCTCCTCGAGCAGCTCCTTGCGGCGGGCGAGGATGGCCTTGCGCGCGATGGCCGCCTTGTGCTCCTCCTCGGCGGCGGCGACGGCGCGCGCAAACACCTCGCGCTTTGCGGCCTCGGCGGTGGCGAGGACGCTGGGGTCGATGGTCTTGAGCGTCGTGTCGAGGCAGGTGGCGAGGCGGCTGAGCTGGGTGCGGACGAGCTCCGAGGGCGTCGCCTGCAGACGCACGTTGTCGGCGTCGACCGAGGTCGAGGCGGCGGGGTGGGCGTCGGTGGCGAAGACGTCGTCCTGGAAGGTGATGGCCTGGGCGACGTGGTCGATGCGGATGTTGAGGTGTCCCTTTTTGCAGGCGTTGAGGCAGAACTTTTCGATCTCGGCGGGCGTGTACGAGTTGGGCGCCTTGAAGGCCGAGACGAGCTGCATGACGCGGTCGAGCTTGACGGCGTCGTAGACCTGGCTGAGCTGCTGGAAGAGGCGGGTGAGGACGACCGAGTGGAGCGGCTTGACGTACTTTGCCATCTCGGCGTCCTGGCTGAGCGTGGCGAGGATGGGCTCGATCTTGGCGCAGATGGAGAGCGGGTGGAACTCGACCTCGAGGATGTTGTAGAGCTCGCGGAGCTCGGGGCGCGCCTTGTTGAGGATGTCGCGGTTGAGCGCCTCCTTGAGCAGGCCGGCGCGGGTGGGCGTGCGCGAGAGGCCGAGGAGCGAGGTGAGGCGGCCGGTGCGGGTGCGGCCCTCGTGGTCGCCCTGGAGGAAGTCGGACTTGGTCTTGTTGAGGTTGCCGGTGCCCGGCGCGTTGGACGAGATGACGGGCACGGCGAGCGCCGAGATGAGCACGTACGAGGCCATGCGGGTGTGCTCCTGGTCCGACTTGGCGATGGAGCGGGCGAGGGCGTAGAAGCGGTTCCAGGCGGCGGCGTGGAAGAGGTGGTTGTCCGAGACCATAAAGATGCGTGCGAGCTTGTCGTAGTAGTTTGCCATCATGGCGGGGCGGGGCGCCTTCTTGGCCATGGTGAGGAGGTTGTGGATGTCCTCGATGGAGCGGAAGGCCTCCTGCCAGAGTTCGAGCTCGACGGCGGCGTTGAGCTGGGCGAAGCGGGTGTCGAGGTGGCGCTGGAGGGTGTCCTGGTCGGTGAGGTTGATGGCGTGGGCGTGGTGCGAGTAGCGGGCGACGTTCTGGAGGTGCTGGCGGAGGACCTCGCAGAGGCGGCGGAACTCGGTCTTGCGCTCGTACTGGAGGCAGAACTTGAGCGCCTGGTTTGCGATCTGCTGGTAGGGCACCTCGAGGCGCGCGTTGTTGCGGAGGATGTCGAGGGCGGTGCGGTAGGCCTCCCAGAGGAACTTGAGCCAGGGGGTGACGAGGACGCGGTCGGTGCGGTCCTTGCTCTGGTCTGCGCTGACCGAGCCGAGGAGCATGGACTCGGGGGTCTCGGACTCCTCGAGGTCGTCGACATCTGCCTCTGCGCCTGCGGCGGCTGCGTCTGCCTTGGACTGGGCCTCGACGACCTTGGCGTCTGCGAGCTTGATAAAGTGCTTGATGACGAGCTCGATGGACTGGGCGTTTGTGTTCTGGGAGACGTTCTTGTACTGCATGAGGCCCTCCTTTGCCATGCGGCCCTTCTTGAGGTCGACGCAGAGGTCTACGAAGCGGACCATGATGGGCTCGAGCGCGGGGAGGGGCGTCTGCTTGAAGCGGCGCGAGGTGAAGATCTCGTTGAGCGCGGCCAAGGCGGCCTGGTGCTGGCCGACATTGATGAGCTCTTCGGAGCGCTTGAGCACCGTCTCGGGTTTAGCGAAGGGAGGCATGGTGGGCGAGAAGAGAGAGAGATGGGGGATGAAGCCGTCTGCTGGGGTGGTTTGTTGATATTTTTTTTCGCCCTGGAGTTCGCTAGCCGGTTCTTGTTGGAGAACTGCGCACACTAGGAAGCCGATGGGGCGAGACAAGGGGGAAAACTGGGGAATTCCTCCTTTGTGGGTTGGAGACGAGTCCAAAGTGGGTGGTGGTAGCAGAGAAGGCGGAGCGGAGGATGATGGTGAGTGAGATGGCGACCAGCTCGAGCTCAGCAGCACGCTCGCGCGCGACTGCTGAGAGAGAGAGCCGTCTGAAGCCCTTTCTTTGCGCTTTTGCTGTGTCGGAAGTGCCGCCGCGTCCGAGCTGAGGTGCGTTTGAATTTTTCTTCTTCTTCTCTGCTCTTCTTGCCTGTATTGCGAATACAAACCGCGCTCAGTGTTGGATTCATAATTTGTATCGACTGCGCCTGCGCCGCCCGCCGCCTCCTCGTCGGCTTTGCTTCACCTCTGCTTGGATGAGCAGCACTGGATCGGATTCGATCCGACGGCGTCGTGCTTTCATCGTGGGAGGCTTGCTGCGAACGTCATGTCGGAGGTTTGCATCGGATGCGCCGCGAGTTGCAGGGCGGATGCACTGGCAGCTGCGAGGCAGAGGCACCACACGACAGCCGCGCCAACCTTGGCCGCAGTCACAGTCGCAGCTGGCGTGGCGTGGTTCGTCGAGTCGCGAGTCGTGCGGATGATTTTTGGCAATCACAATTTCACAGCGGCGGCGCAGACGACGTGATTGGTCATCATGACGGAGCCTCCTCTCCGCTCCACCCTGGTTCGGATGCGCCGACGTTGGCTACCAGCCCAACCCGCCGAGCTGAGCCCTCTCAGATGCTCGGTGCAGAAGTCCACCATCGCAACCCATCGCCACCCATCGCCGAGCATCGCCGTGCATCGCCGTGCATCGCCAGCGTCATAGCAAGCATAGCAAGCATAGCAGGCATGGCGGCAAACGCTGTCGCTGGTCCGTCGCGCTCGACCGCGTCGGTACCGCTCACCAAGAACGCCAAGCGACGTCTCAAGAAGAAGCAGCAACTCCAGCCCGCATCCGCATCCGCCCCCGCATCCACATCCGCCTCCACCTCGGCGCCTCGGCCGCAACGATCGCCCTCGCCCAACCGCGTTGCCAGCGACCATGACGATATCGATGGCGCGGCGTCTTCGCTCATCCACGATGCGTCGCAGTTCCGCCTCGATCCGAACTCGGACGCGTACAAGGCGTTTTCCAACGTGCTCTCGCGCTACCAGCCCGAGACTCTGGCTGCTGCCGCTGCGCCCTCCAAAGGCGAGGTCCTGTATTCGGACGACGACGTCGAATCGGAGCGCGATTCCGATCACGACACCAACACCGACGTGGCGCTCTCCAAGCGACGTCAGAAGAAGCTGCAGCGGCTGAGCGTCGCCGAGCTCAAGCAGCTCGTCCGGCGGCCCGAGGTGGTCGAGTGGACCGACGTCAGCTCGTCCGATCCACGCCTGCTCGTCCACCTCAAGTGCGTGCGCAACTCGGTCCCCATCCCGCCCCACTGGTCCAACAAGCGCGACTACCTCCAGCACAAGCGCGGCATCGAAAAACCCGCCTACCTCCTCCCCGACTACATCGCAGACACCGGAATCGCCACCATCAAGGATGCGCTCCGCGAAGCAGAGGCGCAGCAATCGCTCAAGCAAAAGACCCGCCAACGCGTACAACCCAAGATGGGCAAACTCGACATCGACTACAACCGCCTCTACGACGCCTTTTTCAAGTTCCAGCGTCGCCCACCCCTCAGCGCCTACGGCGACACCTACTACGAGGGCAAGGAGTACGAGACAAAGTACAAGGACAAGCGCCCCGGTCAGCTCAGCCAAGCGCTCATCGACGCTCTCAGCATCCCCCCCGGCGCTCCGCCACCCTGGCTGATTGCGATGCAACGCTTCGGTCCACCCCCGAGCTATCCGCACCTCCAGATCCCCGGGCTCAACGCTCCCATCCCTCAAGGCGCGCAGTGGGGATTCCACCCGGGCGGATGGGGTCGTCCTCCCGTCGACGAGTACGGCCAACCGCTCTACGCCAACGTCCTCGCCAACGCCGCCGAGACGCTGGAAGCCGACCTCGTCGATCCCGTCAACAAGCACCATTGGGGTCAGCTCGAACCCGAGGAATCCGACCCGGAGCAGCACGACGAATCCGAAGACGAGCAGGTCGAGGAGGTCGAGCAGGGTGAGGGTGGGGACGAGGTGGAAGCGTCTGGCGTGCAGTCGGTATCTTCGATCGCGGGCGTTGCGACGCCGTCGTACCTCGAACTTCGCAAAGAGGTGGCGGAACAAGAGGGTGGCGCGAGGTCGTTGTACCAGGTCCTGCCTGAACGTGCAGCTACTTTGACGGGGCAGCTGATGGGTTCGGAGAGGGTGTACGATCTCTCGGCCGCGCAGAGCCGTGCCTCTGGTCCCGTACTCGGCGCCGAGGTTCGGCCGACCAAGCGCGCAGCCGATGCGGTCGACGTCGCCATCAATCCGGACCAGCTCGAGTCCGACCTCGCGGATCGCAGTGCGCTCGCACAGCGCTACGACGACCAGCGCGCCGCAGGCGCCACCGCCCGCTTCGTACACACCGACACTCACGGCGTCGCAGAGGTCAGAAACCAGCTCCACAGAGAACGCCAGGAGCAGGCGGCTA
The DNA here is from genome assembly GCA_030849465.1 of Moesziomyces globuligerus. NCBI lineage: Eukaryota > Fungi > Basidiomycota > Ustilaginomycetes > Ustilaginales > Ustilaginaceae > Moesziomyces > Moesziomyces globuligerus. The sequence goes on from JARVLF010000007.1 coordinate 451,674, forward strand.
GGAAGCACCAGCGCCAGTCATAGCCCTGTTGCTCCGCAATGGCTACCCTTGGATCAGGACGTCTTGTGGGTCTGTGCAGATTCGTCGGGTTGAGGGCGAGAGATGTGCACGAGTTTTTGTACCGATCTTGTGGGTGCGGTAGGGGGGACCGACTGGGATCTATCGCGCTGCGGGGGAAAGATCGGGCCCACATGCTGCACGGCCCAAAACGAGGTCTGCTGCAAAAGAGACAAAGGTTGAGGCTTGGCGTGCGCACTTGACCTGCGTCGCAGATTCATCGACCTTGATACGATGCGTGGTCGACCTTGCGATGGCATGGCCAAGACTTGGGCCGAGTTGCATGCTCTGCTCGCATCAACCCATTCCCGTGAACAAGGCTTTAAAGGTACCTGAACAGATCCCCGGGGGGGGGGGGGGTGCAAGTCTAGACCGCTGCGTCTTTGATCTGCTGATGCCTCATCCTTGAAATGCAGGAGGAAGGGGGGGGGGGGGGGTGTGGTAGCATGCTCTGCTGACAACGTGCTCGTCTTGTGGCTTGCATCCGGGTGCTTCCGGGGGGGGGCTCTTCTCCAAACCGAGGTCGCACAAGCGCGCACAGTCGAGAGAGTCGAGAATGGCTTGACCCCACCCGTCTGACCCACCACCGCAACACCACCACCTGGACCCGGACTTGGGTTGCGAATGGTGACACGGGGGTGGCAAGTCACCAAGGTCTTTTGATGCGCACCGAGTTCTCGTAGCTCTGTCAACCCTAGTCCGAGGCTAGCAAGGATCGCGTGCCATCGGGGGTGTCTGCAATGCGATTTCTGACAAGAGAACAAGCTGTACCTCCCACCCGCCTCGATCGGAAGCTGCAAGCAGTCTGTGAGTGTCGGTGGTGTTGCGCGGGTGATAGATGCTTGGTCGATTTCGGCGGGTCGTTGGAGGACGTTGCCATGAGGGCCGCATCTGGCGTCCCTACTGGCGCGCCGAGGCAGAACTTTTCTCCATCCCCCGCCTGGCCTGGAATCGAACCCAACCTTGCCACCGCAACGTCAACAGCCCACCGAGTGCAGAACCCTCCAATGCTTGTGCTCAAAGCAGCCGAGTGTAGCGTCACGAGTACTCGAGTCGAGTCGAGTCTCGGTCGACGTTTTGCGCATGCGCTGCTCGTGCTTACGCGCATGCAGCACGCACCTTCCTACCCTACGACCCTGCTTTCCTGCTTTCCCCCCGTGTTTTTCCATCCGCCACTTGTCGTTCTACCATCCCGGGCTCGGTGCAAAAGCGTACATCGTGGGCACAGGTAGGCTTGGATTCGGCCTCAACTCGATCCCGCATCCCACCCCAGTGGGGGAGGGGGGAGAAGGGGGGTGGTGCAGCGCGGGGGGGATCCAGTCTAGACCTGGTCGACGTTGTTCATGCCCATACTCGGCTTGGACATCCGACCTTGCTGAGCGACTGGAGGAAGTACAGTGTTCCGACTCCTGGCTGAGGACGTCCAAGCTGCGGCGCAGCAAAGAGACAGGCAGATGCTTTGCTCGCGCTCATGAGGTTGTCAACCGACATACTTTACTGTGCTGTCGACATCGCATCTGCCGGAAATCCTCTCATACTCGTACACCATGATCGTCATCGAATGAGCTCGTACAGGCACTGCGCAGAAAGCGCTCCAACTCAGTCGCATCTCACCATCATCAATCACGCTCGCAGGATCGTGCTCACCAACATTTCACTCTCTCGACATCCCACGCGATGGCAACCCACACCCCCCGACGCTTCGCTCCTTTTCGCCCTCACAATCCCTCGTACGACCTTCATCGGCAATCGTAGACTCTTGTCTCATCACACTGCCCAGCACGCATGTGCCATCACACTGCCCAGCACGCATGTGCCATCACACTGCCCAGCACGCATGTGCAGATCCGCTAAGAGTTCAAGTGTGCACCTCTACAGCCCCACGCCCATCGTTGACGCTTGCCCAGGCCGGATGCAAGAACAACGCACAGCAAACCACAGCAAACCATAGCGCGAAATATTGGCAAAAGACTTGGGCATTGAGGAAAAAAAAACAAGTTGGGCTCAAGAAACAGCCGCTAGACCTGGTCGACTTTGCTGCGGTGCAGCGCAAAGGCCGGCGTGATCCAGGCGCCGCAGGCGCACTGCGAGCCTGCCCAGTCCCACGCGCCGAGTTTGGCGGCGCACTTTGCGTTGGGGCAGCTCAAGCGACCCGTCACGGCACCCTCGCCAAGCTGGCTCATCCACGCCATGGGCTCGATAAAGTACGCAGAGCACGCCGCCGATTTGAGCATACTCTCCATCGAGCGTGTTGACGGCCCAGTCGTCCGGGCGCGTAGCGCCGCAAGGTGCGCAGGAAGCTGCGCCGCAAGTCGCGACGCTGTCTGCATAGGTGCACGCACCGATCCGCCCCGACCACCTTCCGCCTCCGTCGAGCCAGCAGCAGTGGGCGTGGATACCGAGCTCGGTCCGTGTGCCGCTGGCTGATCCGCCTGCGCCGTGGCGGTGCTGGAAGCGGTGGCAGAGGACGCAGGGGTGGCCGACTTGGAGCTCTGGGCTGAGCCAGGTTGCTGGGCCGCGCCGACCGTCTCGCCTTGAGAGGTGGTGGAAGCCGCAACGGCCTTCGAGGCAGGAGTGGTGGATTCGGAGCTCGGGGCAGAAGATGCTTGCTGTGCGGCGGGGTTGGATGCGGTGGTGGGGACGTTCTGGGGCATCGAGCGGGCGTCCCGCCTGCGGTGGTCGAACGCGAGCTGACCCTTGCCCGGTTCGTGGATCACCACATGGTCGAGCGCCGCGAGCTCACGACGGCATGCGCGGCATCGGAGCTTGGGCCCTGCGAACGTCGGCTTGGCCAGCGCCCCGCGATTCGTCACGCCCTCGTGGCCACGGATCTGCGCCACACCCCCCGGCAACCTCCCGGACGAGTTGGCCGTCACCTTGACTTCCCCCTCCTCCTGAACCCTCGTACGCCCTGCGCCCCCATCACCCACCGAACCACTCGAATCGGTTTGCGAAGTCTCCATGGCAGAAAGTCGATTCTCCAGTCCCGAGGTGCCCGAACGCAAAGGCGCAGCAGCGTCGTTGATCGAACTCAACAGCGAAATCCTAGCCCCTGTCCCACCCGAGCTGGAAGAGGCCGAAGAACACACCGAAGCCGATCGCGATCGTGGTCTGCCGCTCACGTCCTCCCCGAGACTGCCCTCGGTTGTCGCAGAGCTGATGGTGGTCGAACCGCAAGAATCTTTTTTACCAAATTGGCCCAAATTCCACTCGCCTCCTCCACCCGCCAGATCGCGCTCCGAGTTCCGCCTCGACCTCACCCCACCCTCGCTCGCGTCATCCTGGTGGTGCGCAGAGGTGATGGCGGTGAAACCCTTGATACCGCTAGCTGCACTGAGCGCTGGACTAGGGTAGGGAGATGGGTAGTATGCCAGAAGCATGTCGTCCATCGAATCGCCGTTGAGAATGTCGGTCTTGCTCATGAGGAAGCGTCGCACCGCCTGGAACTTCATGTCCACCTCGAAACCCACCTGCTCGTACAGCTCCAGCTGCGCCATGAAGCCCGCATTCGGTCCCGCCTCGGGTCGTCGTGCACGCACCATGGCCACCGCCGTCGAGGCACCGATCCGTCGCGTGTGCATCAGATACGCCGCGACGATGGCCACGCTCCGCGAACAGCCCGCTTGGCAGTGCACCAGCACCGTCCCCGCCCCCGTCGTCTGCCAGCTACCCCACCGACCCGCGCGCTTCTGTCGTCCCTGCACCAGAAGCTCCACTGAATCCTCCTCCTCTTCCCCCTCGTCGTCGTCCTCTAGCGCGCTCTCATGCGCCGCGCCCGACGCTTCCCCGCCAGGCGTGGAGTCGGAGTCGGCTTCGTCATCGGCCACCCACTCCTCCTGCAGCTGCGCCGCGATAAAGTCGTTGCAGCCGGCGAAATGGGCGAGGATGGGCGCCTTTTCGTCGTCGTCGAGCCGCACGTGCCGCATCTCGCTCCGGCTGATGGTGCGCCCATCGTCGAGCACGGGCGGCGTCGGCAGACGCTGCTTCATGCAGCTGATCACGTGCGTGATGCCGGCGCGCGACAGATAGTCTGCATCCATCGCCGCCCGCACGCCCCCGACCCAGAGCCCCGGAAGCACCTCGTCCATGATGATGGCCGTGCGGGCGAGGCACCCGTTTGTCGGCTTGGCCTGGCGCGCACACAGAGTCGCGTCCCGCAGCTGTCAAGGTGAGACGTCGTCAGAGCATGTCGCAGACCACCTGCAGAGCGTTGCTGATGAGAGATGCCAGAGAGAGAGTGCGAAAAGAAGAGTGGTGGTCGTCAAGAAATGCTACCTGCGTTCAAGGTACACGAGCCAAATCGCCGGGTCGGGGTGAATTGCCGGTTTCGGCGCGATTTGCTTCGATTCGCCAGGCACGAGCCATTCTCACGCTCGCCTCCACCTCCCAACTCAACAAGCATCCGACACTGCCGCTCCGGACAAAAGTGGTCAAATATGCTTGCGCATCTGCCAGTGCTCGGTGGTCGTTGGTCAGACACGATCGCATAGGTAGATGGAGCGAACGCGCAGCCGTTCGCCAAAGCGGTACACCAGGTACGGTGCCGGCGTGGTGAGCAGCGCCAGGCCGGCGAGCATCGTGTAGAGGTAGCACACGCCGCCGAGCTTGTCGCTCAAGAGATGCGTGCAAAGTGGGATGCTGTTTGTTCGGAGCAGAGCAATGTCATGAGCCCTCCGAATTCTTGCGACGATCTTGTTGATCAGATGTTTCAACTCACGTGGCGCCCGAGACCGACCTTCCGATGACCGTGGCGGCGATCTGCACCGTCGATCCGCCGACGTGTGGTCAGCCCAGCAACCTTTGACGAGCAGCGTGGCAGAGTATGAGCACATACCGCAGACGACGAGTAGAGGCGATAGCAGTCTCCCAAGTAGCCGATCCAGCCTTGAAAGACGAGCACCATGGCTGCCCCGACGGGCACGCCGGCCAGCATGGCCACATGGTACGAGATGCTGCTCCTTCCAAGCCACCCGGCCCATCTGGTCGCGCATCGATGCGAATGAGAGAGCTTTCAGCATGCTTTCCGAGTCTTGCTCGTTGGCAAAGCAGCTTACAGGAAGCCGACGGCCACGAGTGGGCTGACGAACAAAGTGGGCAGCAGTCGCGCTTCGGGCACGGGTGCGCCAGATGCTCGCCATCGCTGAATGTAGAAGCGGTCGCAAAGGGGCAGCAGAAGCGCAGCCAGCACTCCACCTAGGCCCATGGGCAGGAAGGTCAAACCCGCTGCCAGATTCACCGTCCCGAGAGTCAGCATCCCTGTAGCCGTCGCTCATCGCTTTTGGGACATGACTCAATCGGCAGCTACCCACTGTGCACGCTGTCGAGCCGGTAGATGCCAGGCGGGCCAAAGATCAAGGGCCAGCTGGCGAAGAAGACGTACCTGTTGCGCCTTCTGACAATGAGCTTCGGCTCTTTTATCGGCGGCGCATCCATTGCACAACTCACATCAAGGCAAAGAAGAACGAGAGGTAGAAGGTGGCGCACATCACGATCGGCTCGCGGCACATCATGTTGATCTGGCGATGCGGCGAGCGGCTTCAGTCCGGCTGTTGTGGCAGTGCACGAGGCGCAGAGCAAGAACTCACCGGCCTTCCGAGGACGATGGTGAGCAAGGTCAGGATCTTTCGTCTGGAGATGGCTGGCGCCTTTTCACTGGCTTTGGCTTTGGGCCGCTTCCTCGCGTGGATGACGGGCAGATAGGTCTCTGGCACACAGAGCAGAGCGGTCTCCAGGACGAGACCGAGAGCGCCGAGAAGCCAGAAGACAAATGGCCAGCGCAGCTTGAGGCTCACCGCACCGCCGAAGAGCGGACCGACACTGGGACCGAGCAGAGGAGCGAGCGAGGCGACGATCATGGGCGTGCTGCGATGCGGGGGAGCAAAGAGGTCGGTGACGACGGCGGCGCCGTTGGAAAAGGCTGACGAAGCAAAAGCGCCTGCGACCAAGCGGCAGGCAAAGAGGGCGGACTTGTTGGGAGCGAGTGCGCATCCGACGTTCATCAGGGCGTACAGCAGTGTGGAAGCGAGCGCAGTGAGACGACGGCCGTAGACTTCCGAGAGGGGCGCCCAGAAGATGGGACCGGCGACACAGCCGCCGACGAACGAGGTGGCGAGCAGGACGACCTCTTCGTCCGAGAGGCCAAAGTGATGCACGAGCTGCGCCTGGGCACCGTTGGGCGCTGTGGAAGCGAACGAGGCGTTGAACATGGTGAGCCCGGCAAGGAGGGTGTAGCTCCACTTGCGACGCGCCGACCAAGCCGAGGGATGGCTGTTGGGAAGGATGGAGGGCAGACCGGCGTGGTCGATCGCCGTGGCAGCCGAGTCGGAGGTCTGCTGAACGGGTGAGGGCGGCGGAGGCATGGCTCAGACAGACAGGAGGGGGTGGGAGGGCGTGCGCTACATGTTGGGGAGGGTGTTCTCATGGCCAGCGCCGGGTCTATATATACACGAGCTCGATCGAAGCGCCTGTCCCCACACTCGGACGAGCAGGCGTTCGGCTGAGCAGGAGCATGTGAAACGGAAGCTCCGAAGTGCTGTCGCTACGCCCAAAAGTGTGATGTGACTGTTAGAGGAGGACGACGACGGAGCATCCGACGGAGCATCCGATGCGAGTCCATGTGCCAACTCGACCTGAGCTTTGAGGGCGCACAGTTGGATGTGGCTTTGAGGAACAATGCCGATTCGAAGTCCCGATTTGGACTGAAATTCCGATGGGGGAGATGGGCGGAGTGGCTTCCGGGGCGTGCCGTTTGGCTGGCCAGAGTGCGAGTCGATCACGAGTGGAAATTCGAAGGGCTGTAGGCGGAGGGCGATTCTCTGGTGCGAGAAGATCTCTCGGAAGCGAACGCAGGGCGGCGCGCGGGAGCACTGACATCGGATGTCCAAGCTGACGGCCATCGCAACGCTGGTTCACATCCTCCATCGTCCTCGACCTATCGCACTCGAACGCGCACATCTTCCATCATGGCATTCTTCGGCTTCCGCGCTTACCCGACGCCCATCGTCAAGCCCATGTGGCCATTCTTCATCGCCGCGGGCGTCGTGTTTTACGGCGTCAACAAGCTGCAGGACATGGCGGTCTCCACCGAGGAGGCCTCCAAGGACCCGCGCAACCCGTACGGCAAGTATCGAGCATGCAACATCGGTAGCAGAGGCTCCGACGATGCTATGGAAAGAGCGAGCGACTGACATGCAGTTTTTGTTTCCGGATGTACGCTGGTTTCTGGGCGCACACTCTACAGGCCAGAAGGTGCTCAAGGCGGCGCACCACTAAGCGCATCTCATCACGCATCGCGCATCACGCATCGCGCATCACGCATCGGCCGCGGCGCGAATGGCAGCGGACGTCGATCGCAGTTCCAGGATCGGCGTGCTTCCGAAACGAACAGGCCGCCCCAAGTCGACACGCAGACCATAAGCATCGCCACACTCTCCCTCGCTTGCGCAATGCACACCTAGATTCGGATTCCCACTACGAGCGAGTATCGTGCGTCATGCTGCACGTCCGCGTATGTCGGCACGAGAAAGTGACACGAACGGGACCAGCGGCCTGAGGGGTGATGACAGTCGGAGCGGGGCGCGAGGTTGAGGCTGAGGACGAGGCTAGCAGCGTTGTTTGGTGTATGCATTTGAATGCCGACGCAGCCGCCCTCTGCCGCAGCTACAGTGTCTTTTGAACCCCACGATGAGAGCGCGGAAACGACTGCTCGGGGTTGTACGGTGGATGTGGACTGAACGAGCCCGAGTGCGGGCTGGTGGAGGAATCGCCGACCATCTTTGAAGCCCAGGCTGCGGCCCGATGGCGAGGAGGGAAGGGAGCATGGACATCGGATAGCTGTGTCAGACCGTCGTATGCCACACTTTTTTTCATGGAAGTACTTTGCACGCTGGGCCGAGGCGAGGTTGCGCGCGCAAGCTGCATTGATTGATTGCGATTGTCCGGCTGGACCGGCAGCGGTTCCCCCACGAAAGGCAAGCTGGCTCGAGGCTAGTCTACGTTCGTTTTCACACATGTCAGTGTGAGTCAAAGCGGCAAGCCTCGTCCGGAGACACTGATCCGACGCCCCGAAGCCCCGAAGCCCCGACGCCCCGGCGCCCCGGCTCCCCCAGCATTTCACCCCCCCACAATCACAGCAATGTGCATACGATCAGCATACACTGCTAGCTCAGCCCCCGCACGGCGGTGCACGGCGGCTCGACTGCGACGGATGCCATCCGATACCAGAGAGAGGCTGGCTCGTCGGATGAGCCGGCTCGAGGCGTGTGCCAAGCGAAAAAAGAGAGGCGCGCCAACGCCACGCCAAAGGCAGTCACAGAGTGGCCGTGCACAGGGCAGCAGCAGCGCAGAGGCGGCAGGGCCGAAGCGCGTTTGGGCTCCGGCAACTCGCAGCGCTCGCTCCGCTTATTCGGAGCAGCCGATCTTCCCGGTGGTGCCTCTCTCCTTGTCCCCTGCCTTGGCCTGGGCCTGCCGCTGGGGCTTGGCGGTGATGATGCCCCCATCATCCTCGCTCCGCTCGCTCTCTTGCTCGACTTGGCTTGCCTCTGCCCCACCATCGTCAGCGCAACCCATACCGCCGCCTTGGATCCCCCCAACCCCCCATCCCTTCCTCCGTCCCCTTCGTCCCCCCCACTGGATCTGCATACCCACCCCTCTTTCCCCCTTTCCCCCTCGACCCCACTGGAAACAACAAAGATGACGACCGATCTGCCACCCGAGGTGCACTTCCCGCTGGAGAAGCAGATGCTCCCCGTCCCCGGCAGCAAGCAGCCCGGCTTCTCGTCCATCTACCGCAGCGCCGCCCTCCCCGAGTGGTCGTCCAACTGCACCGTCTACGAGACGCTCCTCCGCGCAAAGGAGGAGAACCTCAACGAGGACGTCGCCGGCTGGCGCCCCTGGAACCCCGTCACGCGCGACTTTGAAAAGCACTTTGAGTGGTACTCGCACGCAGAGGTCGAGGAGGAGCGCACCGCCATCGGCTCGGGCATCGGCGAGCTCGCCCGTCAGGGCCGCCTCGGCCAGGGCGTCGCGCCCTCGGACTTCACCGTCGGCATCTGGACGCTCAACCGCCCCGAGTTCATGGTGATCGACTACGCCAACATCGCCTACAGCCGCAGGACGGTGAGCCTCTACGAGACGTACGACGCCGCGTCGGCGCAGTACATCATCGACCACGCCGAGACGCGCATCCTCTTCACCACGCCCAACCACGTCGGCGTCGTGCTCGCCGCTGCCCAGGCGGGCAAGCTGCCGCTGCTCAAGGCCATCGTCATGCTCGACGCCTTCAGGCCCAGCAAGCAGTCGGTCAAGGCGGCCATCGTCGATCCGCAGCGCGACGCGCTCGCAAAGGAGTGGGCAAAGACGTGCGGCATCGAGATCCTCACCTGGTTCGAGGTGCTCGACCTCGGCCGCGCCCACCTCGCCGCGCACATCCCGCCGAGCCTAGACACGATCCACAGCTTCTGCTACACCTCGGGCACCACGGGCAATCCCAAGGCGGCCATCATCACCGCCGGCATGGGCGGCTACGTGACCACCGCCATGGCGTTCCACAAGCGCTCGGCGCACACGCTCATCTCGTACCTCCCCACCGCGCACATCTACGCGCGCCTGTGCGAGCTCGTCGCCGTGCGCACCGGCGGTCGCGTCGGCTACTTTTGCGGCGACACGACGCGCCTGCTCGAGGACATGGCCATCCTGCGCCCGCACATGTTCCCCTCGGTGCCGCGCGTGCTCAACCGCATCGCCGCGCTCGTCCAGGCGCAGGCGGCGGCTCCGGGCATCAAGGGCGCGCTGCTCCGCAGGGCGCTCGCCGCCAAGATCGCCAACCACGACCGCGACGGTACGCTCACCCACCCGGTCTACGACCGCCTCATCTTCTCCAAGGTGCAGGCGCTGCTGGGCGGACGTGTCGAGTACATCGTGTCCGGATCGGCGCCGATCCGGGGGGATGTGTTGAAGCTGCTTCGCGTGGTGCTCGCCTGCGATGTGAGGGAAGGGTATGGTCAGACGGAGAACTACGGCTTCTGCACCATCATGTCGCCCAACGACATCTCGCTCGGTTCGGTGGGTGCGATCTATCCGGGGATGGAGTTGAAGCTGCGCGATGTGACCGATATGGGCTACACGTCCGAGGACCAGCCGTTTGCGCGCGGCGAGCTGCTCGTCCGATCGCAGTGCACCTTCCCCGGCTACTACAAGGACGAGGCCAAGACGCGCGAGACGCTGACCGACGACGGCTTCCTCCGCACCGGCGACATTGTGGCGATCGATGCGCTCAACCGCGTCAAGATCGTCGACCGCGTCAAGTCGCTGCTCAAGCTCTCGCAGGGCGAGTACGTTGCGATTGACAACCTCTCCGAGTTTTACGGTCAGAATCCTTTGGCTGCGCAGTTGCTTGTGCACGGCGATAGTTTCCGCGACTATCTGATTGGGATTTCGGTTCCCGAACCCACCACCTTTGCACCTATGGCTAGCAAGGTTCTGGGCCGCAACATTTCGGCCGAGGACACGGCTGCGTTGCAGGAGGCGTGTGCGGATGAAAAGGTGGTGGCGGCTTATCTGGAGCAGTACACCTCGATTGCTAGGAAGAACAACCTCAAGGGCTACGAGTACATCAAGGGGCTTTACCTCACCATGGATGCGTTTTCGGTCGAGAATGGTTTGCTCACGCCGACCTTCAAGGTCAAACGTCACGAGGCGGTCAAGCAGTTTGCCGACCAGATCGAACAGGTTTACGCCAGGGGTCCTATCAACGTCTCTTCCGGTCGCGCAAAACTTTAAGCTCCCCCTCCCTCTTTCTGCGCCTTGTTGCACCTTGTTTAAAGCGCTTTTTTTTATCGTTGGAAATGCCGAGGTTCTTTGTTTCTCTTTGCCCATCCGGCATCCGCGCGAGCAAACAGCCGCTTTGAGTTGGATCTTGTCGAGTGTCAATTGGATGTTGTTTGGAGCTGAAGGCGCTTTTGTTGCATCGTTGTGGGGATTCGCAGGTGCAAGCAGGGGCTTTTTTTTTGAGTTGAGCGATGGTTGGGGGTTTTGGATACACCAGCTTTGTCGGGGCTTGGTCATCGGTTCAACCGCCATCAGGGTGGGTCACCCGCTGCGCCGTCCAGTGAACCGTCTTGCCTTTGCATCGAGTCCTTACACAGACTGACCAACTCGTCCATGCCACACCACCACCGATTCCACAATGCAGCACTCACAAACTGTCGCCACTCCCCTTCCCCGCCACCCCCCAGTCTCAACAAGCAGACCAAGCCCCCAGTCCCCCAACCCACCGCTCGGCCACACTTTCAAGTCTCGTACACCCACCCTGAGCTCCTCCTTCTCCCCACTCCCTCCATCCCTCCACTCCCAAACCTCATCCCTTCCCCTCACTCTCCAACCCGTAAGTTCTCCTCAGTGATGACCCACCATGCATGCCACGATACTTGCTTGCACACTCTCATCCACAACCAGCATGCTGGGCAATCCGAGCGTGCGTAGAATTCGCAGCGGCTGCTGAGCTATCAATGCCTGGCCGACGCGGGCGCATAGCTCGCGCCGACGGCCGCATGCGGTGCATAGTGCGGCGGCACCAACCCACCCGACGCCTGCGCCACGTACTTGCCCCTCGCCTCCTGCCCGCCCGACGCCGCCGACGCACCGCCATACGCGTGGCGCGCAGCATGCGGTGCGTGCGAAGCTGGGCCCGGATGGTAGTGTGCATACTCGGCCGCATAGCCCTGCTGCTGGTGCTGCTGCTGGTGCTGGTGGTGGGGACCCCGGTACGCGTACTGCGAGCCCGCACTGTGCGGTGCAGCGTACGCCTGACCGGGCCCCGGGTGGTGGTACGGCGGTCTGTAGTCCGCATACGCATGCCCCGCTCCAGCTACGTCGCCCGCGGGCGCGGGCGAGTGCTGCGGCTGGTGCGAGAGCGGCTTGGCGTACGTCGGCAGCGGAGGCGGCCTGTCGTCGTACCCCGCCGGCGGCGCCGCCAGGTGTCCGTACTGCGAGCCCCCCGCCCCCGCGCCGGACTGGCCAGCATGGCCGTAAGCATAGCCGTGCTGGCCGTGCTGGCCGTGCTGGCCGTGCTGTGGGTGCTGCGGATGCGCGGGACGCTGTGGCAGCGGCTGCTGCGACTCGGGCTGAAGATGACGTGGGTAGGGCGCGTAGTTCGGGGCGCCGCCAAACGCCTCGTTGCCCGCGCGCTGGTGCACATGGCCCGGCGAAGCAGCCACGCTCGACTGCGCAAACCGCGCTGCCTCGGCGTCGTACTCTCCCCCTCCATACGCATACGTCGCACCCGGCCCGTATGCACCTCCGTGCGCCGGCGCCCCACCGTACATGCCCGGATACGGCTGGGCGTGATGACCGTGCCCAGAGCTCGGGTGTGATTGCTCCTGAGGGTAGCCGCTAGCGTACGGCGGGCGCGATGCCGGTGCCTGAGCAGCATACGTCGCCCGCGGACCGCGTTGTTGACCGGTTGGGCCCATCGGCACACCCTGTTGAGCAGCACTAGTCTGCCATGCCCCGCCCGCGTCCTGCTGCGGCGGGTGCGGCGGGTGCGGCGGCTGCAGACCTACGGGGGCCATATCGTTGGCTTCGGCATGTGCGGCCTGCTTCTTCTTCGCCGGCTGTCGCTTCCGCTTGGGCTTGGCCTCTACAGGCGCCGTGCTGGCATCTTGCGGTGGTGCGTCCGCCCCCGCACCGTCCACAGGGCCGGAAACTTTCTTGGCCTTGGTAGCGCGCGGCTTCTTGGGAGTTGGTGCCGGCGCCACAGGCTCCGAAGACGCGGCGATGCTGGCCTCGACAGCCTCCTCGCTGGCGGCCTTGGCGATGGCGCTTGCTTTGGCGGTCGCTTTCCTCCTGCGCTTTGCCGGCGTGGCCGCATCGATATCGTCGCCAGCCGACGCCGCGTCCTGAACGGCGACAACGGAAACCGGCTCGAGTTTGACCGCATCAGCCTCCGTGGCGGGCGAATCGAGCAGGATCTGCTGGAACTTGACCGTGCTCGGGATGCCTTCGTCTTCGATGATGATCTCGTCTTCGTCCTCGCGCACCTCAACCATGAGCGCCTGGAACATGCCGCCAGACGTCTTGATCTTGACCATGCTCGGCACGGGCAGCGCGTGGATGCGCTCGCGCAGCTCGTCTGCCTTGCGCGCCTCCTCGGCCTCTCGGAAGAGCGGATTGTGCGTGCGGCAGAGCACCACGAGACGTTCCGAATCCTCCGCGCCCGCTTGGACCTGCTCCGCCTGCGCCTTGGCAGAGATCTTTTTGCCTTCCAGACGGTCCGCAGTCTCGCCGGGGCAGAGGTCGACGAACCAGCCGTTGTCCTCGACCAGTGCGCAGCTGACGTGAGCCGAGCGAGGGCACTTGCCGCGCGTGCACTGGATCTTGGGATACAGCTTCTGCAGGCTCGGGTTCGGGCAGATCTGGCACTTGAGCGAGAAGCGCGCCTTGTCGATGCCCTCGATGCCGCACACGACGTCCGCCTTGCCTTGCTTGCCGACCCAGGTTTCGGGCACGAAGCTGGCGCACAGGCGATGCGCATGGCGACCGGCCATGGCCTTGAGCTTGGCGTTGGTCGAGTCGATGTCGGCCGGGGTGGGCACGAGATCGACCTGCACGGTGGATGGACAAAAGACACAGGGACTCGAAGCCGCAGCCTGGGGGTCGATGTAGAAGTCGTCGCCGCCCAGGAAGGGGAGCGGCACGGCCGAGCCGGCTGCTGCTGCTGCTGCGTCGTCTGCCTCCTTCTTGCGTATCCGGCGCTCCTTTGCCTTGTCGTTCTTGATGCGACGCTTCTCGTTCTCCTCCTCCTCGACGACGCGAACGGATTCCTCCTTTGCGCGACGGAGCTCGCGCTTGCGTTCGAGCTCCTCCATCTCCTTGCTCTCTTCGAGCATGGCGTCTACGTCGATGCGCACGCTGTTCTGCGACTGGTCGCAGTGACAGTAGTTTGCCTTGCGCCCAATGTCGAGCCAAGACTCGAGCGCAAAGTTGACGCTCTCTGCGCAGTTGTAGCCGAGGTTGAAGCCCGAGTGGTAGCCGTACGGATAGGTGATGACAAACTCGCCGGCGTTGTGGACGAGCTTGAGCGGACGGATGCCGTGGGAGGCGAGGAAGGAGGGTGAGGCGAGGTAGGACTTGTGACGCATAAAGTGCGGGCAGCGTCGGGAGTCGGAGGGGAAGGCGCCGGCCATGGCAGACTCGAAGCGCTGGCGGTCTGCCTGTCGGATGGCGTACCACTGCTTGGGTGCGCCAAAGTGGATGTAGTTGATCGAGTAGAGGTCCATATCCTCGACGTGCCAGGCGAAGGTGGCGCGCCACATGCCCCAGTACAGGTAGGGCGTGTTGACGCCGGGGAGCTTGCGCTTGAGACGCAAGCGGGTGAGGACGTTGTCGAGGTGGCCGACGTTCCAGTGCTGAGTGCGTTGGTCGAAGAGGGTGCCCTTGAGGTCGGCGCCGTACATGGGCGGTTTGCCAAAGTTGAGGCTTCTCCAGTACTCGCTCTCGATCTCTCTGCATACCTCGGGAGTCCAATCGGATGGCGAGGGGAGCGAAGGGGCATCGGCGGCTGGCTCGGTCGAGGTGGCTGTTGCCTCGGTGGAGGAGGCGGACCCGGACCCGGACCCGCAAGCGGAAGCGGAAGCGGAAGCAGAAGCTGGATCGTTGGTGCGAGCGAGCTGATGGGTGGAGAGGGCCTCTTTGAGCCAGCATTGCTTGTAGTCAAAGGCGCGCCACTCGTCTGGGGTGACGGCGTCTGCTTCCCAGTTCTTTTTTGGCTTGACGGGCGAAGCGTCTCTGGAGGTGGACGGGGTGTTTGCAGCGGCGTGGCTTGCGGTGCGCTGGGAGCGTCGCTCTGGCGAGCTGGGAGCGGAGGGAGCCGGGGTGGTGGACTCTTTGGGCTGGGGGTCTTGCGAAGGTTGTGTCGAGGGCTCGTCGTCGGTGTCTGCGCGCTTGCGCTTGTTGGCGGTGGATCTGGAGTCTGCGGATGTGGAAGCGGGGCGCGCCTTTCCGCTTCTGGTGCGGACGCCGTCCTCGTCGAGGATGGCCGAAGGCGCCGAGTCCTTTGTGCCGATGACCTTGGGCCCCCAGCCTCCGTTGGAGACGCCTTCGACTTCGACCTTCCACTTCATGCGGTCCATCTCGGGTCCCTTTTGGCCGTCTGCGATGCAGGCGTCAGCCCACTGCTTTGCGTTCCAGATCTTTGCGGTGCGTGTGATGTTGGTCTGGCGCCAGACGCCAGAGCCTGCGGGCGTAAAGTGCTGTGTGATGGCATTGCGGATGCGGACCTTGGAGAGGTCGGCGAGTTCCGGCGATTGGGGGTCGACGGCGGGTGTTGGTGTGGAGGGAGGACGGAGGTCGGGGAGGGCGTCGCGCCATTCCTTGGGAGGCACGACCTTGACGATGCCGGATTGCATGCCCCAGCTGTCTATGGCCTGGCAGAAGGCGTAGAAGTCCTGGAACTGTTGCATGGTGGGTTCGAAGACGGGGATGCCGTCGTGGGAGCCGGATGCGCTGGCGTCTGTGGGGTAGAAGTAGGCGGGTTGAATGGAAGCCAGCGGGTGTTCCTGGTGCGAGGGGGGTGGTGGCAGTGTGCGTGACGGCGGTGGTGACGGTGATGTTGGCTTTATCTTTGGCTCTTGAGGCGACTTGTTATGCGGCGACGGTGCGTTGGGTTGGGATGAAGCTGAGTGCGCATGGTCGGAAGCGGCGGCGGAAGTGGCGGGGGTGGAGTGGCGACTGGAGCCGTTGGGAGGCAGCACTGGGGAGGGGCCGTCGGAGGGCGAGGAGGCAG
The DNA here is from genome assembly GCA_030849465.1 of Moesziomyces globuligerus. Lineage (NCBI taxonomy): Eukaryota > Fungi > Basidiomycota > Ustilaginomycetes > Ustilaginales > Ustilaginaceae > Moesziomyces > Moesziomyces globuligerus. The sequence goes on from JARVLF010000007.1 coordinate 467,512, forward strand.
TTGCTGGCGCGAGGCTGTCGAGGGTATGAGTTGGTGGTGAGCTGTGTGGGGGTTGGGCGTTGGCTGTATCAGGTGTGGCCGCCGTGGCCGCCGTGGCCGGGTCGGCCGTCGACATTTTGGAGGGAGCGCGATGGACGATTGATTCGAGAGGGGCGAGGGCGAAAGATAGTGGTTGCAATAGGGAGTAATCGAGATGGTGATCGAGGCGATGCGGCGACGCCAGCAGCCGAGTATGAGGATGAGGGAGCGGAAGAGGGAGAGCGAGAGTGAGAGCGCGAGGAGAGGCGAGGATGGATGACGAGGAGAAAGGGCACAAGGCATCGGCAGACTCCGACAGGGCACTTTTTGAGTCCGAGTGCATGCGGCGGCGACTCAGAGTGCAACAGCTGCTGCTGCTGCTGCTGCTGCTGCTGCTGCTGCGCGCTTCTTTTTCCAGACACGAAAAGCAAAGGCGAAAAAGAAGCGCGGGAAAAGGAGATGGAAAAGCGCGGGGAGCGAGCGCGCCTCTCTTTTGGCTCGCTTTCTTTGCCCTTGTCAAGCACACGGGCAGAGGATGAACGACGACGGCGATGCCGACAGCATGACTGTGCACAGTGTGGGAAGAAACCCACGCCCAAAGAGGTGATGCTTTTGGACAAGGTTGGGCTGGTGCAGTGTTTGTGACGATGCGCACACGACTCTTGCACCGCCAGAAGGGCTGCCTGAAGCGGGCGCGGAGAAAAAAGCGCAGAACCCTGCGTTGCGCATGCGCCTCGGCAGCTGCCAGCTGAGTCAAAGCGGCCGCGCTTCGTTCGCCAGCTCGCCAGACCCTGGCCTCTCCCGATTCGCACCAGCGCCCCGTCCAACGCGCTTCAGCTTGCTGCCTCAGCTTGTTGCTTCGGCTTGTTGCTTCGACCGCTGCTGCAGACGCCCATCCCTGCTCCAATCGCAACCACCGCATAAACATAGTAGCCCTAACCCTTCAACAATGTGTGGGCAATGCTAGCTGTGATCTCTTCTAGCCGATGGCGGCGAGGTGGGTCGAGTGTGAACCTGTCTCCAGCAGACTTTATCTCGGCCGAGTGAGGTGGGAGGTGGAGGCGAGGGCGGCGACGGCGTGCGTGCAGCCAGCGGCGGGACGGAATCGAGAGCTGGCGTGGCATCGCGGGTTGGGATGCAAAGGGGGCAAGGCGGCAAGGGAAGCGAGTGTTGTTCTCGGTGCATCTTGGCCCAACACCATCCTGCTGATTTGCGGCTCTTCCGACGGCGCTCGACTCCGGATCCAACGGCAGTTCCCGACGACGATGGACGATCTGCTCGATCTCACCTGGCAGCCCTCGACCGGCACCGCCGCCACTGCTTCCAATCCATCCAAACCAACGCAGCAGCCAACGCAGCAGCCAGCGCACAAGCCACTGCGTCCAGGCTACAGTGCACCCAACTACCACACGTCTCGGCCCGCGGCCAGTGCATCACCCGCGCCACCGGCATCCGCATCCGCGCCCAAGGCTGAAAGCGATGCGTTCTCGTCGCTCTTTGCTCCCACCTCCTCGGCCAAGCACGAGGCGAGTCTGAGCTTGGCGCAACGCCAGAAGCTCGCCCAGGAGCAGGCGCGGAGCAGAGCCGACCAAGAGAGGCGCACCAACGACGCCCTCTGGTCCGGCATCGACTCGACCTTTGCAGCCTCCTCCTCCTCCTCCTCCCCCTCCCCAGCCGTCACAGCTGCCAAGCCAACGCCACCGTCGGGACCGTCCGCACCTGCAGCCGCGGCGTCGACCGATCCGTGGGACTTTGACGCCTTCACCTCGACGCCCGCCAACCCCCCCGCTGCGATCACGACGGCTGCGACGCCCCTCGCTGCCAAGGCTCAGTCCAAACCACGGCCCAACAACGATCCTTTTGATTTCGATGGCTTCGAATCCTCGCTTGCTCCGACGCAACCTACGGCGGCTCGCACCGAGGCGGAGAGGGATGCTTCGGACGATATCCTCGGTGCGCTCGCCATGCCCGTTTCGGATCTCCCGCCGTCCAGCAGCGTCGCACGCGATCCGCGGCTCGCCACGCTCTCGTCGTCCGCGTCCACCTCGTCGTCCTCGCGCGACAGCTCGCGCGTACCCTCGCCCGCCAGCGGTCGACGTCAGGCCACTTTGCGCGCCGCAGCTGGCTCGCGTCCGCCATCGCCACCACCGCACGTCATCGGCCAGATCGTAGAGATGGGCTTCTCGCCCCAGCAGGCGCGTCAGGCCCTCGCTCGCACCTCGACCGGCCTCGACGTCCACGCCGCCCTCGAGCTTCTCGTCGGCGAGGCGCACACCAACGACGAGCATCACGAGCATCACGAGCATCACGAGGAGCACGAGGAGCGCGAGGTTCGCGAGCGCAACGCGCGTCGCAGACGTCATCCCGACGCTGCCCGTGCGCCGGCTGGCGTGCAGTCAGGCGGCGAGGGCGTGGCGGACTGGCAGCAGCAGGCGGACCAGCTGGTGGCGCAGGCGAGCGAGATCGGCTCGTCGGTGCTCACGCGCGCCTCGGCGCTCTGGTCCTCAGCCAAGGCGCAGGCGCACCGTGCGCTCGACGAACGCACCCGCTCCACCACCCCGGAGGCAGCCACCGACCGCCACCGCGCCCGCAGGTGGGGCACCCCAGCCGCCTCCGCCAGGACCAAGGAGTGGGAGGGCAAGCCAAAGTGGATGCTCGACGCCGAACTCGCCTCCTCGACCGACAGCACCGCCGCCCCGACCACTGCCGCCAACGACTCGGCTGCCAGTGCACACGGTGGATTCAAGGATTCGGACGACGAGGCAGACGAGCGGGCGCGCGCGCAGGTGGTCGAACCTCCACGCAGGCGTGAGCGACAGCCAGCTGTGCCAGCTGCGCCTGCGGTGGGTGTGGGTGCAGCGGCGGCGGCTGTCTCGTCGGCAGCCAACGCGCTGTTTGGGCTCAAGCCCAACGAGGCCGTCGACGGAGGCATTGCGCGACAGTCCAGTCCCGCGCGCGCTTCGACCCCCGCGGCTGCGGCCAAAGCAGGGTATGCATCACCGAACCGTCGCTTGCCCTCGCGCAGTGCAGCTGCCTCGCCGCACCCGACCGCCACGGTGCCCAGCAAGACGCTGGTTCGGCGAGTGGTGCCTTCGGAGCCCCGGGAGACGATCGCGCTCGCCGCACAGGCCAAGGAGGAGGGCAATACGCACTTCCGGCTCGGCGCGTATTCGGACGCCGAATCGAGCTACACGCGCGGCATCGCCGTCCTCTCGCCTGACTCGCTCCACCTCCTGCCACTGCTCAGCAACCGTGCCAACGTGCGGCTCAAGAACGGCGATACGCCCGGCACCGTGGCGGACTGCGACCATCTGCTGCGCATCATCCTCGCGCCCGCCTCGCCGCAGGGCGGTCAGAGGAACGACGCAGGCAGGGTGGCGGTGTACTCGCCGAGTTCGGAGGCCGAGCTGCCCGCCGAGTTGGGCGAGGTCAAGCTGCGAGAGACGTTTGCAAAGGCGTTGGTCCGGCGTGCACAGGCGCTCGAGGCGCGTGAGAAGTGGAAGCTCGCCAGAGCCGATTGGAGCGTGCTCCTCGAATACGAACAGCACGAGGGCTCGGGCGTCAAGACGGCACCTGCCAATATCAGGTTTGCGCGAGAAGGTCTGCAGCGCTGCGCAAAGATGCTGGGCGAATCGCCACCCCAGCAGCCACCGAGTGCTCCGCGTGCCTCTACTTCGACAGCTCCGAGTGCGCGTGCGCCTGCTTCGAAAGCTTCGAATGCAGCTCGTGCTGCTCGCGAACCGAGCTCAGCAGGAGGATTGAAATCCGGCTCTAGCATGGTTGGCGGTGGAGGAGCGCGAGCGTATGCGGAGCAGCAGACGGCGATGGCACGCGAAGAATCGGCACGCTTCGAGCTCAAGGATGGAGTGGATGCACGCATCGAAGCGTGGAGGAGGGGCAAGGAGACCAACCTGCGTGCGCTGCTGTCGTCGCTCGACAGCCTCGTCTGGCCTGAACTCGGATGGCGACCGATCGCACTGCATCAGATCCTCGACCCTGCGGCGCTCAAGAAGAACTACACCAAAGCCATCGCCAGGTTGCATCCGGACAAGATCCCAAACACCGCGACGACCGAACAGAAGATGATCGCCACCGCCGCTTTCCATACCCTCAACGAGGCCTGGAACGCAAACCAACCCTAAACCCTCCCTTTCACCGAAACCCTGCTGTTAGAATCACTCACTCCATCCCTCAACCCCAACTCCCCGATCAAAGGAAACAAGATCGTAAGCTGTAAAGTGCTCTGGAAAGGCCGATCTCGAACCGCCAACAAATGTTGTCAGCCTGGAAGAAATCTCGGCGCTTGGTCAAACATGGCAAGAGGCGTGCGTAGTTATGAAAATAGTACAAGGACGAAAAGGGTGGCGAGGGGGTAAGGGGGATGGGGTTTTGGCAATACGCATGCTAACAAAAGAGCAGCGACAGCGATGCCAAGATCTGGGAAGGAAGAAGAAAACCCCGGAGAAAGAGGGGGGCAAGGCAGAGAAACAGGTGAGGAGGAGTAGGTTATTGTTGAAGGCCGACTGGGTGCGAGCACGACTTTTTCGCCAAGCGGGCGTCGTTACTCGGGGGCAGGCTTGGCTCGGAGATCAACCTTTGCGAGCAGGTGGGGGTGTTTGTTCGGTGGGATGACGATCATCTCCTCGGGTTGGCGGCGGGAGCGTTTGGGTTTTGTGCGGGCTGTGCAGGCTGCTGAGCGGCCTGGGGGTTTTGGACCGAGAGGACGGAGCTAGCGTATCTGGAAATGAGGTCGGTGAGGGTGAGATAGGCCTTCCTCACCACAGGAGGGCAGCTCTGGTGCTGGGTGTAGCCGTCGAGGATGCTCTTGACGTGCTGGAACGCAGCTCGGGTGAACGAGCTCATGTAAAAGCGCAGCCGGAGAAAGTGCGCGTAGAACAGCGGTGCCATGAGCGAGTTTCGAAACAGCACAGCGCCAAAGAGCACGCGCGCAAAGATGGCCACCTCGGCATACGCCACGAAGCGCATGGCCGGATCGTAGTTGGCCTTGACCCACGACTGGATGAACTTGGCCGCCTTGGCGGGCGGTGCGGCGGGTTGCGTCGCCGGCGCGCCACCCGCTGCAGTCTGATTCGCACCCGGCGCAGGCGAGGCCGACGGAAAGACCATAGGGATCACCGTCGTGCGCAGGAAGGTGAGCACGTGGAAGAGCGAAAACGTGACAAACGGCACGAGCGTGATAAAGATCGACTTGGACATGAACCAGTACACGGCCAAGAAGAGGTACTGGACGTTTTCGTCCATCAGCGCACGCTGGATGTACGGCTTGTTGAGCTGCGGCACGCCAAACGACTTGTAGACCACCACGCAGTACGAGATGATCGCGCCCAGATACGTCGCCGTATACCATCGTCCCAACCCGCCCGAGGCGGTGGCGAACATCAGCGTGCCGACCAGATAGCGGAGACCGGCAAACAGACACAGGAAGTGGCCCGCCGCCCAGATGAGGTGCGGCGTCGATGCCGAAGGTCGTGGCTGTCGATCGTGGCGTCAAGAAGCAAGAAGGTCAGCCACGGATACCAACCATGCAAGAATTCGCTGAGAGGATACGTACCATGATGGGGCAAGCAGACGCTGGCGAGGAGGGGGGGTGAGATGCGAGAGAGCGGAAGGATGGGAGACTCTAGTGCTCGCGAGGGTGATCGGTCGGGATGATGATGAGGAGGAAGAGCGTCGAGAGCGTGCTGCAAAGGGAAGAGATAGCTGAGCGCGAGGATGCGTGATTCCACGCGGAGCGCCCGACGCCCAATCCGCTGGATTCCAGGTGGAGGGGCCACTTTGCACAGATCACACCGCGGATGGCCCGATAGAAGCAAACTGTGGCGGTGTGCCTCGGCCATCCGGCCGGCTCTCGGAGGCGCCGACGAATCATCCTATCAAATCGGATCCAAATGCGCCTCGCCATCGGGTCACACCCGATTGTGATTCGTGATTGCGCCGGCTCGAGTCAGGCGGAAAAAGATGCGGGGAGGGCGCCGCGAGATTATGCACCAGCAGCAACGCGCGAGATGCGGGTAGAGTGCAGTCACAGCGCAGCGCAGTCAGGGTCGGCTCAGCCGCTGCTCCTCAGCCGCGCTGCTCGAGTGCCGCGCATGCTGAGCGCTGTCGGGTCGAACCCTACTCGCGTCAGAGTGCATGTGATGGCCAAAGAAGCCGCCGTCGGACTCGAGCCGCTGCTACCATCATCTCGCTCATCACGCCTCGTCACCACCCATCACCACCAGGATGATCGTCAGGATACGCTTGCACTAGCAGCCCACCGCATCGCAGCCCATCTTGCAGTAACAAGAATGTTTGGCGATCCGATACCGACGTCGCCGCGCTTCGCTTCGCTCTCCACCTCGCTCTCCACGACGGCCTCCAACACGGCCCCGCCCACTCCCCCTTCCCATCGCAGCTTGGTCGGGCACGATCTCGAGACCAAAGGTGGTCCATTCCAAGTCGGTCAGCCGCTGCCGGCACTCCACCTGCTCAACATGGCGTGCGACGATGCGCTCTCCGACCTCAGCGACGAGGCCGACGGCTTCTTCTCCCTCGACATGGACGTCAGCATCGACCAGCAGCTCCAGGATCATGCTCTCCCCACGCCACCATTCATCCACCCGGCCGTTGCGGACAGATTCGATCTTCCGCCATCGCGCGCAAGCCGCGATGCATCCGCCTCGCCGCATCCCAATCCCGCGCTCCGCAGAGCCTCCGAGTCCGTCTCCTACTCTTCCTCCCCGCTGCAGTCCGTCGGACTCGATCCCGTGCTTGCCTCACGCTCTCGCAACTCGCCCCTCCCCAGCGCTGCCGCCACCACCCCCGACGCGCTTGTCGCCTCGGACGCCTCGCCTCGCAATGCTTCGCCCCCGACCTCATTCGGTCCCATCGCTCCCGAGGTCGACCAGAAGGGCAACCTCGAATACAAGCTCAAGATCCTCCCGCCCAGCAGAGAGCGCTTCGACCGCCTCGCCACCCAGCTCAAATGGCGCCTCCTCGAGGGCGCCGGCCTCGCCGTCTACGAGATCGGCGTGCTCGACGACGGCACCCTCATCGGACTCGACCCAGACTCGATGAAGGACTCGCTCAAGCTCCTCTCCCTCATGGCCGCAGAGGTCGGAGCGAGCTGCCACGTTCAGCGTGTGCTCGCGCTCGAGCGCCTCGACGAGACCGGCAGCCAATCCGCTGTTGCTCTGACCGACACGCATCCCAGCAAAGCGGCTGGCTCCGACTTGAGCCTGCGCGCCTTGGCACCGCACGAGGCGGTGCGCTGCATGCAGCCCTTCATCGCGACTGCTGAACTCCAGCCGCACGTTCGCGACGATCTGCTCGCCTCGGGCGCAGCCGGATCCTACCGCTTCGACATTGCAGAGCAGCAGCTCCCCATACCGCCTTTGCCGGCTCTCGGCGGGCCCGACGCGTCCAGCCCCGCCGAGCCGGCCGAAGAGGCGCAGCACGCCATGTCGACGCAGACCAAGCGCCGCGTGCTCAAGTCTAGCCTCAACGGTCTGCACTCGGCTCCGGACGCGGTGGACGATGGCAAGGTCGGATCGGTCCCAGGGCGCAGTTCGCGCGATGTGCTGCTCGGGTTGGACCAGTCGGCGATCGTGTATCTGCCTTCGAAGCAGGAGAAGCGCATCCTGCGCGCCGCGGCTGCGGCCGAGGTCGAGTGGGAGGCGGCCGAGGCGGCGGAAGCGGCGCAGATCGAGGCGGCGCAGAGGGCGCTCTCGCACACCCAGGCGCAGGAACGCAGGATGATGGCAAAGATGACCCGCGTCGCTGACACCGTCCAGCCAAAGACGGCGCGCGCGCGTGCGCGCGCCCGCAAGCCCGGCAAGGTGGTGTCGGATTCGTCGGCGGGTGCCACGCCGTCCGACTCGCCTACGCCCTCGCCCAGTCGTTCGCCCGCCTTGGGCGCAGTAGGTGCGACACAGCCAGCGTCGGCGACGGCCGCGTATGCGGGATACGAAAACGTCATGGCTGCCTTTGGTGTGCTGTCCGAGCGTAGCGCGCGTACGCTCTACGGTAGACAGCCGGCAGAGCGTGGTGTGGAGGGGAACGAAGACGGCGAGATCAAAGGCAGGCTCATTGTCGAGGCCGTCGTGCGCAGAAAGGGAGCTGTGGACTCGCACAGCCGCGTACAGGACACGTGACACCATGCGCATTCACTCGCCCCGGCAGATGGAGGCAATGCATTTGAATGATGCCCTACGAGTTGTGCACGACCGTCTGTCAGTGGGAGCACAAAGGCGATGCCGGCTGCGTGTGCGCCAAAGTTACTGGGACCGTGCGCAGGAAGCAGTGGCGGTGAACTTGATGTGGGCACGGCGAGCACGGAGGGGCGACTGTCGGCACTCGTCGTGCAGAGCCTCATCGCACGCGTCAAGCGGTGACGAGCGGATGTGCACGGCTATGTGCCATGGCCTTTACCCGCGCAACCAGCATGACTCGCTGGGTTCCGCGTCGAGGACCTTGCATGCCTACGCTCGCGCTCGCCCGATCTCGGCATACCACTACGGAAGGACTCGGAAGGGAACTGGAATTAACCGCATCTACAAGGATAGTCAACGTAGAACGAAGCGACGGAACATCGGAGTAACGACAGACGAGGGGTTTGGAGCATGGTCGGAGCAAGATCAGGGATCGGAGGAACAAGAAGCTTGTAACAGGAACGAATGTGGATGTGGCTTGACGAGGTCAGTTGTCGTGCATCAGGCCTGGGAAGAGTGTCGTCTGTGGTGCAGGTGTCTGAGGCCGAGGGATTGGGAGATGGACTGGACGATGCTGCCGCCCTTTGCGCTTGCATCTGCCTGTTGTGCTCCCGCCACGGTGACCGAGTTACCCGATCCGCTAACCACCGGTTTATTGACTTGGCATTCTTCAGTCTTGCCGCCGGTTGCATCTGCCGTAGCTTGCTGTTTGGCCATTGCGCTCAGAAGGCGTTTTTGTTCTTGGATCACCGAGGAACGACGACGTTTGGCCATTCCGGGAAGTTTGATGATGCTCTCTGCGTTACTACCTCCTGGTAGGCTCACGGAGCCGAGATGAGTGATCTTCTCGGCGAGCGAAGTGAGCGTGGTGAGAACGGCATCGATGGGATCGGAAGCTTCGCGTCTGGTGAGACCAAAGAGCTTAGCGGTCTGCGTCAGCGTCTGCTGAACCGAGCCACCCGTACCATTGGCTTCGGCTGCCTGAGTTCCGCCCGTGGTGACCGAATTGCCAGAGCCACTAACGACGGGTGCGTTGGTCTGACCCAGGTGCGCCAGGCCGCCGTAGCCATCGGCAGAGCCAGACTGCTTGCCAGATTGGAACAACAGCCGCTTCTCCACCGCCGCCCCCGATGCGAACGAGGCGCCAACGAGGACGAACAGCACGGCAGAGAGCGACGCAGTCAGCTTCATGGTAGAATCAAGGGCGGGCAGGGTAGGGGCTGGACTGAATGACGAGGCGAGGGAAGTCCCACGCCAGACGCAAGGTTTATATCCCCATCCAAGCTCTCCTCCATACGCCCGCCCGCGGTCAACTCCATGCATCGCTATGGGAGACAGAATACAGGATGAGTGGGGCGAGATGACGTTCGTGATGGCCATGGGATGAAGGCGAAACGAGCCGGCCTCCATTCCCAGAGTCGAAGATGCTCGATACCTGTGCTCTGCATTGCCAACGAGCCATGCTACGGGATGCAGAGCTGCGGCATCCGTCGACGCTGACTGACACGATGCCGGGAAAAAGTGCGAACGGACCGCGCTGCCACTCACTTCAAACGATGTCACCGCACTGGCACGATGGGATGAACCCAAAGCGCGCGCAGAGAGGTACCGACGCCAGTGCTACGCTCGGTGCCTCGGCGATGACGCAGCGCCGTGCCACCGTATCGCGCCTAAGCACGACGATGGTGAGGTCAGCCTCATCCGGGAAGAGCGCGTTCAGACCATCCCTCATCCGAAGGTCGAGATGGCAAGGAGCACGAGCGTCGTTTACTCTCCACGACTCCGCGCGTAAGGCGGAGAGCGACGACTCTCATCTTCAAAGAAAAGGGAGCGCAAGCGCGGTCCGAGCGATGGTGGTTGATTTGCACACGGGGTGAGTGATGTCCAGACAGGCTACCAGATGAAGGCACGGACGATCTATAGGTCTGAGCACACCAGATCAATTCGGACCCAAATCGCCCAACTGAACACGTCCATCTCTACGACATGGCCCGAGGTGGGCTCGTCATTTCGAGGCTACCAGTCTCTATAAAGACGAAAGCAACCCATCTCGCTTGGTGACGCTGAACGATCATCGTGCCACGATGAAGGCTCCGATCATTGTCGTTCTCATGATCAGCGTCGTCCGCTGCTCGGTGATCCGAAACGTCCCGTTGCAACGGGTGCGGGAACCACGAGGGTGGGGAGACGTGCCGCTGGTGGTGGTGGGCAACTATCAGTCCGGCAGCAACCTGCAGAGCGGCTCTGGCAACACGCAGAGCATCGTCACCACGACGCGCATCCACGGCAACAACAACGCCGTCTCGTCCAACTCGATCGGTTCCACCGTCGCAAGCCTCGTCCCAACCAACCCCAATCCCCAGCGCCCACCGCACGATGATGACGAGCAAGATCAGACGCAGCTAGAGGATGCCGTCCAGGCGGCGATATTGCAGCTCCAAACCGCGCTAGCACGAAGCCGCAGACACCGCTCCGAAGCAAGACCGAGATCGAAGTCCGAACACCGAATGCAAAGGCTGCGCACTGTCGACTAGACGACCACTCTCGACATCGCTAGCAATCTCACGTGCTGAGAGATTGCATCGAGTGCGGCTTTGGGTGGCTACGAGGTGAGCGCAGTTCTGCGGTAGGCGTAGGCGGTCAGCGCGACGAGGCTGGCCAGGCACATGCTGGAGCCGACAAAGAGGATGAGCCCCTGGAATCCGTTGATGCCGTAGTCGCCCTTGTGCGGATGGTCCGTCACCACTTGGGGCCGATAGAGTGCCGAGCCGACGAGCGGGCCCGTAACAGCAGCGACGCCGCGGATGAACATCCATGCCAAGAACTGGAGCGCGTTGTCCGACTTGGTCACTCCGGCCACATCGCGTGCGATCGGAGTGATGAAGCATCCAAACCCTCCTCCCTTTACCGCAGAACCAAGACAGTCAGCTCTATGATCGCCAGAACGCAGTGGAAGAGGGAGAACCTACAAAGGCACCAAAGAGCAGCGCAAAGGCGAGCACGAAAGGCAGTGTGGTGGCGAAACCGAGCAGCAGCAGCGCCACCAGGCCACACAGACCCGACGAGACGGCCATGCCGAGCACAAACGAGAGCCGATCGATCGAAGGGCCCGTGACCATGTAGCCGAGGATGGCCGAGGCGTTGAAGGCGGCCAGGATGCCCGTCGAGGCGGTCGAGGTGGCCCCGAGCGCGGTGGCGTACGTCGCAATGTAGAGCGATACCGCGTACCAGCCAAACGCCTGCAGGGCGACCAAGACAATGTAGATGAGCGAGAGCGGGTGGAGGAGCGAAGTGAGACTGCCGGGGAGGAGCGAACGGAGGAGCTGCAGCTTGGAAGCGGGCGGTGCCTTGGAAGCGGCAGGCGCGATCCTTGGCCGAACAAAGTAGAGCGCGGTGCCGGTGAGGAGCAGCTGTGCGAGTGCCCAGACGCGCATGGTCCATGCGAATCCGATCGAGGTCAGCAGCGCGTTGAGGATGAGCGGAAAGACGACGCCGCCGACGCCCGAGCCCATGAAGATGACTCCGGTCGCCAAGCCTCTGCGCTTGTCGAACCACTGACCGAGGTAGAGCACGACGGGCAGCAGAAGCACGCCGCTGGTGATGCCGAACAAGACTCCCTGGAAGACGATGAGCATGGCGATCGACCTGGCAAACGAGGCGACGAGGATCGAGAGCGAACTCAGCACCAGGCTCACGAGCACCGTCGCACGGCGGAGGTGCGGGAAGGTGGTCGAGAATCCTCGCAGCATCAGCGGGACAAAGTGCTGGAAGCCGATGACGAGCGTGCCGACGGCCGAGATACTCGTCACGCTGGCACCGTAGAAGGGCGAGTCGGGATTGTGTTCGTGGTAGTCCTGAAAGCTGCCGTAGGAGTAGGCGACCCCCCACACCATGGACCAGATCACAAACCCACACGCCAGGAACCGCCATGCCGCAGCACCCTGGTCGACCGCCGCGAGCTCCGACACAGTCGGCGTGGGCTGCGATGGCGGGTAGGTTGCATCGAGGGCGGGCGGTGTTGGTGGTCGTGAATCCTCGTTGTCGGTCGTCGCTTTGCTGTCGTGCCGGTCGTAGCGGTCGTGCTTGTCGTCCCGCTCTTCCTGCTCCTCGACGTCCTCATCGATGGCGAAGGATTGTCGGCCGACGCGCGTGCGGAACTGGCGTGCTTCCCAATCGTCGCTCGTCGAGGCTCGAGACGGACGTCGCTGCTGGACGGTCGAGGTGGAGGCGACGGCTCCAGCTGCAGCTGCCGAGGCGGTAGGAGTGAGCAGCGACATGATGCTGCGCGATCAGTCGGCGGAATGGCGGCGTTGAGGGTGGTGGAGATCGTCGTGTCCGTCTTCTGCACTTCGCCATCGACGGCGAAGAGGCCAAGATGTGACTCGAGCAGAATAGAAAATTTGGCGATCGACAGCTTCGGACGATGGAGCGCCGAGACTTTTTCATATCGTATCTCAGCATGGCGCTGAAATCTTTCTCGGCGAATTCATCTTCCCGCGGGATGACTGCATGGCCATCACGGGTCCAGCAAAAGACTCAGGGTGGGGCGCGCCAGCTATGGTTGAGCCCGTGGGCTTCGGCAACAACGGGCGCGGACCCTGGACCGAGCGGTTGGACCCTGAACGCAGCCTCCGCCGGAAGATCCCACTGCCGCCGACATGCCCACCGGAAGAATGAAAGCCCCCCACCATCATCACCTGCCCACCACCTCTGTATCATATACAAGATGCTGCACCGATCAATGAGAGTCTTGCGCACACCACTACCGACACTACCGACAAAATATCTGTCACGAGCCATGTCGACGGACCATCGCAACACCATCCTCTACCGAACGCATCCCGAGGTGGCGGAGCTCGTCACCGAGCTGCACGCGCGCTCCGAGCAGCAGGATGCGCAGGGCACGGGCATCTCGTCGCTCAACCAGCAGAATATGCAGAAGCGCGACTTTAGCGTCTACAAGGACAAGATGATCGCGCTCGAGCAGGATAAGGCCGAGCTGATCTACGCGGTGCTGCGAAACAAGAATGCGCGCCGCATCTTTGAAGCCGGCACCTCGTACGGCGTCTCGGCCATCTACCTCCTCCTCGCCTCGAAGCAGGCTGCCACCAGCGCCGTCCACGCGGATGCACCTCCGCCAATGGTCTGGGGCACCGAGAAGGAGGAGCACAAGGCCGACGCCGCCCTCGCCAACCTCGCGACCGCCCTCAAGCTGCCCAAGGGGACCCAAAGTATTCCTGGCTTCACCATGCTGCGCGGCGACATACTCGAGCAGACGCAGAACACCCAGATCGAAGGGCACAGCATCGACGCTGTGCTCTTCGACATCTGGGCCGAGCGTAGGTATCCTTTCTGATTTTCTTCGTGTTGATCGAGTTGGCTGACCTCTTCTCGTTTCTCTCGGATGCAGTGGCGCTGCCGACCTTCAAGCTGCTTGAGCCGTCGCTGAAGCGCGATGCGGTCCTCTTCATCGACAACTGGCTCACGGGCGTCGAGATCGGCACGTACGCGCCGCTGCGCGAGTACCTCGAGTCCAAGGGCTGGTACGTCGCCGCGATGCCCTTCAAGAACGGTCTCGGCATGGCCACGCGCGTGGCTGTCTAGATCGCACCGCGCTCGTCCATTTCACAGGCGATATCCTTCTGTTGCGAGGCGGTGGAAAAAGAGTGCATCAATGTCAATCTGGCCAGTGCGAGTGGCCTGACCACCAACGCATAGGCTGCTGCGGTTCGAGATGGCCATTGTGCTGCTGAATGTGTTGAAGGACACGGTACCACGCCTCGGTATCCAGAGACATTGCCGGTGTGAGTTTGGCCCAGGGCTCCGAAAGAATATTGCTGCGACTGGACAGGCAAGCGCATGCACCGCCATCAACGGACGCTATTTAGGGAACTCGTTGAAGCGAGGTTGAGATTGTGAAGTGGCTCTAGCAACTCAGCATCCACGACAAGAGCGCCGGAGCCGCCGGCCCAGAGCCTCTACTTATTGTCAGCACTCGAGCGACCTGCTCTGAGCACGCCCGGTCGTCTCATCCATACGAGGCACAGCTGCCAGAGGCTCGATCGGCACGGTGGAGGGTTGGTGCCAGTTGACAGGCTTGACAGCTCATTCATACGAGGCGACAGGGGCGACAGGATGGCCCCACGCCAGGATTTCTTCGATCTCACAAGAATGAAGAAAATGATTGATTGGAAATCATAACCATTTTCGGATGTCGGAAAAGGCGAGAGCAGCAGCAAGCGAGAGAAATTTTCCTCTGCAAAACGGCAGAAAGAAGAGAATTCGGAGCTGCCAATTGGAGCCCATTCACCAACCACCATCATCGTCCGATCCGCACACCATGGCGCAGAAGGGACGAGGAAAGGGCAAGGGCCCCGAGCTCCTCTTTGACGAGACCGCAAGGGCCGAGTACCTCACCGGATTTCGCAAGCGAAAGCAGGAGCGCAAGCAGGCCGGCCGTGAGTACCTCGCAAAGAAGGCAAAGGAGGAGCAGCTCGCCGCGCGCAAGGAGCTTCGACAGGCGCGCAAGGAAAAGGCGGCCGAGAACGTCCGAGAGCAGCGCAAGGCCTTCGGCCTCCAGGCAGAGGGCGAATCCGACATCGAACAAGCGGCCGGTTCCGGCGACGAGGACGACGCCGCCGACCAGGATGCGGTGCCCCAGGTCCAGGAGGAGGAGTACGACTCGGATCAGCACCACACCCACGTCGTAGTCGAAGCCTTCGACCCCGAGCAGGAAGCCTTCGCAAAGGCAACATCGTCGTCGTCGTCGTCGTCAGCCGCCGCGCCAACACCATCGGCCGACAGGAAACCCAAAGCTAATGGTGCGTCTACCAGTGCACAATCCAGTGTAGAGGCTCTTCCACCTTCCTCCCGCCGCGTCAACAAAGCTAAGGCCAATGCGAGTCTCCCCCTCCTCCCTCCCTCCTCCGCGGCTCTCCCCACCCCGCTCTCTTCGCCGTGCAAGAACCTCGTACTTACCGCTCGTTCGCCTCCTTCTCCTCTTGCCTTGTCTCCTGCAGGCGCAAGCCAAGAAACGCATCATCCACACAAAAAAGAAGATGTCGCGCAGAAAAGAATCCTCATCTCGGGGCTCACAGAGTCGTTCTCGAAAGAGGACCTAGTGCGCCGCTTCGCCACCTTTGGCTCCGTCCTCGCGCTCGACGGCCTCGGCAAGCGCGACGCCCTCGGTCACTTCCGTCCCTACGCATACCTCACCCTCCGTGCGCCGCCCGCACAGATCCAGCGATGCATGAACCTCCTCTCCGGCTCCGTCTGGAAGGGCGCTACGCTCCGCATCGGCGAGGCCAAACCCGACTACCACCAACGCATCCAGCACGAGATCCAGAAGCGCAAGCTGATCGAGGAGCAAGAACGCAGCACCAAGGCCAAGAAGCACAAACGCCTGCCACCGGGCATGGGCATCGAGAGTGCTAGCTTGGATCCTGTCGATGAGGCTGCCGTGGAGAGCGGAGCCGCGTGGGGTTGGAAGCGCACGCCCGCAGGACATCTCGTGCGTCCACTGCGTATGCGCCCCGCCCATCCTCTGCCACGTCCCTCGCGCGCATCCACCTTGGCGCAGGCCAACGCAAAGGAGAGCGACGATCAGCCCGAATCCAGCCGCCCGCCACGTGTCAATCCGCGTCCGCCCACCAGGGCGCACCGCATCACCATCGATCCCACCCGCTACGGCGCCATCCACCTCTCCGGTTCCTTGCTCGAGTCGCTCGCCGCCGAGACCGGCGCCTCTTCGGCTGCCTTGGACCTCGCCTCGCTCGGTGCTGGATCGTGGAGCTGTCAAGAGATCGACGACGAGCACAGCTCCCAAGCTGATGCTTCGCACCGCCTCGTACGTTGGCAGTACCTCGCCAAGGACGGCGCGGTGCTGCACGAGGAGTTCACCAAGCTCCCCGTGCGCGTCGTCGCCGCCGGCCATTCGACCGAGCGCAACGTGGACGTGGTCGATCAGCTCGACTTTGATCGCTACTCGGACGCCGCCAGTGACGACGACCTTTTCTCGGGCTTCGCCTCGGCTCTGCCCGCTGCTCAGGCTGCGGTGCAATCGCACAAGCCGCGCGCTGTCTCTCGGCACGCGGTCGACACGGCCGACATCGATGATCTCTTTGCGCACAAGCCGCGTGCCATCCCCACTGAAACGGTCGATACGACCGACATCGACGACCTCTTCGCCGGTCTGCCCTCCTCTAGCGCGACAGGATCCAACGATCTGTTCTCGGACCTGCCTTCCGCGCGCATCGCCACGCCGTCTGCCAAACGCGCCAAGGTGGTTGCGGTCGCATCGGCCGAGCCCTTCCGTCGGGCGCCGTCGCCAAAGCCCAAAGCCACACCCAACAAGGGCTCGTTCGTGCCCGGTCTGGACCCGGAGGAGGAAGACCCGGCCAACTTCTCAGACGGGTACGACGAGGGTCTCGCGACCGTTCGTGACGTTCAGGCAGCCAGAGGCCCAGTGGATGCGGCCGAGGAGCGCAACAAGACGCTCGCGCTGCTCGGTGAGATGTTTGGCTCGGCCTCTGACGGCGAGTCGCCCCTCCCTGCCGTCGATGCTGTCGATGCACCCGCACACGATGCGCAAGAGGTGCACGAGGCTCCTGCTTCGTCATCGAGCGATTCCAGCTCCGAGTCGGACTCGGCCTCGAGCTCGGATGCAGACTCGGACTCGGTCGCACAACCAGCATCGGAGCAGGAAAAGGGAGACGACGGCTCCGGCTCGAATGCAGAGTCGGACATCGAGACGCAGGTGCAGCCCGACGAGGCTGTTGAGCAAGAGGCTGAGGATGTTGGCATGGAGGACGCCCCGATTGCGGCGGCTGACGAGGTTGCGGCTCGGGTACCCATGGACGGGAAGGCGAGGCGAGCCGCTTTCCTGCGCTCGCTCTCGACCCCTGCTGGTGCTGACGGCGCTAGCAGAGGTGCAAGCTACATGCCCATTGCGCGATTCGACCCTGGAACCACCGCAGCGCCTGCGAGTGCCGAAGCGGCATCAGCATCGGTCCAGGCCGAGTCGTCCGAGCCTGAGTCGCAGCCCACGTTGACTGCAACGGCCAAGGCTACTGGTTCGAGCGAAGCGGGCGGGTCCAAGGTGTCCATGTCGACGCTCAAGGCCATGTTCAAGCCGCAGGACCATGCGTCGGTCTCGGGCGTCACGGCCGGCTTCAGCCTCGGCCTCAGCGCTGCCAACGAGGCCGACGCTCACGATGCCAGCGCCGGCTTCTCGCTCCTGGACTCGCTCGGTCTGGATCTCGAGCTGGAGGAAGAAGAGCAAGAGCCGGAAGGCGACCATGCTGCCGCGACACCTTGGAGCCGTTCGGTGGAGCAGACGCGGTATGCGGCCTCGTTTGCGACGCAAGAGGGCGAAGCGACGCAGCGTAAGCTCGCTCCGTTCTTCCCATCGGCAGCTGGCGCATCCGGTGCGGCGTGGAATGGCGCCGAGGGCCAGGGGTCGGTGTTGCGTTGGCTCAGGCCGAGAAGTGACGAGCAAAGGCAGCGCGACTGGGAGCGGTACAAGCAACACCTCACAAAGGCGGTCAAGAAGAGACACCGCGAGGCGGCGCGAAAGCACAAGCGAAACTTCACCACCACGCCCAACCCGCAGCGCACAGGCACCATGCCTCCCACGCGAGCAGCCCGCGCTTGAGCCTCAACCCATCGAATGCATTTCGTCCTCCTCTTGTATCGAAACGAACCCGACAGAACCAGCTGCGTGCGAGTGAGCCCTGGATGGACACGACGAGATCCGACGTCGCCTTGCCAAGAAAGCGCGCATGCGGTCGCGCGGGGCAGAGTCAAAGCGGCAGTTTATGCAGGATGGGATTGCGATCGACGCTCAGCGTCCTTGATCAAGTTTTTTTGAGCCACAGACATGCACTGCCAGCCGTGTTCGCAGACCAGCTGCGACGCTTCGCGGATGCCGAGCGGCGATGCACGCGCTAGGCGGATCGTCGCTTCTGCATGCGCATCTGCTGACGACCAAAGTCGGCGCGCGCCGCAAGCACCGAGCTCGAGGGCTGGCGGCGCTTGAGCCGGCACGCCTTGCCCTTGGTCGAGTGGTTGCGCGGCCCGGTCGAGGCCGACGTGGCCGGCTTGGTCGTGCCCGCGCCCGACTGCGAAGCGGCCGTCGAGGCGTTGCTGGAGGCTGCCGAGCCTGAGCCCGAGGAGGTCGAGCCACCCGTGCCAGTGTTGGCGCTGCTCGAAGAAGCCGGGTTGGAGCCCGAGTTGGCGGCCGAAGAGCTGGGAGCGGTGCTGCTGGAGCCGGCCGCGTTGCTCGGCTTGGGGCTGGAGGCTGCGACGGGGGGGAAGCTGGGCGATCCGGTGCTCTTACCGCCAAAGTTGAGGTCGATGCACTGGTAGAAGGCGTTGGCGGTGTTGTCGACGGTCCAGACGGCGTAGACGACGTGGTAGCCGGAGCGGGCGGGCATGGACTTGGAGAGGTCGTGCGTCATGGTGGCGGGTGGGGCCTTGCCGTTCATGGCGACGGTGAGGAAGGGGTCGGATTCAAAGTCGCTGGCGGTGAGGCCGTGGGTGGTGCTGGCGTCCCAGTCGGGCCGGGTGATGAAGTACTTGAAGCTGGTGGTGGCATGCTGCGCGGTGAAGGTCCAGGAGAACGACTTTACGTCGCTCGCCTGGGTGGTGGGCCAGACGGTGGAGCCCTGGCGGTCGAGTTGGGAGAACTGGGTCAGACCGGCTGAGCACAGCTTACCGTCGCCGCTGCGGGCAAAGGGAAGACCCTTGGGGGCCTCGACCGACTGCGGCTCGTACTGGATCTCGCCGCAATTTTTGGCCTGGCCCGTCTTGCAGAAGTAGGCGCGCGAGGCGGGAGAGGTGACGTAGCCATGGGCGTCAACGAGACCGACGAGGAGGTGGGAGACGGCCGCGACCAGCGCGACGAGGCGGAAGATGGAGAGTGGCAGGATCAAGGTGCGCGAAGACATGGCGATGATGATGATGGATGGGTATCGAAGGAATGTAGAGTGCAAACAAGGGGCCCAGCCCGGATGAAGAGAGTAGCGAAGTTGAAAAGGAAGCTGGACCAAGGAAGAGGGAGGTAGGGAGGAACGGCGAAACGGGGAGGGATATGTAGGAGAAGGGAGGGAGGGAGGGATGGTGAGGAGAGAAGAAGAGAGCGAGCGGTGGATGCAGGACGCTGGAGCTATTCCATGCGGAGCGACTGCGCGCCAAAGCAGCCAAAGGGCGGCAATGGAGTCGGGGCGCCTGAAGCGCTAAGCGCCTGCGGCGAGGAGCTGTTGGCGCGCTTGTCACAGTCTCGTCATGACAAGCTGCTTCGGCAGCGCTTCGGCAGCGCCGAGCTACAGTCGGAGCAAGCGCGAGCATACAGTAGAAGCTTCGGCGTGACAAAGCGCGGCTGCGCCTTTGACAGCGGAGTGCCCGGCACGACAACCCGGATCGGACGTTGTTGCTGCGCTGCATCGGAAGTTGGCTGCGCCGACAAGCTCAAAGCGAATCGTGACTGGTCATTCTCCGAGCTCGCTGGCAGCTCCGAGACTCGATCAAAGAGTCGCTCCCTGACTCGGCTGATCCGAACCGACAGTGACGCCCCTGCCTGCAAGCCAGCTCAGCTCGCCCATGCCAGGCAGCGGCTACTGTCACAGTATCCGATGAGAGAGAGAGAGCCCGCCAGCAGCAGGGGCGCCTCGGCAAAGCCGCTTGGCAGAGCATGTGACAGGCGTCCAATGCAGACGCACAAAATGAAAGAGAATTTGGCTCCACTGAGCGTGCCCCCCTTTGTCTGCGTGACGCGCCCGCTGCACTGGTTGACGCGGCAAAAGGCTTTGTGAGCCGAGAGCCCAGGGATGGAATCCGCGATGCCAACACTCGCATGACTGAAACAGACAGCTGCCATGCGCACCTCGACGCCGAGCGACGACGCGTTCGGCTTGGCTCGCATCCCGTTGCTCACAACCTTAGCTTGGCGCCCTTCCCACGCCTGAGAATCATGCTTTGCGATCGAACGTTCGATCGATCGCCATCGGCCAGCGATTGGCTCCGCACCAACGCGTCAGCACCGATCCGTAGTGAGCGGCATGGTAGAACATCCGCACATGTTGTGGCTCCCGCACGGCGCGACCAAAATTCGACGTGGTGCACCGATTGGTCCCGAGCAACGCGTCATGGACTCTGCGCCCTGCTCCCGAAAAAAGAAATCTCTTCGGCACTACCAACCGGATCGCCGCAGCTCTTGGTGGGGCCGGCTCTCGCTGCGATCGAGCATACAGATGTCGCTTGCTATCGCTTGCTATCGAGACCGCGAGGAGCGCAGTCAGCCAAGCTCGTTCAGCGCTTGTGAGATCAACAACGAGTTTGCGTACTGCTCTCCCACACAACACCCCATCCCTGCACAACACCGTCCACCCACATCATCAATGTCACAGACTTCATCTCCAGCACCCTGCTACAGACGCGTGGGCCTGCGCCGCCTGAGCGACGCGAAGGGGGATCTTACGGCCAATTCCAGTCGAGATCGACCGTACGCGCTTAGGGCCGATCTCGATTGGAATCGGTTGTAAGAGCTTACGGCCAAACTCAATCCTATTTGGCCGTACAAGCACTCCCACCATAGCAGGCCAGGCGGGCGGCCCACTCACACCACCAAGCTCACTGTTAGAACCGTAGGGTCTGGATACCACGGGGCGGCTACGGTCGGTCGGGGTTGGCCGGGGAGGAGAGGTTGAGAGCGACGGAGTCGGTTGGCTGCGCAACAGTACGTTGCGGTGGTTGGGGCACGGCACTGCTATTGCTATAGAGCGAAAGAAGTAATACATGCGACGGGGTCCGTAGACAACCCCCGTCGGGCGAGCGTGAGAAGAAGTCTGTCGGTCGCGCCTGGTCGCGCCGCCGGGAGCGTTGCGCTCTCGGCCGGGAGGGCGCAACCGCGTACTGCAGGTTGGACGGAGCTGGGGGTCCTGACATTACCCCCCCCCCCCCCCGCCCGAGTCGCTTGTCCGCAAGCGACGGCGGCCCGGCAGCGTTTGCTGTTGGGCGTCGCGACCACAGTTGGTGGCAGCCGGGGGTCGGTCGGCCGCGGCTCGGACGGTCGCGCCTTGCAGCGGCAGGCGCGTGTCACGCCGTTGATCGCCGCGTGTCACCGCGCTAATCTCCGCAAGCCGCCGGCTTCATGTCGGCGGAGCTGCGCGCACCCATTATTGCGCACCGCGCTCCCATCATCTCAACCTTGTTCGCGAGCAAGATACCGCAAGCGCACCAATGAGAGCTTTGTGCGAACGCGCGCGGCGCGCACCTTCTGCGCACGCTTTGTGCACACCCACCCGTCGCACCCCCCTTGGAAGGGGATATATACAACCGCGAGTACGTCCACCCCGGCTCTCGTCTTCCCAACCTTCACGATGTCGCCTCCCCCCTCCCCTCGTTACCCTTTCGCGTCGGGCCTGTACCCTCCCGCCCGCCCGGCGCGCCCCCAGCACAACGACGACGGCCGCGACGGCGATGTTGCAATGGACGACGGTGAGTATTCTTGCGCCGTGGTGTTCCGTCGGCGTTGGTCGGGCTGCGCGACTGACGGTCGGGGCTTTGGTTGGCGGTGGCAACAGGTACGACGGCGGCAACGCGCCCGGCGGCCTTGCCCGCTCCTTTCTCGTTCCCCGGCGGCATCAACTGCCACATCTTGGGTAAGTCTTGCTGTCGTGGTGTCTGCCGGAGCGTCGCTAACCCCTGGCCTTGCCTTTTCTCCCAGACTGGGCCGACCCTGCTTGCTTGGCCGACTGGGCGCCCACGCCCGTCGCGCCCTCGTCGGGCCCCTCGCGCCCGCAACGCGCCGCAGCCGTGCGCGCCGCGCCCTACCAGCGGGACGCGCCACTGCCCGAGGATGTGCAGCCGCGCGTCCGTCTGCCTGCGTCGCGGGGCGCTTCCTCCTCTGCGTCGGCTGGCGCTCGGTCCCCTGCGTCGGCTGGCGCTCGTTTGCCCGCGTCGGCTGGCGCGCGCCCTTCTCCGGTGCCCGTCACTGTGGTTGGTAAGTCGGTCGGGACTTGTTTTGTTCGGTCGGGCCTTTACTGACCTCGCTGTGCCTGTTTTTTTTTTCTTTGCTAGACGATGATGACAACGAGGCCGATGGCGACGTCGCAATGGCGCCGGTGCCGTCGGCCAGCGCTCCGCCCGCCGCCGCTCTGCCCGCCGCCCAACCCAAGGTCCCTCCCGCCGCTGCGCCCGCCGTTCCCGCTGCGTCGGCCCTAGGGTTAGGGTTAGGGTTCCAGATCCTTTTGACGGTGGGTTTCCAACTTTTGGACGCGCTTGACATCCAGCGGTCCCTGGTCTGCCCTCATGGAAGACGGTCCAATTCAAAAATCTGACGCGTTGAATTTCACAGGAAGACAGTCCGCTTCAAAAATCAAGACGGTCTGCTTCAAAAATCAAGACGGTCCACTTCAGAAATAAAGACGGTCTGCTTCAAAAATGGAGACGGTCCACTACAGTCAGAGAGACAGTCCGCTACAGTCAGAGAGACGGTCAGCTACAGTCAGAGAGACGGTCAGCTACAAAAGGGAGACCATCAAGGGCAAGTAGCAGAGAAGTGCACCCGTCAATGCCCATCACATCACCCACTCCCCTCCGCCAGCCAATATGTCACGGACAACCTGCCCTGTTTGCGGTCTCTCCTATGCGGCAACAAACATCACCAATCATTTGCGCAAGGCGCACAGCGGTGCACACGTCAGTCAGGAGGCTGCTGCTGCTGTTGGGCTAGTTGCATGCCAGTGCGGCCAGGTAGTGGTGAATGCTGCGGCACTGCGCAAGCACCAGGGCATCCGTTAGTGCCGGGGTGTACGGCCCCAGCCCACAGCAGCAGCCGCTGCAGCAGCAGAAAATTTTGCTCCAGCACAGTCAGAATCAGCGCCGGCAGAGCAGACCGCAGCAGCAGCCATTGTGGCAGCTGCATCAGCGCTGGCGCAGGCTCTGGCCCCGCTGCCGCCTCCAAGTGCAAGCCCAGCACCCGTGTGTTACAGGCCTGGATCAGACCCTGATCGACGCAGGCACGTGTGGAGGGCGCAGGCGAAAATCCGTAGCAGGGGCTACGAGCGCGCCAAGTCGCGGTCCGGCGAGTGGAGGCCACTCGACGAATGCCGTCAATAATTCGCCGAGTGAGGCCCACTCGACGGACGGCCTGCGGCGACCCCGGAAAACAACGAGCGGGTCATACGATGGACGTACCCGGCTCGGAGACGAAGGGGAGGAGGAGAGGGGTGCTTGTTGGCCCAGGGGGCAACGAGCGTAACGTGCAAAGGGGAGTCATGCACGAGAGGAGGCCTGAGCCCGAGGGGGTGGGCGAAACCTCCTGGCATCAATGAGATGCTAGCAGGGGCCGTTCGAGACGGCACCTTGCCACACGCTGGCCCTCCTGGTGAGGGCAAGTACTTATAGCTTCGACTCATCGAGTGCGATGGGGCTGCGCCCCATCCACTCTACTTTACTTTACATCACTCAGTCGTTATCATTCGTCAGTATCACTGTCTTTCAGTCCATTCGTCTCACAGTAGCAATCGCAGGGCGTTGCTACTACTTGCGTGTGTGTTGTATCACCGCTTCAGACGTCGTCGACACCTTCATCAACGCTACGGCACCTACACCGTAGGCAGTACCTCCACTGCGGCCCTGGAACCTCAACCAGTGCCTCGACAACTGTCTGAGCATTACGAGCACTCGTGCAAAGACGGAAGTCCTTCCCACGACGCCCAGAGGCGTCCGCAGCAATCGAGTCGTGCCGCGCTACCTCTGAACGGGGTGCTCACAGTGGTCAGCCGATATCCGTTGAGTCGCGTCGACTCGCCGAATAACTCAGGCGATTCGTCGAGTCCACGCCACTCGTCGAACGAGTCAAATAATTCGCCGAGTCCACGCCACTCGCCGAATAAGGATTTCGGGCACGCGACCCCTGACATTAGAGTGGATCGTTCAAGCAGCTCCCCACGACTCACCATGGCGGACGAGACCCTCGTCAAGAAGCTGGATGAGCTCATCAGCCTGGTCAAAGCCCAGCTCGAGCTCACCAACCGGGCCAATCAAGAGGCCATGACGGCCCGAGCCCGCCAGCACCTTGCCGAGCGTCTCTCGCAGGTTCCCGAGGAGCAGGCCGACGAATCCTCGTTCGCCGACCCACCCACCCCTACGCCTGCGGCTCGTCCTCGCCGATCGGTGTCCTTTGCTGACGATGGCGAACGCACCTACACCGACCGCGAGACGTACTCGACTCCGACTGGCAGTCGCTACACGAAGCCAAGGACGGAGGCCGCCTCAGGCAAGGAGGGGTACGATACCATCTCGCTCGAGGATCTTCCGCATAGCCAGCAGAAGTCCCTCTCGACGCCCTTCCCCAAGTTCAACCCCCGTGACGTCGAACTCTTCGTGATCGAGGCCGAGGCCTGGTTCAAATTCAACCGAGTCTACGACCACGAGACGATGATCAACTACACGGGCACCCAGCTTGACGGCAGCGCTCGCGAGTGGTGGACCTCCAAGCTCCGAGTCGACCGGCCACGCCAAGGCAAGTTGTTCCATGACTGGCACTTCTTCACGAAGCGCCTCTCAGAGCAGTACAACCCGCGCAACGTCAGGATGGAGGCCTACAACAAGCTGTTGGCCCTTCGTCTCACTAGCGACACCCCGGGCGCGGCCACCCGCCACGTCGAGCGGTTCCGCGATCTCGAGAGCCAGGTCAACCTCGAAGACACCGAGCTGCTCATCGACCTGTTCCGAGGCAGCCTGACTCGCAGTCTGCAGGAGAAGTTCGAGCGCAACCCGCCCAGCGATCGCTGGGGGTGGTATCGCGAGGTCGAAGAGATCGACAGGCAGAGGATGTCTCTGCAGCAGGCCTCTTCCAGGCACCCAAGCCTACCGGCCCCGCGCGGGGGCATAGCAGCAAGCCAGCGCCCCGTAGGGCCCGCCGCGGTCAGCCCAGCCCGCCAGCCTGCCCCTCCGGCGCCTGGCACGCCGTATCGGCCCGGCAACCGGCCCCTGCCGCCGCACTTGGCGCAGAACCTTAGGCCGCGCGCCCCGGCAGGAGGCACAGGGCCCACGACGTTTGGTAGCACGGTTTGCCACCTGTGTCAAGGCACGGGCCATTGGGCACGAGACTGCCCAAGCAGGAAGGCACCGCTAGCAACCCCGAGGCCGGCAGGCCCAAGGGTCGCAGTGGCACTCGAGGACCCGCAACAAGGCGACCAGCCTCCAGAGGAAGCCGTGGAGGCGGAGCAGGCTGACGAGGGTGAGGACTACGGGTACGACTCGGTCGATCAAGAGCCCCTGGACCTCACCCAGTTCGAAAGCCCTGCTGCGGCCGCCAACCACGCAGCTCCTCGAGACGACAACGATGACGCCCGGGAAAACTGCTATGGGGCGATGCACTAATGGCATGCATGGCCCTACATCCCTGGACGCCATCCATCTGTAAATATCAAGATTGCGCTCTTTGTTTCTCAGCCAGCGACGGCAAGGCGGTGCTCGAGTTGACCGGAACGGTCCAAGGCCACCCGGCTCGCATCCTCGCCGACACCGGCGCTGGCCTGTCCATAGTCTCAGGTTCGTTCGCCCGCAAACACAAAATACCATCAAAAACAGCAAAAACAACAACAATACACGGTGTCACCGGGCACCAGATGACCACGCGGTCCATGGCGATGACCCGGGTAGCAATTGGGGGCCACGACCTCGGCCCGGTGCCCGCGTGGGTAGTGGACGTGGCCGACTACGACTTCATCCTGGGATATCGGGCCCTACGCCGGCTCAAACCAACTATCCATTGGGATACTGGGCAACTCGAGTTCGAGCTGCTAGGGCCGATGCAGGCCTATAACGCGTCCCAGGATGACGGGTCGCTACTACCAAGAGCCGTCAAGGAAGGCGCTCGGCGAATTTCGGTGGTGTCCGCCGAGTCGTGCCCACTCGCCGAACCTCCACCTTCGTCCGCCGAGACGCGCCGACTCGGCGAATTACCGCCCCTGTCCGTCGAGTCGATCCCACCCGCCGAATGTCAAACTTCGGCAAAGCTCCACGGCCACGAGTTTGTATCCGCCAAACGCTTGATGCAAGCAGCCGTCGAAGACGGCCCAATTGGGTTCATGCTTCTAGAGGATCCATGGGATTCCCTCCCGGCGTTCGGTTTCGTGCCCACCGGAGCCGACAAGGGGGTGGAGATGGAGGTGGAGCCCGACAAGCCGGTGTCGGTCGAAGAGATCCCAGAGCCTTACAGGCATCTGCGAGGCGTCTTCGACGAGGTGGAAGCAGACCGGCTACCGCCTCATACGGATCATGACCTCCGCATCGACTTGGTTGAGGGCAGCAAGCCCCCTCAAGGGCCGCTGTACCTCAAGGGGCCCAAGGAGATGGCAGAACTTCGCAAGTACTTGGACGAGAATCTCGCCAAGGGATTCATTCGGCCATCAAAGAGCCCGGCGCGGTCACCGGTACTCTTCGTGCCCAAGAAGGACGGTGGCCTTCGCCTCTGCGTCGACTACAGAGGGCTCAACGAGATTACGATCAAGAACCGCGCGCCGCTGCCGCTCATTGAGGAGCAGCTATTCCTCCTCCGCAGGGCCAAGATCTACTCGAAGCTGGACCTCAAGGCAGCCTACAACCTGATTCGCATTTCAAGTGGCGATGAATGGAAGACGGCATTCGGGACCCAGCTTGGGCTGTACGAGTACTTGGTGATGCCGTTCGGCCTGGCAGGGTTAGGGTTAGGGTTAGGGTTAGGGTTAGGGTTAGGGTTAGGGTTAGGGTTAGGGTTAGGGTTAGGGTTAGGGTTAGGGTTAGGGTTAGGGTTAGGGTTAGGGTTAGGGTTAGGGTTAGGGTTAGGGTTAGGGTTAGGTTAGGGTTAGGGTTAGGGTTAGGG